>VWZS01011030.1:264255-491571 GCA_013397075.1 Rhabdornis inornatus | reverse complement strand
TAATTAAGTGGTGCAGTTACAACCTTTACACTGGAGGTCTGTACAATCCTCAGGGACCTGCAGGCACAAGACCTGGCTGATGGTTCCATGGGGCCCCACAGGTTTTGCAGGCATGAAGATTACCTGGATCATTCTGCAGCTGCAGCCACTGGGATAATGATGGGGTTTTTGAGTTTCACTGGTGAAGCCAAAGCCTTGAAGAAGAAAAGGCCCTGCCAAGCCAGCAGAACACATCCATCTTCCCAGTGAAGCAAACAAAAAGGGGTTTCAGGTTAATTGATCTGCCCCAAACAAAGTGCTTTGGTTTGGCCTTCCTCACTTCCCCATCTCCGCCTCTCTTCTCCCATTGCAACTGTTTGGATCTGCTGGATTCAACTCAAAGCCACAGAGGGGTCCAGTCCACTTGAATTAGCACTTCCCTGCAGACAGAATCCATCTCTGAAAACTTGTGTGTGCTTCTAGGTTCAATAACTTCCCCTATCACGACTCCCCTCCTCTGACCTTGGTCCAAACCCTTGAGCTCGGCGGGACCTTTGTTTATTTGAGCGAGATGCTCTTCTCTTTCAGCACTGATTGTTCATCAAGGCAAGGACTCTATTTAACTGTGTTTACACAGTTGGCTGATGTGTTGTTGTGGAACTGTTGATTGAGGCCTGTTGGAAGATGGGGAGTGCTCGGCACAGACGGATTTTGGGCTCTGTCCATCTGCCAAACACCAACCAGGCTCTGCTGGTTCACAGGCTCGTGATCCAGCCGAGCCCAGGCGCTGTCACAGGGATGGAGAAAGGTCTTCTCACTTCTTGCCAGGCCTGGAGGCAGTGCTGCTTCCCACTAAAATGGTTGTAATAATGTTTTAGCATGGGCAAAGGGAAAAAAATAAAGAAAGGAAAGACCTCCCTAAAACTTGTTCAAAGGGTTGGTGGAAATGGAGTCATGGAATTTTTTTTTGACAAATACAAAACAAAACACAGCCTGCCCAGGGCAGGAATCCAGCATGGAAAATTGGAGCCCAGTTAAAGTCTGGCAGAACTGTAAGTGGAGAAACTTCTCTCCTGATCCTAAAAAGCTGCCTGATGTCTCTTCTCAGCTGGGAGGAGAGAGTGGGGGAATGGTGGGCTCTCACCTCTGAGTGCATCTGGAATGTGTTGGCATTCATCATGGGCATGATGAGAAAGGAGGAGAAAGAAGAGAAGAGAAGAGAAGAGAAGAGAAGAGAAGAGAAGAGAAGAGAAGAGAAGAGAAGAGAAGAGAAGAGAAGAGAAGAGAAGAGAAGAGAAGAGAAGAGAAGAGAAGAGAAGAGAAGAGAAGAGAAGAGAAGAGAAGAGAAGGAGAAGAGAAGGTGTGAGATGTTCCCCAAGGGTTGGAGGCCTTGTGGAGGAAGCAGGAAATGAAAAAACACGAAGTCCCTGCTCTGGTTCAGCCACTGATCCCATGGTACCAAGGAAAACATCAGAATTCCCCTTTCTGCCTTCCCTCCTGACTTTCCCTTGGGCATGAACTAAGGAAAGGACCTTCCTGTCTTTCTGGGGCTGGTTTGCAGAACTGGTGGGCAGGTGGGGCAGGAGAGGACTTCAGGCATGGCCACAGCCCCATGGACATCTGTGCCACCACACAAACCACACACCCCATTCCCCAGCATGCCAGGATGGTGGGGTGGGGGCAAAAACTGTATAATGGTGGTGGGAGAGGGGATCTACTTGGTAAATCCAGGAGGAAATGTGGTTTATAAGCATAGGGAGATAGAGGGATCAAATAATTTTCCCTGCTGGGGTGTCTGTCTGGGCAGTGCCATGTGCTGATGGTGAGCAGGGAGGGCTGTGAGCTCTGCAGTGCTGACACTGTGCCCCAGGCTAGGCTGGCCACATCCTGCTTTCTCCAGCTGGGACATCCCTGGCCAGTGGCTCAGCCCCTCAGGGATGTCTGAGCCACTTCCCCTCGGCCATCTGGGGAGCATCCTGTCTCCACAAGTCATCCTCATGAGGCCTTTGCCATCATGGACCTTGGGAGCTCTGCTTCAGGCACATCCACACACAGCATCCTTCTGCCTTCTGCCTCCACAGCTGTGTCCAGAGCTCCTGGCTTGTCCTGCATGGATTCAGCCATGGCTGGACTGCTCCATCACCCTGACAGAAAGACACTCCTCTCTTTTTTGTCCCAAATCTGGGCCTGGGAGGATCAGCCACGGGAAGAGACTGGGCAGAAACAGCCAGCTGCACGTGGCCATGAGATATCTCAACACTTAAAGAGAAGGAGCAGGAGGACCCCCAAAACTGCCTGGGCTGGGGAAGGTGAGACTGCAGAGAAGGCATGGCTTCTGCAGATGGATGCACAAATAGCTCAGAGGAACTCCCAACAGGGCAACTATCCACTGCAGAGGGCTGAAGTGAGCCCAGTTTGAGGCTCATGAGAGACTCAGTGGATGCCATTTCATACAGGTTTGTGTTTGTGTTGCACGTTCAGATAAATCTGGACTGGAGCCAGCACACTGTCCTTTGAGCTACTCCCAATGCTGCAGCATATGAAGATGAAAATGAATTCTCACTCTCCTGGCTGTATAGGCCCTGGAAATAGAAAGCTTTTGAAGAATAAAGTTAGGAGCTTTACTTGCAGCCTCACCTTTTTTAGGTACCAATGTCCAGCTCCACAAACCTAATGCATCTACTGTGAGAGCCTTTATGGACTCCTAGATCCAGGAAGGAGTTCCTGATTTGGATTTTTTTATTGTTTTCTTAGGACGTCTATTCAGCATTGTCCTAACCAGCCAGAAGGACTGGGCCAATTCTTGGTGCTTTTTTGCCAAAACCATCCTTTAGTCTCAGGTACCTCCTGGATGCTGGTGGCTGGGATGAAGACAGTGCAGACAGACCCAAAGCTGTCTGTTGTACCTGGTCTGGATGGAAAGGGGACAGCTGCCAGCTACAGCTCCTGGACAGACACCTTGTGGTTAGAGTAGTCTTGATTTTGAGATGGCAACAGCATTAAATGTGTGTAAAGCAGACAGACTGGTGCTAAAGCACTTACTGGGAACATTAATACACCACGGACCACCCTTCCTCATCATATGATGTGGTTCTGTCTATAGGCAAGATATGTAAAAACAATTTAAAATTAATTTAGCTTTTAAACCTTTTAAAAACATATAAACCCCCCAACCTTTTGATATGGGCTTGGGCTGCTTTTCCAAGTGGGAAAATGTTCACATCAGGATTGATTTAATTTTTTTCCCCCCTTTTAAATCATAAACAGTCCCGGTACAAGAAACAGTAGCTGTTATTGATTAAAAGTTCATTTGCCTTGTCTTTGCTGATGATTGATGGTTGGTAAGGAGGGATAGAAGAAGGGAAGGGTGTTGTACTTTGGAGAGCTAAAGAAAATGTGCCACATGTTACCTGCATCTTAGAATAATGTTAGTGTTGGAAGGAGCATTATCCCAAAGAATAACAGTTGTTTTAAGGTTCAGCAGCTCCCGGTGCTTCCTGCGTGTGTTTGACTGTGTAGGACACACCCTTTTAAAAAGCAATGGGACGCAGGAGGGGAGCAATGCAACAGCAATCCCAAATGGGATTTTTATGGCTCATCGAAGGAAAGCAGCTCCCCACTGGATCCCATTGTGCCATTTCCAGTGGCAGGCTGTAAAAGCTTCCCTTTGGGAGTGCGTGTGCCGCTCCGGCGAGCGCAGGAGGTGCTCAGGAGCTGCTGGGTTTGCCTTGATGATGCTTCAGTTTGAGCTTTCATCTTTTCCAGATTCTGCACTGCATTGGGGTGTGACTCTGAACTTCATAGAAAGTGTTACAAGTTCTCCTCACAGCTCAGTCACACAAAGCAATCCTTCTCCAGCCCCAGAACCAAGGACACCGCTGCAGCTTCAGCCCCAAAAAGTGCAAACAACAGGGAATAGAGGAGAGAATCTGGGAGGATGGGACTGCAGAACCTGGAGCTGGAATTGGACAATGAACCCCAAGATGGAAATGGACCAAAACTTATAAAAGTGTGAAAATTTGTGACCCATCATCCATCTTGGGTGTAGCCACAGCCAGGCTCTTGTACTGCCCAAGGTGAATCCTTTGAAGGCTTTTTAATAAATCCCTACTTTATTCCTTTAACTCTGTCTAGCCTCTTTTCCAGGCATCACTGACACCTCAGAATTTTTATTGGGTTCCCCAAACCCCAGACAAGCTGGGAGTGCAGGGTGCAGCTGGCCCAGTCTCAACCAGGATGGTCCATGCAGGGCTCGTGGCATTGGTTCCTCCCAGGGATGGGGAGTGTGGGTGCTCCCACTGCCCTGGGTGCTGCTCTGCAGGTGGGAAGTGGTTTGTAAAAAGGTTTTATAAAATCTCTGACCTTCTGGAAATCTCTGGTTTCAGACAGTTTACATGGAAGTAAATCCATGTAAATCCAGACCAGGATGCTGGAGGTAGAAGACCCCTTCTCTCTTAGACCTTCAGAGGATTTGAGCTCAGTAGGGCAGGAAAGGCATTTCTCTGTCAAGACATTTTCCAGGCAAAAAGGGTTGGATTCAGAGAAGATGAAATTCTGTGAATTCATCTCCATTCCCCAAACTGTCGAACTGGGGGAGAGGGGAAAACGGAAATGTTTTACTGAGACATTTTCAAAGCAGAATGTTTCTGAGGTTTCTTTTCTTGGCCCAGTCTTTGGTTTCAGGACCTCCTTCAGTTTCAGTAAAAAAATAAAATTCTTCTAAAAATATTTAAAACATCTGTCAAAACACCAATTTCTCAGTAGAACTGAAATCTGCTTTTTCCAAGACTTCATAATTTGCTCAAGATATTTGTGGCAAATTTTCTTCCCAGCTCATTCCCAGTGCTAAATGCCTGTGAACTGGCAAGGCAGGAGCACACCCTGATTTGCAGAGAGCTCCTGGACAGCTTTTCCCAGCACTTCTCTGAAGGTGCCTCAATGTGTGAAGAAACTGTGGCAAAAAAAAGAAACCCAACCAAAAACCAACAAACAACTAATTTTCCAGTAAAGGAGCACCGGGGTTGCATCACACGCGCTTTCAGGCTTTTTCATGGAAATTTATTGATTATAAATAGATATGTGACCCCATGGGAAGGTGGGACTTGTCTCCAGCAGCTTGGCTTGCTTAAAAGTTAAAGACTTCATGGAGGTTTTGCTGTCTCAAGGGTTCCTGCCCACCCTGGTGTCCATGTTTTAGGGTGATGGGGTGACTTGCTGCTCTCTCCCATGGCAGGAGGGAGCAGATCCCCACAGGAGATGGCTCTGTGATGATCCTGACATGTGTTACCCACCTAATGCCTCCATCACTGGCACTGATTCACACCCCAGCACAAGGAGGAAGTTTTCTGGCCCACTACCTGTGAAAGGGCAGGTTTCTTCAAAATCAGCCTCCTGATTTTACTGCTGGCTTTTTCATAAGCAGTGTGTCCTGCTGCTATTCCCTTATCCTGGGAACCCCATCCAGCTCTTCTGAAGCAGTTTGCAGTGGCAGGAAGCAGGAATTCGTGTGAGACACAGATCCAGAGCCAGGGTCTCTCCAGGGATCAAGCCTGTCCTCGTGTCAGTGGTATTGGACAAGGGGGCAGATCCTCTGCCATTAAATTGGTTATTTACAGCAATTCGGCCACACTCATCCATGGGAGAGGGGGCTTGGCCACATCTGTTCACAGGCCTGAACCTCCCCCAGTTTATTTAGATGATGCAAAATCGCAGCCTGCAGGGGTCCAGGGTCTGGGATTTTTCAAAGGAGGACAAGTTAGATCAGCAGAGCTTGGGAAGACCCCTCCCCTCCAGCTCAGTAATGACTGTGTTAATTACCACTCACCCCTTGCGTGGCCTGGCTAACTTCCCAGCGCCTTTCATCCTTTCATCCCCCAGCACCAGGATCATGTCCACACTGCAGCATCCCTCTGCACTCAGGATTGCATCCTCTGTGTCCACCTACCCTGGGGACAGAGCAAAGCAAGGATGACAGATCCCAGCTGCCACTGGGTGGGTGCAAGAGTGACGGGGGATAAGTGACACAGGAGAGACACTCCCTCTGCCAGGAACTGCCGAAGGCGTTTGGATTAAACCTGGCCCCCCAATTCCATTCTGTGGCAGTCAGCCTGACCAGTATTCCAGATCAGGCAACCATCACCAAAGAAGGGTGATATCCCAACCCTAAACCTTGGGAAGTATTTGTTTAAGTTGTGGTGACCCCAAAAAGGAGTTCCAAGGAATTATGGGATCACCTATGTTAATACCTCATACATATTCCTAACCCTCATTTCCCAGTTAATTATCACCACTCCCAGTTCCTAGAATGGTCTCCCTTCCTTATATCCCCATTGGCCCTAATTTGATGCAGTGTTCCACCCAACCTACCCCATTGAACCCCACCTTCCCTTACCCCACCTCTGCACCACTTTCCCCTATACCCATTAGACCCTAACCTCAACTCCACCCCTTCTCTTGCTCCATATTTATACCCTGGACCTCCCTGTATCTTTGTCTTCAACCACTGGCTCCTAAAGAGACCTTGTCCCCTTGGTTACTGTATTTGGATTTTTGGACCTCGTCCCACATTTACTTTTATTATTATTGAAGTGTTTTATGTTACTAAGTCATGGTCATGGTACTGCTCTTCTTTTATTTTGCCACATTTGCCCTGATATCTGCCAACCCTAAAAAGGATTGTCAGGGACCACCCTCGACCCCGATACCCTCCCTCTGCAAGGGATGGAGTTTCAGGCTCTGCAGCACATCCAGCCTTGCCAAATCCCCTCCTGGATGCAGGCGTTCCCAATCACGCATAAATACGGCGCTGGATATCGCCGTCTGTGTTGCTCCAGAGACAGCCTTTGATCCTGGATTGAGAGCTCATGTTTCAGGTGTTTGGGCAAATCAAAAGTACAAAATAGAAACTCCAAATTGCCTTGTAATTTTTAAGAGGCAGATCAGGAAGACACTGCTTGCTGGATGGAGAACAGATGTCTCCCTGCCGGCTTCTCCGCTGTCCGGAGCCTCAGCGAGGCTCCCCTTTCCATGGGTGCCTGCAAGCAGAGACGGAGGGGGTCTGGGGAAGGTGTCTCAGAGCTTTATGGATCTTGTCTGAGGAGGGGGCAGGTCTGGTTTTCTCACTGTTCAAGCCCCAGCTTTGGTTCAGTGCTAGCCCAGCCATCCCCCTCCTTTTCACCTATGTTGTTTTGGGACTGGAGCCCAAAACAGCTGCAGGTCCTTGTCCCAGGGGTTTCACCTGAGAATCGAGTCCACCTGGGGACTAAACTGCCTGGTCCCTGAGCCAGGCAGCACGGAGAGGCTGATGGAACCACCTCAGCGTTGCTATGAAAGGGGGAGAGGAGCCTCTCCCCTCCTTCAGCTCCAGCAGGAGCCAGGGGAAGATGGAGTGAGGAGGGTTGCAGCCAGCATCACCAGGGAGGGCAGTACACGGCTCATTTCCAGTGTCATTTTGTGGGCTTTGCCCCTCTGGAAGGGGATCCCTTGTTCAGACACAGTTTCGTTTGTAAGCTCCCTCCACCAGCCTGCAGAATGCAGGAGGGGCACCCCAGGGATGCCTTGAGGATGCCGGTGTGTGAAGTGGGGGTGCACCAAAGGGGCCAGCTGGCTGTGCTGGAGGCAGAAAGTGTGTGGGGTGATGTACCTGGACCCCATTACTGTTTGGTGATTGCTCCTGGTGGCACAACCTGGTTACCAGATGATGCCCCAGAGCTGAGCTGGCTGAGCCTGAGGCACCAGGAAACATGGTGCCTAAATCCCTTTGCTTTGGTGCCTTGGCTGGATCCCCAAACCACTTGAAAGGAGCCAGGGCTGGTGCTCATGGCTGCCTGAGTCAGAGGAGGAGGCAAGTGGGAGCCTGAGGTTGGGGCAGAGCCTGTGAGTCACTGTTGGAGCTGCTGGGGCAGCAGCTGGGGGCCAAGATGATTTTTGACAGAAAAGAGCAGAAAAACTGCATTTGGCACTGAGAATAAACCTGAGCAGGGCCAGACCAAGAGGCTGCTCAGGAGCTGGGATGGTTGGGTTTCCCCCTGAGGGCTGGTGGCCAAGGGAGGTCTTGGTGCCCGGACACTCCTGAGCTGCCTTGGTGTTGGTGTGGCAAAGGGCTTCCTTGGGCAGCTGCATCCATGGGGCTGGCCCTTAACCAGGCAATGTCCTGCAGAGGAATGGGATGTAGGGGCAGATTTTCTAGCAGTAGTGGTTATTTTCTTCCCTTTGCATGAGACCCTTGGCTGTGACATGAAAATCCCAGGACATGAGATGCTCTATATAACCCAGCACAGAGCAACACACGGATCAGCCTTGCTGATGCTGTGGAGCTAGTCCAGGGCCAAGCAGTGAGCAAAGGTCTTCTGTGGGTTGGGAATGGGATGAAGGCAGAAGCCAGGTCCTGGAAATGATGTTTGCTCTGGCAGAGCTGGTGGCTGTCAACACTGGGGTGGCAGGATGGCTTTTAAAAGGATGTGTTGGGAGACCAGAGGTGGAGCGTTGGTCTCAAAACATCCCTGATTATATCAAGAGGGTTTCAGGGGAATTCCTGGGCTGGAGAGGAGCACCCTCAACCTTGTCCCCTGTGTGGGTGTGTTGGGGAGCTTGGGTGCATGGCCCAGTCCTCTCCATCACCCCTCACCAAGAGAGGTGCTGTGCTGTCTGCAACCCCCAGAGCATGGGATGGGTCTGCTCGTGCTTTGGCCTCCAGCATGTGAGATTTATGCTCTGGGCAGGGAGTCTGTGGCTGGGAGCATCTTGATCTCTCGATGTGAGCACGCTGAGCATCACAGCCATGCCGGGTCTGACCTCGTGGGTGCCTGCCCCAGCCCTGTATTTGAGACTTCAGTGCTGTGTTCCCCTAAATCCCCCCAAAAATGGGGAGAGGGGTGTGGGATGTGCTGGGGCAGCTGCTGTCAATTAGTCCCCTCTGCTAAACTGCTGCTTCTGAGCCCTCCCCCCTCCCCAAAAGGCAAGCTGCAAACCCCTCTGAGTTTATGATCTGTGAGTTCATGCAGCCTCCATTAATTTTACGAGTAGATTTTCCTATATCTACTCTCATATATCAGCCCTGAGACCAGGAGGTGGTGGTGGCAGGGGAGTGTGATGTAACCTGCTCTGACACACCTCACTGCTGGGAGGGAGGGAAGGAGGGTGAGCACCCAGCCTCTGCCTGTCTTCCCACCTTCTCCCACAGCTCCAGGGAAGCTTTGGGCCTCTCCATGCAGAAAGGAACACGTCTGTGGAGGCAGAGCAGCTTTTGCCTGAGGAGCATTGGGAAGGGGCACTTGATGCTCTTGCATGAGGGTGGGGGACTATAGAAAACTCCATCCCTGCTCCAGTCAGGATAAGGAATGGGAAAAGATCATAAATCACTCAGGAAAGCAATGCAGTTGGGAACCCAAAAGGCTCCAAGTCCCAGAGCGTGGATTGCTGACCTAAGCCCCCTTTGAGCTTTTGCTCAACTAGAGGGGTGTGACTTGTTGCTGTGTCTGTGTGTCCTTACAAAGACCAAGGCATGGTGAGAAGCTGGGATGATGTACTGAGTCTGGAGTAGCTGCAGGAGATGTTGAACTGGGGACTTGCCATGGAGGCCAAATGGGGGATACAGACTGGTTTTCCTTCCTTAGAAAACCTTGAGACCCTTCCCCAGTGATAACAAGAAGGGGCTGGGAAAATGCCCCATTTCTGCTGCAATTTGCCCAGTGTAGGTGCCTGTGGCATGCAGGGGGTTTTAACCATCCCACAGCTCCTGGGGGCAATGGGCTGCCTGGGCAGAATGAAAAAGGGATGTAAACCATCAGAGCTCCCTATAAATTTGTGGGGTAATTGGCAGCACTGCACTTGTGATGAAATCCAAGAAGGAGCTAAGCCCTCAAACGGGGGAGAGCTTTGGGAGGGAGGGTGCCAGGGAGCCTGATGGAAACCCTGGCTGGATTTCAGACTTGGATTCTCTTTTTCTTTCCCCTGGGGTCCAGCCCAGGTGGGACTTGTTGCAGCTGGGGATGCAACCCTGATCTTGGTCCTATGCCCCGAGAATTGCCAAAAAGTCTTGTCTGAAGCTTTGCTTTCTCAAATCACTCCATGTCTGAGCAGGTTAATCCCTCAGTAAACGCTGTTTAAAGTTTTTGGGGTGTCACTTGGGCTGAGCTGTTCCAAGAGGAACCCCTGGGGCTGCCAGGAGCCTGAGGTGGGCTGGGGCAGGCTATGGGGTTACAGTCCCACAGCTGGGAGAAGGTGCTTGGCTTTGCTCCATGGTCTTTGCCCAGCTCTAAGGTGGTGCAGAGCCCTCCCCATGCTCCTGGAATCATTCTTTTTGAACAAAATCTGACCATTTTTGTTCATCTTGCCTGTGCTTTGTGTCTGCTTCCTAGTTGGCAACACTTGGGAAGTTTTTTTTGCAACTTTCTGTTGAAAGACTTTGGGATTTTTCTTTCTCCCCAGGATCAATTTTGCAGTGGAAAAATCCCATTTTTCAGCTACCTCTCTGCATGGCCTCCGACAGAGCACCCTCTCCCAAACCAACAGTAACCAGACCACAAAAATTGTTCTCAAAGAAGCAATTAAAAGGCAAGAAAAGGGCACAGACCAAGATCTCTTTTTCCTTCTATATTCTGAGAAAGCATGTGAGTTACCCCGCTCCCAATTCTTCCCAGAACATCGCAGTAACATTACAAATTTAGCCATAAATCTGCGGTTGAATTATAGTTATCATTGTAAAACAATAATAACTATGCAGATCCTTATTATGGTGCATTAAGTTACAATGATAGTAAATCTGTCACAATAACCATGGCAACTCTCTCAGGCACGCAGCGGGGCTCCGTGGTGTTATTGATAAAATCTGCTGAACTCTGCTGTCTTACCCTCCGCAGAGCTGCTTTATTGGGGATGCTGATTAAGTGATGCAAACCATCTCCCTCTCCCCTGGCACTCATTTGTTCTCCTCTCAGCCATTAAATGCTCTGTCACAGAGCTTGGGGGAGCAGTGATGCTGGGGCACTCGTGTTTGTAGGATGGGTCCAGGCTGAAAGGAGCAGGACATTTGAAAGGGCGGGTCTGGCGTGCTGAGTGATTTTTTTGGGGTGGCTGCATGGGATTTCTGGGATCTTGGTGGTTTTAGGTGGGCTTTGCACGCCCAGATGTGGCTCTGCTGGCTGGTTGGTGCCTGTAGCTGAAAGCAGAAAGTGGCGAGCAGAGGGTGGCCCCAAAGGTGTGGAAGATGCTGAGCCTTCCCTCGGGCTGGAGAGGGTTAATGGCACCGGGCTGGAGAGGGTTAATGGCACCGGGCCGGAGTGTGCTGGAGGCAGGGCAGTGGATGGGCTGACTCAGGCTGTGGTCAGGCTGGAGCACCCAGCACAGAGACTCTCATCGTGTGGCTGCTGCTCTGACATGTTTTATGACCTTGTGTCATCTTACTCCCGGTCCTGTCCAGCCCCACTGCTGCCAGAATAACCCACAAGAAAGGCTGTTCTCATGAATTTCCCTGACTTGTTTTGGGGTGAGGGAAGATCACACTTCTCCGGCTGCCTCTGGGAGCCAAACCACAGCAGCTCCTTCCTAGTTTCCATCGACCTCATGCCTGTGCAATCTTACACAAATCATGCGGCAGTGCCAGCCAGGGGCACCAGTTTTGTGTGTGGAGGCATCAGTGGCTCCTGGTCCCATCTCTCCAGCCTGTGACAGCTTGCAGGACCCACCTGCAGTCTCTCCCTCCCTGTTCCATGACAAAGTGAGGCCATTTCATCCTAGGACAAACTTTGGGTTTGTTAACCCTGTTTGTTACCCTGTTCCCTCTGTGGGCTGCTGCTCCTTATTTCAGAGGAGCACAGCCCAGGCTGCAGCTGGCAGAGATCTGGGAGCCAGCAAGCTTTTGGGGTGGTGGGAGATTACCTCGCTGGAGGGCAGGGGGCTCCTGAGCCCAGCTCAGTTGTATCAGCCAGCAGAGAAAGCCACACGGCTGTGCTGGGCTCTGCTGGAGCCGGTGACAGGCTCAGGGACACACTGGACATGCTGTGCCCATGGGTGACATGGGCTGAGAACCCCTGGGTGAGGAGGGCACACTGGGGAAAAGTCACTCTGCTTGCTGGGCTGGCTCTTGCTTCCTCATCTCTTCTTCCCTGCCAAAAACGGGCATGTTTCTCCTTTTGTCCTTTTTCCATTGTAAGGTTTCATGCTGGTTTAGGAAAAAAGGCTAATAATTTATCACTCTAATAGGGTTTTTCTGGCTGAAGAAAAGCCCATTAAAATCTTGCTAAGTATAGGAACCCAAGTTTCATTGTGAGTGTTTATATTTTCTAATTGCTTGCAGATGATGCCAGTGTGTAGCTGGATATTGGACTGTAAGTGCTGGCTGCTTTCTGTGCCATTGCTTCACTGGCTGCTTTGTGCAAGTCTGCCATGGTTGGAGGGTCTGAGTTTATTTGGGAAGGAGTGGGGATGCTGGCAGGTGCCTCACCTGTGCAGTGATCCTGCAGGATGTTTTTTCTTCAAGCGCTCTCTTTGCCCCAGGATGGGACAGCCCAGGATCTGCTGCTCTCTGGGTGCAGTGAAGGTGCAGTGAAGTGAGAGAACCCCAGATCTTGTCAGGAAGGCAGCTGGCCTTTCTGAGGGATGCTTATTCTTTAAAATACAGCATTTTTTAAAAAATTCCTTGAGGAAAATATTTGCAAATAGCCCTGCTGGGGCATTTCCAGTGCCCCAGTGATTTTATTTAAATACTAAGATGGGTGAAATGTATAAGACAGCCTTCTCCATCCTTATATCAGGAAATTTCCCAGCCCCATGGGGCATCCATCTGGATCCCTCTAGGTATCAGCTTTCAGAATGAATGGAATATCTGGGATGTTCTCATCCCAGCATTGTGTCTGCCTTTGCTCATGCAGGTGAGAGGATTCCAGAGGCTGGCATAAGGTCAAGCAGAGGGAAGGGCTGGCACAGGATGGAGACAAAATCCTATTGCTCCTGACCTGCAGGCAGTGCCCATCTTCCCTTCTGAGCCTCACTGTGTTCTGCTCCTAAAGAGCCTCTGCAAATCTTCCTTTTGACTGCTGGATCTTTTCAATTCTGTGTAAGGATCTGTGGACAGATTTTTTGTTGTTGTTGTTGCTGATTGGAAACTTATCAGTATAATTAGACAAGCATATGTTTTATAGTTTGCATCTTAACACTGTTAAACATCAATCTGGTATTTACTGTGAGTTATATTAACTGTTAGTGATGACTATTACACAAATGCTGACAAAATTATTGAACGAGAGCCATTTGAAATTGCAGGCTCCCTATATGTGCCACTGTGCAATACTTTTCTCTATTACTGAACTCAGAAAAGAGGCTTCAAGTATCCAGACCCCTTGATGTATTTATGTGACTAAAGGAATGATGGATTTCATATGTTGCCAAACCTGAGCTTTCATTTAAAAATAATAACTGGGCTCTCCAGGTTGCCAGCCCTGCTCAGTGCCTTCATCCCCCCTAACCTTGACAAACAGGAAACCCCCAGTGGCCAACACACCTTTCACAGACTCTGAACTCAACTTTTATTGTGTGGTTTGGGTTTTTTTTGGTTTGCCCAAGTCTGCAGACACTGTCTCAAGAGCTTGCAGCTCTTAAGACAGATTTGTATGGCAAGGGCACAGAGAGATGTGCCATGGACAGAGGGGACATTGCCACAGAGTGTGGTGGCCTCATTCTGCCATCACCATGGAACTGTTTTAAGGTTGGGATCATCCTTGATGTGAAATCTATGGAAGTGGGCTTGATGTGTCACCTCCTCTGTACTGGTACCCTAGGAGCAGCTTTGATGAGATTCTGCTTTCCATTGGATCTGCTGGGAGTATAGGGAAGCTGGAAAGGTTTGGTGTCAGGAGAGCAGACATTTGGGAGCTTATTAAATTGTGGAAGCGGGGGGGAAGAATATTGGTTTTATAAAAAGGAGCTCTAAATGAGTCAGGATGCAATAAAAGCTCCATTTCCAGCTGAGTAGATTGGGTTACACTTTGGATTGTGGAGTTTGGGGGGAAATAGCACTGTGCTTCTCATTTGGGGGTGTGTGCAGAGATGGGGCATGACCTCTTCCTGGGCCCAGGAGGCCTTGGAGGGAGATGAGATTTGGGGTTTGGAGCTGATCTCAGGATCCCTTCTGCTCTGTTTGCATGCAGGATGGCACAGTGCAGCCTCTGGTGGCTGCTTATCAAGGAATGTGCCTTTGATGATATAGGACACCTGGGAGCACTAAACAGTGACTTGTAACAGGCCAGATAAAAATAAAGACTCATTTTGTTCTGGCTGTGGCTCACAAGTGGAAGTTCTCATCTCTCCAGCTCTCTGAAGGGGCTGGGAATCCTTTGCTGTCTTAGCAGTGTGGAACATTAAATGGGAAATGAGGAGGGGACTCAGGTCTTGTGTGCTGCTGCTGTGAAGCCTGAATCTGTGTCTTGAGAAACTTTCTCCTTCAGTGACTCTCTGAGGGGGCAGGATGGATCTTGAGGAAGTCTCCTGAACACTGAGCTGAAGTTGCTCACCAGGGAGCTGTGATGGGACAGCCATGGCTGTGGCAGCTGTGTGGGGCTGGGAAGTTTGGGAAAGCTGCTTTTTCCCATGGCTTTTCTGCTCCTGGGATAGAGTAGGTGGCTGAGACAAGCACCATCCAACAGGGCACCTTGCCCACAAGTGATGTGGAGGGTAAGGCTTTGCTGCTCTCATGCACACCTTCCCTGTGGGTCTGGCTTCTTCAGGTGGCCAGAACAACTGGCTTGGAGTGTCCTTGGTCACCAGAGGGCAAAGGGCTGCAAGGAGGGGGGAATGGAGCAGCCCTTGCTCCTTCACAGGGCTTGGGAAACCCTCTCAGACCAAACGAACCTCAAAGGGGGAAAGGTCCAGCACAGCAGTGTCCTTAAAATGTCCTTTGTGCAGCCCAGGGAAGGAGCACCCAGCTCCTGCTGCCCCTCAAGTGTCCCCAACATGCATTAAAACCTAATTTGTTTTTAAAACACTTGTTTTGTGCCTGCTGGTGCTGTAAAGTCAGCGTTCAAGGCGCTTGTGGTGCTTCTGGTCCGCCTTCCCAGCAAAGTGGGTCCTGCAGAAAGCTCCCTGCCTGTTTTTCCCTTTTTCCACCCAATAATTTGTTTCCAGATTGGTCTCACCCAGCAGCAAGGCAGAGGTTGTTGAGGTTTGTGAGGAGGTGAGCAGAGTGATGCTGGGGATGTCCCCAGTGAGGACAGGCTGGTGTGGGAGCCCAGCAGACAATGCCCAGGAGCCTGTGCCTTCTTCTGCTTGTGCTTTACAATCCCTGGGTGCTGCTGGGGCTGGGAAGGGATCCTGGGCTGCTCTGCAAGGCTGGGGCATCCCCATGGGCACAGGCAGGTGCTTTTTGCTCTCCAGGCAGAAATAAAGCTGGTGGATCGAGGGGACTTTACTGTCTTTAAGGAAAAGCTGCTTCCCTGCCTGCACCTTCCTCCCTGGAAAAGCACTGAGGTGCAGAACTGCAGGGGAACAGGACCTGTTAGGCATTGCCTGCCTGCCCCCAGGGCTTGCTGATTTAATATTTTTTACATCTAATAGGAGCAAAGAAAGGCAAATAGTCCATTTGAGGAGACTCCCACAGCATAAGCTATTGGAATAACAGATGGAAATATTATATTTTTTGAAACATTCTTGCTGCAGAGCTGCCTCTTTGAAGTGTGTTTGAGCCGAATACACCGTGCCAAGAACAGGGGGAGAAATTATTCGTGTCAGCAGGGCTGGGAGTCTCAGATGCTGCAGAGCCCCAGCTCGCTGGACCACTCAGCCTTGCCAGGCAGGGGATGAGAATCTGGCAGGACCTGCCCACTGCAGGCAAATCCAGCAGCTGTGCTCAGGTGAGATGGTGAATATGGGCTTTTCCAGAGCTGCTGCTGCCCAAGAGTGGTGCTAATGTCCTGTGCTCACCCACAGCACTGCCTGACTACATTTGCACTCACTTTTTTCTCCTAGATGATGAATGATTTTGGGGAAGGGAGGAGGATTAAAGGTTTATGGGGTTTTTCTCATAAAAGTGGAAGAGTAGAGTTTTTCCTTCCACCTGATTCTCTTGTTCTAGGAATGAAAAATTCCATATTTGGTCAATTTAGGGGAAGCTCAAGAGAGAGTGTGGCACCCCCAGGGCTCTGCCTGGGGATGTGGCATTAAACAGGAGGCTGTGAGGAAGAGGCAAAGGAGATGTTGATGCAGGCAGGTTGCACAGTTAGCAAGCAGAGGTTTAGGTTGGAAGAAGTTCCCTTCAAAGCATGCAGGAAGGAATAGAACAAGATCAGGCAGAGTGACAAAGCTCTCAGCTCTGTTTCAGAGGCCCTTTGGGTGAATAAACACTGCTGCGATCTGAAGAAGCTTTTCTTGAGCCCTGACTGTGGAAGACATGGCTCTTGCTGCTAGGCTGGAGGGTTTGCTCCTGAGATGCTGCTGGAGGGCTGCAGCACACCTGGGTGGTCCTGACCTCAAGGCAGGTGTCTGGGGAAGGCTGTCCTACAGGTGACTGCTTGGTGCCTGCTGTCCTGGGCACTGACAGAAGAGTGGCTGTGTCTCCCTGCAGCAAGTCAGGAGGGAAATGTGTGGCAGAGGGACAGGGCAGTGCCTTTTTTAGGTGGTGCTGGGCACAGAGAAGCCACATCACTCTGGCTTGTCCCCAGCTCAGCCTGGCCAAGCAGGACACTGGGACTCCCTAGAAATGTTTTTGTGCCCCTGAGCAGACTGTCCTTAGAGCTGCCACGTGCTATGGGGAAGTGGAAATGTGTGGATGCTGTTCCTCCAAGGGATTAGCAGGAGAGGCTGCCTTTGTGCTGGTGAGTTTGCTGAGCTGGTCTGGCTGAACAGGGCGAGCATATGTGGCTCTCCTCCACCGTGCAGCCTCAACATGTTTTGTCTTCACAGCAGGAGCAGCACAAGCTGCTGGGGGCCGTGCTGTGACAGCAGGCTGTGCTGCCATCCCATACCTGTTTGATCTCGTGGTGCAAAGACGTGTGTGCTATGAGCTTGTGATAAAGTTCCTGTGATAAAGCAGCCAAGATGTGACAGCTCCAGGCAGGCCCCGGCCCCTGCTCTGGGATACAGATGTTGGCACTGCTGGTGGATGCTCCCAGCAAAACTTCACCAAGGAGAGTATCCAGGACTTGCAGAGCTATTCAGAAATTTGTCTCCTTTCTGATGGGAAGTGAAGTGTGTGGTGCTGTAAGGTGCTGTGTGGATCTCCCTGAGGGGAATTGGGGAATGAGAGCTGCCTGCTGAGTTGTGCCAGCCCCCCATCCTGGATGCCCCTTGCCCTTCCTTGTAACAGTGGTGGTGTTTTGCGCCACTTAATCCGTGGTTTGTCTGGAGTCTCTTCTGTCTTCACTCAGAGCCAGGATTAAAAAACACACAAAGGAAACGGATTTTCTTGTGTTTGGGCATGGTTGTTTATTAAATCTGATCAAAAGTACAGAGAGTTCTGCAACACTTCTAGCTACCAGCTAAAAGCCAGCAAAATGGAGAGAGATCCAGCTGCTACAAGGTCTCTTAAAGCTAAACAGTCCAATAAAGAGCTAACACCTATACTATAATTTTAACCCAATAACCAAACTCCTGTGACCTGTAGTGCAGCAGTAACTGTCCAACCAGAAACTACTACCTGAAATCATGAAGAAGAAGGAAGATGAGCACCGAAAGAAACACCATCCAAAATCCTCCATTTTGTCCCACACCTTTTACTATGCTATAAAAACCTCAAATTTAAAACCCTTTATCATGTGAAAGCACACACTTCTATTTTAACTACACACCCGTGATTTTAACTCCATCACTCAAATTTGGAGCCTTCTCCAAGGCCTCAAGTCAAAAGCAATGTTCTCCAGGGGGTCAGTGCCAGAAAGCACAGAAAGTTCAAAAACCCCAGGTTTTTGGGATTCAACACTTCCTGACAGTGGACAGAGAAGCCTGAGGAGTGTGAGTAGGTCTCTATTCCTGGGAATAGAAATATTGTTAGGAAAAGCTCTGCTACTTCAGCAGGGAGATTTGATTTGGATGAGGCTGCAGGGTGTGTGTTTGCTCAGAGCCTTCCCTTCCACCTCTGACCAACATTCTCCCTAAGGAATGGGGAAACTGAGGCACAGGGACACCAATGTGCCAGTGCACACATCACCTGTGTCCTGCTCTTGGTGCAGAGCAGAGGAGTGGCTGCCCACAGCTCTGCTCCAAAGGAATTCTGCTCTTCCCATGTGCTCCAGGGAGCTCCCAGGCAGCCGGAGCCGGCTCCGCTCCCACTGGCTTGATGGCAGTTCCGCTCCTAATAAGTTAATCTGATGGGTTTTGTCATGAGCAAAACAAGAAATCACGTTTTTAATAATAAAAAAAGGGTCCTGCATCTTGTTAACATCTGGAGTTCAATCATTTCTGTGCTCAAAACTGTGGAATGCTTCAGCACAATATAAATCTTGCCACTTGCTGTACATGGGCTCCAGATGGGGAGGGAGAGTTCATGTTCACTTGTAACCCAGATGGGTGCTGGAGCCTGGAGCCTCCACTGCTCCCACGCTGGGTGAGAGGGCTGAACCCCCCAAAGGGGCAGGGTTCTGGCTGGAGAGAGGGGGATGTCTCCCTACTGCCCAAAAGGATTCTCAGCACCATGGAGTGATGGAGCCACAGCCAAACACTCCCATGGGACCAAAGCAAGGGCATCTCCACAAACCACTCCTGGGAGGCAGTGGCAGGGCTGGAGCTGTGTCCCCTGACAGCACCCTGTGCCATCAGACAGGACACCACGTTGGGGTGGGCACACCCATGAGCTTGTGTCCCCTGTGCCCACCTTGTTTTGCACCCAGATCACTGATAAATACACTGATAAATAAAAAAAATCCTGGGGCAGAGCTGTGGGATGCCTGGCTGTGAACATAACATCGGGCTGGAAACAAAGCATTTATCCTTGCTCTGCTCCTCTGCCAGGCTCTAAACAGTTCCTTCCCTTTTGCACAACGACTAATTTCCTTAATAATCCCTGGAGGTAGAGTTTTCTGAAAATCAGAGTGTACCCATCACACCAGGAACATTTTGAATGAAAGCAAGCGAATTTATTCTCTCTGGAAGTTTAATTTTCACTAAAAAGACATGTGAAATGCATTTTTTTGTTTAAAACCAAGATTTTTGCAGCTTGAGACCAAAACTCTATTTTTTAATTTTTTTTTTAGGTTTTTTGGTTTTTTTAGTATTTTTAACATTTCAGACAAGTCAGGCAAATTTCCACAACAATATTTTCTATGCTTTTTAAAAAAAAATAAATCTGCTTCTGACTGAAAAATGACCTGCTGCAAACTGTTTGGATGGAAATTTTTCAAGCAGCCATGGTCAGGGTACTGATGTGAGAAAGGCAGGAGTAGGAAATACTTGCTCAGAGAGTTGGGGAAGGTCTGTGCTGCTTGTGGGTCTGTTGGTGTTGTCGGTGAGGCACAGCAGTTTGGCTTTTCCACATTTTTTAGAGGTTTTGGGGATGTCTAGAGTGGAGACACCACAACCAGGCTGGAGGTTGGGTTTTCTGGGACAACATGAAGGTTTACAAGCACTGATACACAACCTGTGCATCTGAATCTCTTCAGGAAAGCCACTAGGAATGTTTTTGTTGGGTTTTTTGTAAGGCAATTCAAGATCCTGCCCACAAAAGCAAGCTCTTAATTTCCATTAAAAACAGTTTGCCTAATTACTTTGCCAGTTGATCTTATCTGTCCCTTTAGGCATTTAGATATCCTTAAACTGCCTGGCTCTCAGGGGCTTCAACAGAGAGCAGGGATGTGCCTCTGGCTTTCCTAAATAGAGATGTTTTCCTGGACCAGGGCTGGATCAGTGTGGCTCTGATGGATGACCCACTGCTCTGACAACCCCCTTCCCCAATTTCCATCTTGGCCTTATTTATGGGGAAATCAAATTCAGGCATATGAAAAGCATTTTTCTTTTTTATCAGTTTGGCTGGAAAACTCAGTGTGCTCCAGGGTGAAGTCGGTGCTGCTCGTAGGCAGCTCTTGGTCAAGAGGAGGGCAGTGAAGGGAGGGTCTTGAGGATGGGTTTGCTGCAGGGAATCACAGAATTTCCTCTGTTAGAAGGTTCCCGTGGGGATCATCGAGTCCAACTCCCTGCTTCTTGCAGGACATCCCAAAATGTCTGTGCTCCATCCTGCTGGGTGGGACCTGCTGTGTTTGTCAGGTGACCTGGAGAGAGTTTTGGGATCTGCACCAGCTGAGATCACCTGCGGGTTGATGCTTAAAAGCTGGTGGGTTTTTAAGCAATGTGTTCCCCTGTGTCAGGCTAAGTCTGCAGAGGAAGATTTTGGGACCTGCTTTGAAACATGGAACTGTTCTTAAGGAGGAGAGGTGATTATTAGCATGGATTGATGCTGGGGTGATGGTAAGGAGAGGAGGTAAGTCCCTGCCTCAAGTGGATGGAAGGAGGATCTGGAGGTGCATGTTGGTTGCCAACACAGCCAGACTGATATGTTAGCCTTTGAAACTCCTTTTTCCACCCAAGAAGGCTTGACCTGCCAAAAAATGACTGCTTCTACATAAAAAGTCAGGCCTCTCTTAAAAAAAAAGCTCAAATTTTAACTGAAAAACCCAAAAGAACCAAACCAAAAATTAAAATATTTGGATTGTTAAACATCGGATTCCCAGAAATTAAAAAAAAAATTAAAAATCAAGCTGGATTGTTTTGGTTCTCAGATTTGGGTTTTTTTTTTCCTTGACTTGACAGAGAAAGAAAGAGACTGGCAAAATAAACCAATGGCAACTTCTGCCAAGCTGATTGGGGTGGGGGGGGGTAAATATTCCTTCATGACCTTAAAGTCAGAAATCCAGTGGCCCCAAATACTAGCAGGATGCACACCCAGCCCCTGGGCTGGTTTTCCAGCACCCCAGGACTCCCACCAAACTCCTTTAACTGTCTTAGCTGGGAGAGGATGGGGAGAAGATGGATTGGAAATCATCTCCCTTGGATCAAAGCCACTTGAGGCTTAAGAAGCAGGCGTGAAAGTTTTATCTGTGGCTGCCCTGGGGTGGGTTTGTTGTTGCTGACCAGGCTCTTCCATGCTCTGATAACCCAGTGAGGAGGAAGGGTCCCAGCTCCTTCCTCAGCTCTTTTAATGGAGATGCAAAAGGCAGCTCCCTCAGTTTGCTTTTCCCCCTGTCTATGGTTGAGTATCTGTGGATGTTGTTTGCTAAACAAGAGCGCCGGTGGCAGAGGAATTAGAAGAAATCCCTTCTTAATTGGAAACAGTGAGTCTGTGTATTTTTTCAGTTGTCTATTTTGGGCCTTGTAAAATTAAAGTTATTAACTGTAATGCAGCGGTTTCCAGATTCCCACAGCCCTTTACAATAGTGGGGAAATTCATCCCAGGTCACTGGGAGCCTTTAATGAATACATTAAGGCTTATTATTAAAATAAAGTACTTGCAGCTTTATGGGAGACATCTGGCAAGGCTGCTTGTCTCTCTGAAGGCTCCCTGAGTGTCCTCTCCTGGCGTGCACCACGCCAGGCCTGGCTTTCAGGAGCTGTTCCCTGCACAAGGATTCCCACAGGAGGCTCTGGGAGACACACAGAGCCTTTGCTGGATGTGATGGAGGGCAGTTGTGGAGAGCTGTGGTGGCTCAATGGATGTCCTGGAGCCCAGCAGGCGCTGCAGGTACCGGTGTGAGCCCTGCTGGGATGCTCCTGCTCAGCAGAGAGGATAAAATCTGCCTCATTCACCAGTGGGATGTGCAGGCAGGGCTGAGTTGGGCTAAGCCTGGGCAGGAGGAAGAGTCTAGGCAGGCCAGCTTGGAGCCAGCTGCTGGCCAGCTGTGCTCGCCCAAAGCAGGGCGCTACGACCGGTAAGCGGCTTCGTGTCGCATCGTGTGGCTGCACAGCCACATCACACAACAACTCCTCGGTGCTGGGAGCCAAATCCTTGGAATTTAGGGCCAGCAAGCTGCCCTGGGCTGGCAGTGCTGGCAGCAGGCACCTCGCTGCCAGGGAGCTGGCGTGCCGAGGAGCATGGCTGGGAAGGGTCTGGAACAGGCTGCGATCTTATCGCTGCTTTATCTCCATCCAGCCTTGATCCCGGCACATCGCGGGGCCACGTGGCAGTAATTGTGTTAGGAAAACAAACTAATCTCCAAAGGGACACAGAGCAGCTGTCGGGCTATCGGTGCTAGCAGGGAAATGGATGTGGCCTGCCAGCTCACAGCGCTGCAGCAGGGGCCGGACAGGGGATGGAGGGGGCACAAAGGGAAGGAAAATAACCTTGGGCTGCCAGGCAAGACTGAAGGAGTGTTTGTGGTGGCATTTGCTGAGAAGCTCTTTGCTTGCCAGAATGTTTGTGAGATGTGGTCAGGTGTGGCAGTGAGGAGAGCCAGGTTAACCCTGGCAGATCCCTTATCTCAGTGTCTCCTCTGTGCTCCTTGTCTAATTTAGCAGCAGGTTTGAAGAGCCTTCTCTTAAAGTGCTCCCCCTAAAGATGGCTCTGTGCCTCAGGCACCCCAAAACCTGCTGCTGATGCAGCTTGCCCATCCCAGAGTTGGGCTTACCCTTCCTTGTCACCCTACTCCCCTCTGCAGCCCAGCCTGGTGACTCCAGAAAGGGTGCAGGGGCCAGACCCCAAGAGCGTGCTGGGGAGATGGAAGAGGTTCCTGGAGATGCACATGGGGATCAGGCTGCAGCAGGAGGAGCCTTCCTCTGCAGGATTTCCCCAGATTTGCAAGGGAGAGGAACCACGCAATGGTCAGGCTGGTTTTGAGCTGGTTCTCTCTCCTGTGCAACCACTGGCAGGAAATTATTACAAAGATCCTCCAGTTGTTGTGCTTGGCCCTTTCCCTCTCCCTCTTCCCCTCCTCTCCTCTGTGCCTGGGTCTCTAGCCCAGGAGCTCAGCAATTGCCATGCAGGGAAACACGGGATCTTCCCCCAAATTCTGAGTGTGAGCATCTTTGGGTGGTGGAAGGTGGAGAGGAAAGCAAATGGCACAGGCAGGCCGGTGCCACAGGTCACACATGTGCCCCTCTTCCCAAAAAGCTGAATCAATCCCCTGGCTCTGGATAGCCCCAAACCTGGGGAAGGTTAAAATCTAGCTCTGAAATGTCTGGCTCTGACCCAACACAAACATTGTTGTTTCTGGATTATATGTTTAAGAGAAAAGAAAATCCTATCATGAAGTAATGCCAACAAGACACATAATTGTGTCTTGTATTTGGTCTGTCCTCCACACTCTACTGAGGCTCCAGTTGAGATGGACTTGAAAAATAAAAAAAGCCCAGCTCCCAAAAGTGTTCCTGAAAATAAATTTTTGCCAGGTTCCTCCCCAGCAGTTAATTAAGACTTCTATTAAATGCTGACAGGAGCTTGATAGTGTTATATGTTGCAGCAGGCTCTGTTCATGGTGTTATAATTATGGCAGTAAAACAGTTTCCATTATAGTCCTTCTTTTCATAAGCTCATAACTTCTGAAAACATTTACTTTTCACACTGAAATTTTTGCATGCCTGGCCTTAACCAGGTGGTAATTTTTTTTTTTTTTTTTTTTTTTTTTAACTCTGAGAAAAAAATCCATGTAGCCCTTTTTGAGTTATGGGGGAGAAAATATGAGATTTTTCAAATGGAATATAGGTGAGGGGGAAAAGGTAATGACATCATTTTTCTAAAGAGATAGATGGCAAAAGCCTGTGAGACCTGATGCTTGCTTTGGAAATGGATAGGCTGGGCTTTGCAGAGTGCCTGGGGCATTTCCCATGAAAAAAAATAAATGCTATCTCTGATTTAAAAGCCTTGGTGAAGCCAATGGCAGAGCCTCGAGGGAATCCACTTGTCACCCATTAGAAGTGACTCTTGGTTGCAGGTTAAAAATAGAGGTTGGTAATTAATAACTCTTCCCATCTGGCAACATTTTTGAGGTACTGACAGTATTTCTCATCTCTCATGGGGATGAGGAGTCAGTTCTGAAAAATTTTGTGAACTAGAAAACCAAAGAGTAAGATCTTTTAAGGTCAATGAAAATATTTTTCTTTGATAATTTCAAGCTTCCTGTTTTGATAGAATTTTTTTTCCTATAAGCAGCTTAATTCTGAAGAGAGAAGACCTTTTCAACTAAAGCCCTGGGATGTGTCACTGAAGGAAGTACAAAAGCCAAACATTTGGACAATCTGGACAAGGCTTTGAGCTTTTTTTCCCAGTTGAAACAACTGTCCAAACCACTCTTGCCTGCAAAAAGTAAAATGGGCATTTTCCCACTGTTCCCCTTCCCAGGCCCATTGCACAGGGAGTTTTCCAGCTGGTCCATTGAATGGTGAGCAAGTGGGATGGAGCCACAGCTGCAGGATTAGCTTGAACCACTGTGAGATCCCCTGCACTCTTGATTTTTATTGTGGCTCCAGGATTTTGTCCTCCTTCCCAGCCACCACCATCGTGGTCCCTCAGCAGGGATTTCTAAGGCACAGCAATCCCTCGGGACACTGAAGATACAGATGAGCTTCTACTGCAGCCTTCTAAAGCATTTAGGATGATTAAAAGTTTTCCTCCTGGTGGGGCCTTTAATCACATGGAAAATGGGATTTAGGTTCTTAGATTGTTCCTCTGCTTTTGAAATTTGCTTTTTCGGGACTGGTGGATCTCAGTGACCAGTCAAGGAAGGACAGCTAGCAGTGAGATCAGGTGGGAGGATGGCTGGAAAGCAATGTTTTGTCCCTTGGTGCACTGACATGCAGTTTTCCAGGCAGAGCCAAGAGAGAAGGTGTCCTGGATGAGGATGGAGAGGACGAACGGAGGCCCAGACCTGTCCCTGATGGCTGGCAAATTAAAGCAGGAGTAGATTGGCTGCCCCCAACCCTCCTGGTCCTCAAAAGTGGCTCAAGGAGCACTAAACACAGCAGTTACATTCTTCTCCTCCTCTCTAAAACCACTAAACTCGGTTGTATATTTATGTAGGGCTTCACATTCCCCGGTGATGGCTGCGGGGAGTTTCCAAAGGCTGCCTGGGATTCCCACAGCTCCTCTCCCAGCCCGCAGAGGAGGAGGGTGGGGATGTGTGTGTGGCAGAGAGGTGGCTCTGCGGGCTGGGCTGGCTCTCCCCTGCTTCGTGCCCCAGCCTGGGCTATGCACAGCCCCTGGCCGGCCCTGGCTGCTTTCTTTGGCGTGCTGGGAGCTCGCTTGGCTCTGGCCAAAAGCTGTCTTGACACTGATGTAATCGAAATATCGCTGAGGGAAGCTTATCTGCAAACATGCCCAGCCCTGGAGCCAGCACCCCCAGCCCCAATCACGCTGGGTTGCGTGGCTGGGGTGAAGTCAGCTCGAAATGATGGTGTGTAGGCACGCAGCTGAGACCTGGGGAGGAGATTAGAGCTGGAAAAAGCTGCCTTGACTGCCAGACCCAAGGGGCTTTGCCGACCTGGGGTCTTTGTCTTTAGGTTTTGCTCCCTAGGGCTTCCCCAGAGGGTTTTCCTGTCAAGGAAGACTTGTGTACCACAAGTGCTACCCAAATACCCTCTCTGGAGCAACTCCAAGGAGACCCAAAGGCACAGGCAATGGAAATCTTGGTCTAGGTAGCAGACCCAATGTGTGTTCTTGCTGAAGACTAGAGCCAAGGAGGGATATAGGCTGCTAGGGAGGATTCAGGCCAAATGTACATACCAGCAACAAAAGAGAAAAATTCTCCATTGATTGAACAAAAAAACCCCTTAAATGCTCAAAACTGTTGTTTATGGTATTGAGTTGGACAACAATGGAATGAGAAGAGAGGTGTCAGAATGTAGGAAATTACACCAATGCTGCTCCTGTTGAGGGAGAGGCTTACTCCAGAGAGTGAAATTTTTAAAAGATTTGTGAATGCTACAAACACCTTTGGGTGACCAACACTGCAGGTGTGGGATGGTGGAAAGGAGCTCCAAAAGGAAGAATGTTGTTTGCCAGGATGATTCAGTCAGAAGTTTCTGGTGTCCCTGCACAGGCAGCAGTGACTCCTTGGTGATAGAGCATGGCTGCTGTGACTTTTAGAGCCAAGGGTCGCACCTGACCTGTAGATTTTAGCTAGTTCCCAACAGACCAGCTTTGTTGAAGTGTGAATCCTCTCCTCCTCCGTGCCATCCTCTGGTGTCAGACACAACGGGACCCTGTGTCTGTAGGAAGCAGTCTCTGGTTTTGAGCTGCTGGCAGTGCAAATTTTCATCCTCTGACCTCACATTTCCAACGGGAGTGGAAGAAGCCTGGATCGGTGCGGCTCTTGGTGGGTCCGTGTCACTTGGTCTCGAGAGGGTTTGTCACTGGGCGCTTGCCCTGTGGCATCGGGCTGGTTGTGCCTTGGGTGCTTCACCTCGTGGTCGGGTTCAGACTCCCCTGCTCTCCCACTCACCTGCTCCCTCCACCCCAAGTGTTTTTCCAGACTGCACCAATAATGGAATGTGCAGAGGTAGCAGGGCACGGATGTGTCTGAGCCCCGCTCGCCTTCAGTACCCCGGGAGGGAAGAGCAGAAGTGGGGGCGGAGGAAGGCTTTTATCCCCTTTTAAAAAGCAGGAACATGGGATGTGCATTAGGCTTTCTTCTTCAGGGAGTATCGCAGCGTTTCGCCTCTCGCAGCTGTCCCTCCCCGCGCATTCCTGCACAAACCCCTTTTGTTCGCTGCCCTCAGCCAATACACAGGCAGCAACAGCAGCCCAGATGTTCCCTATCAAACTCAGAGCCATGCCAACAAACTTTGGCACACATGAAAGTGTGCTGAGGAATGGGCCTCCGCAAATACCATTGCTTTTTTTTTTTTTTTTTTCCCCCCCCCCTTCCATTCCTGTAAGTATTTTTTAAACGCTAATGGTTTCCACGCCGCGACAGCCGGCTCCGGGCTCCGGGGCCGTCTGGCAAATCCGTGCCGCAGGTACCCCCGGCGCCTCGGCGGGGCTGGAACAACCCCGAGCCCCTGCCCTTGTGTTTTCCCCGCTGCTTTTCCAAGGCTGAGGCTGTTTTCCCGTGGGCGATGTTGTTTGCAGGCAGTGACCCCCCAGCCCAGCCGGCAGCGGGGAATGCAGGCGATGCTTTGAGGGGATTTGCTGTGAATTTGTTTTCTCCTGTCCAGGCTGGCTTGTGACAACCTAGAAAAACATGATTAAAGGTGCTCTGGAGGCTGAGTAGCCCCTTTAGGCTTGGTGGGTGTGTGAAAATGACTTGGGTTTTTGGTTGGGGTGAGATGCAGTTTTTCCTCATCTCTTTCTCAACATCTTCCCTGCAGGCAATTCCTGCTGCTGCCATTCAGCTGTGAGCCCTGGGTCATGGTGCAGATGGGGCCACTGCACATCCCAGGAGCTCTGTTGGCACCACAGGCTGACAGAGATGACCTGGAGGACCAGGAGATGAGGGACAGGGTGGCCAGGACTCAGCTCTACAAACCAGAATCGACCTGGCTTTGGCCATGAGCAGATGGGTGAGCACACAAATGAAAACCTTCCTCTGTGCACAAGATAGAGAACTGCTTATGCTGAGTAAAACACAACCTTGAGGCTGTTGCTTTGATGGAAGAGCTCCCTGTTGCACCCTGATGTGTAAATGTGGTCGAAAGTTGCTACTGCAAATCTCAAAGGGCAGAGCCACGTCCCACCTCTCTGGCTCCACCACTGAACTCCACGGGGTCAGTGCCACATTTGGTGCCAGCCACCCCACCCGTGGAGAGATGGGCTTGGCTAGGAGACAGAAATGCTGCCCCTCACTCACTGAGGCAAGCAAAGGCCATTTCTGGCAGAAGAACCATTCTCTTAATTTAAACAAGAGAAGCCCATTTGTTTCAGTACCAGGGCTCTTCAAAGACAGCTTGAATTATTTCTTTACCCCTTCACTATAATGGCAGTGATGTATTTTTTCACTCCTCTCTCACATTGTAAAGATTGAAGCAACTTTGCTTAAATTTAAATTAAAAAAAAAATCTCATCTGGATGAAAACCAGAGCTTGTGAAGTTTCCATGGAGGGTGGTGAACCTCTCTCCCCAGCAGTGGGCTTATCTGAGATCATCTACTTGAGGAGTGTGCCAAGATTTCCAACCTGGAAGAAGACCCTTCTCAGAGGGTTTTGCAAAAGAAGGGAAGGAAGGATCCATTACACAGTGAATTTGGTTAAGAGAGGAGAACGCACTCAAGGTCCCAGGGGAGGGAGAACAGCTCCATTCCAGCCTGGAGCTGAACAGAGATGAAGCAATGATTGCAGAGAGGTTCAGAGGAACCACCAGATGTGCAGGCCATAAGAAGGGCTGGGGAAGGGGGAGAAAAGGAGACTGCACAGTCCAGGAGCAGGACTCAGCTCTGGCTACACGGACGTGCTCTGATGGCAACAACTCCAGCTGTTTTGGAGGGACCTGACTGGGTGAACTGGGCTGGGTGAGGGCAGGGACCATTTCCAGAGACATCCTTCCCCCCAGGCTTGTGCCTCTTGCTGTGCTGACAGTGATTCTCAAAAGGCAGTGTCAGCTGCACCCTCCGTATCCTCATCCTGGCTGTGGACCTCAGAAAATAAATGTAACCTCTGAGAGAAGGTTAAGATAAAGAGGTGGTGGAAGAAAAATGGTCTGAGCTGATGAAAACCCCATCTCAGGAGGGAGAGAGAAGGGGAAAAAAAATTGTGGTTATTTTTCTACAAAGGATTTGTAGGTACTGTTTCTAGAAAGTAGAAATTGAGCTCTGGTCAGTATCTCTGGTTCCCTTCATTAAGGAGGGAAGGCAACACAACAAGTTTGCCATTAAAATAGTAGTAAGTATAATATAAAGAAGAGCCATAGCCCCTAAATTATCCTATTTAAAAATAAAATAAAATATAAAATCAAGAGGTAGTTGCCATTTCACATGTGGTCTGGTTTAAATCCTGGGAGCAAGGTGGCCCCGGAGATCTAACCTGTTGGAGTAGAGCCCTGCTGTGTTCAAAGGCGAGGGTGAACCCTTGAATTTGCTTTCAGACTTGGGCTGGGGCTCCTGAGGTTTTCTCTGAGGTTTCCTGAAGCCCTGAGCGAGTTGGGGAAGATCTCTTTTCATGGCCAAACAGTCTGTGGGAAAAATCCATCAGTAGATTTGGGATGTGAGGCAGATGCTTGCTGGATTGTTCTGTGGCTTACACAGAAAGTCTGCAATCTTTGGGGCTTCCCCTAAAATCTGGAGGACAAAGGTCTTCTCTGGAAAGTCAGATTCCCCAAATGAGGCTGATTTCAGCAATTGATCTTCACTTAACACTCCCAAACCAAATGAAAAATTGCAGGCTGCATGTGACCACGTGTACTTAGGAGGGGTTTCTAGCTGCAGGTGCACAGGTGTTGCTCCAGGCAGGACACAGACATGCCCTGCTCAATAATCCTGCTTTTCTGAGCTGGGCAGTCCATGCTGGACTCAAAGTTAGTGCTGGCTTGTTCTCAGAGCTCAGGATATGTGTTTGTCCTCCCCAGCTCATCTTCAGTTTGTCTGTCTGTGAGCACATTGCTACACTGAGCACGTGGACAGGGATTGCAGAGCCTTTTCCCCTGCTAGGAGAGGGGTCTGGAAACAATTACAAGCTGCTCATGCTTAATCACTCGGGTAAATCTTAAATGCCTGCCTTAATATTTTGCAGGACTGAAGACGGCATCTGAATTTTTGCGGTGTGCAGGTTACCTAGCAGAGCATACAGACTTTGACAGTTCTGTGCATGTTTTGGGGGTCTTGAGAACCCCCCAGCTTCTTGAAATTCAGGTACAATTTCAAAGGAAAACTAAAATGCAAAGGGGGAAAAAAAACCCTGAAGTTTGCCTGATATTTGTGCAAATTGTCAGCTCAGTCATGTTCTTATGAACCTTTGCTGAACCTGATCATTTGTACCTCAAACTGAACAAGAAGAGAGTATTAAATGAGTTGAAAAATAAAAAATTAAGTCCCCTGGGAAAATGAAGGCAACCATAATAACTCACAAATCTGGACTGAAATCAGTCAATGACAAGACAAAACAATAGAAGTCTTCCTTTACTTCCTTAAATATTGAAATGTTTCACTTCAGCATTTTCAGGCTGAAGCAGTTTGCTTTATTGAACATTATTTAGTTTGACGCTTTCTTTTTTTATTTTCATTTTCAATAGACCTAAATTTAAAAGGAAAAGGGTTGTGGTTTTTTACATTGCCTTTTTAAAAAGATGGAATAGTCTCCAAGCAAACCAGAAGATTTTGTTACTGGTCAAGCAAAGTGTTTTTGGTTGACCCAAAATGAATCGAGCTTTCCTCATTATATTAAGTCTTTCCTCTTAATTCAGCTCCAAAACCAGAACCTTCCACCACTAGAAGAAACCAGTCATCCTTGTTTTCACCTTCCTGCTGCAGCAGTCAGGGCTCTAATTTTGGTTGCTCCTGTTTCAATCTTTATTCCCCTCTCGATGTGTTGAAGGCTAAGCTCTGTGATATCAGAGTTTGCAGCCAGGGTGTGGTACAGATCTCTCTCCAACTATCTCAGATACCTCACCAAAGAGCTGCTAAGCCTCCCTGGCCAGCAGCCTGCTTGTCTGCAGGCTTTACAGCTCTGCTTCAAACCCTGCCAGTGACACCAACACTTGGAAACCCTCATTAGTTCGTGGCCCTGGTAAGCCTGTGGGTGTCAGCTGGTGTGCAGCCATGGCATTGTTCATAAAGTAAAAACTAAAGTAAACACTCTCTTCAGCAAAAACTGCTGAAAAAAAAAAGCTTCTACACAAACATTGTGAGAGGCAGCAACCAAGTGACGGGGGGAACTTTCCAAAGCCATGGAAAGGAGTTACCCACTAAAGCCTTGGTGAGATCCAAGCACGGCAATCCTTTGAAAACCTCTTCACAGATTCAGCCTTGGCAAAGAGCAATTCACTGAAAGCATCTATAAACACGTGGGCTTTTATATCTTCTTTTTGTGTGCTTGTTACAGAGACAAAACATGGACAGTTTGTGAACTTTATTGCAAGAAAGACACAACGTTTCATCCTAAAGACTTTCAAATTGTAGCAGGGGTGGCTGAGGATGCAAGTGGAGACAGGAGCTGGGGGGGCACAGCCCCTGCAGACATGGGCAGAGTTTGTTCAGAGTGATGCTGGAGTGCTGCACACAGTTTGCTGAGCTGTCTCTGAGCAGTGCTGAGGATATCCTGGCTGACCTGGGCCCCCCAGGGATGGTGAGATCCTAACCCTGCATATCTGCCTGTGTTTGCAGGATGGGGAGGGGAAGCAAACTGGTGCATGTCCTGAGGTGCCTGCAGTCTCCAAATGGCTTCCTTGGTTCTTCTGCCTTGTATTTCTTCTTGTATTTATGTTGCAGATACCTCCAGAGACCCTGAACGAGGTGGCTGTGCTCTGAACATGGCTTCATGGAGGGTGTCTTGCTGCAAGTACACAGGAAAAGTGAGGGCTTGTTTTGCAGACAGGTGAGGTGTTGTCACACGTCCTCCTTTGGCACGGAACACGTGGTGTCCCTTCAGCCAAAGTAGCCTGCACTGATTCAGACACCAACAGCAGCACTTCTGGGGCTCTTTATGGGGATGCAGCAGGATGGGAGCAGCATCCCCTGCCACTCCCTGAGGGTCAGCAGCATTTCACCTGCAGAAGGGAGTTGTCTCAACCCAAGGTGTTGTGTTCAAGAGCTGGGAGAGGTGAGAGGACAACACCCTCCTTGTGCAGCTGGAAGGAGAGACGTGAACTGGCCAACCCATGCCAGGCTCGGCTGTCACATCAGAGCTTACTGGCACTTGATGGTAATAAAGTGATTTTCACATCACATAATACTCTACTGCAAATACATCTTACAAGCAGTGCTGGCTTTTGGGTTTGGCAGCCATGTGTCCTTCTGTCTTGCCCTGAAAACACAAGAATTTCCCACACAGACTCCTTCAGAGGTGAAACTTTTCTTTTTCACAGACTTTTTCAGGACCCAGAGTGGTCCAGCTCTTGGTGCCAATGTGAGTGCCCAGGGGGAGGGTGATGGGGCTGTGCCAGCAGTGGGAAGAGGTGGGAATGGTGTGGGAAGCATCACAGTGACAGGAACAAGGCTGGCAGAGGTGTCAGGAGCTGGCCAGTGCTCAGGCCATAAATGATGCAGAAAGCAAAGTCCAAAGCTGCAGGGCAGCCTGAACCCATGCAGAGTCTGTGGGTCCCCATCTCCTCTGGGGATTCACGCAGCCAAAATCTCCAAAACCTGCATCTCGCTCTCCCGGGGCTTTACTGACCCTGCCCAGAAGATGTTTGTTGTTAAAAACACCTGGATGGAGACTCTGTGGTGGTCTTCAGTCAATTCTCTCCACGTTTTTCTGCCCTGACTCCTCATCTCTAGCCTGAGTCTCACTTTTTTCTTCACCTATCCTCCACAGGCCCTGAAAACGCATCACCCTGTATCTTTACAGCTGTGCTTTATATATTTAAAGACCATTATCATGTCCTCTCCCCTACACTTCTCTCCCATCCAGACTAAACAAGCACAGTTCATTCTCTGAAGCGTGTGACAACAATAAGTTTGTTTGATGAATACTCAATTTGTTTAGCACAGCGGTTCTAATCACTCAAGTTATGCCAAAGATAACAAACCTTCAGCAAATTTCCCTTCAAATCTTTAGTTTTATCAACTGTTTTGACAACTAGATTATAATTTTTACACAAAGGGTTAGAATGAAAGCAATTGCTTTCAAGTTTTTCTGTATAAAGATTTGAATTACGACTTTTACATTAGGCAATGCAATTAAATGCATTCTAGAACTGTCATGAAATATTAAACTTGGGGTTATAAAAAGAATTATTTTAATGATTTGTAGTATCTTTTAAAAGGAATTAGCTGCAAAATATTTCATAAACTCTATAAATATATATATCAATAATTGCTCATTTCCACTTGTTTTACTGCTCAGCTCTGGTTGTGCCAGCCAAAATGGTAAGTTTATAATCTTCAGGATATTTCTGGTAGTAATGAATTTTATTTTATTTTACCAGCTTTTTTTTAACGGTGCTTTTAATTAGACAGGGTTTAATCCTGTTGAGGTTTTTTTTACACAAATATTTTAAGATGAGGAATTATTACACTATATGTTTGTCTGTATGGAAAATTTATCTTAAATACTCACAGTGAAGAAAGAAAGACTCAAAAGATGTCAGCAGGAATTTTTATATATATTTTTAAACATTTATATTGCATGCTGAGCTTCCTTCCAGTTCAGATTTTAGATTTGAAAGCCGAACTTAGCTTAAGGTAAAAGCTCAAAAGTTGAGACGTGGAAACACGGGGTGGGGGCCTGAAAAGCTGAGAAGTTTTGAGGCTCAGTTTCAAAGCAAACACATCACTGTAATGAGAAGTGTCCTGTAAAAACAGCCAGCTCTGCACGGGATGCAGAGAGGAGCAGGTTCAGCCCTGCAGTGCTGTGGAGTCCCTGTGGGACCATCTCCCACCAATTTGGCTGCTGACAGCCCAGAGTACCCTTGGGAAGTTTGCCTCTTCCCTAGAAAATGTGTACAGATCCACAAATCAAAAGATGTTGAAAACCTTTGGTTTATCTTGTTTAAAAACCAGGGAGTTTTACGTCACTTTTTTTCACACAGTAGCTCTTTAGATAAGTGGATTTTGGTTTCCCTCTATGAAATTCTTACAAAACCAAAAGATTGCCTTGGTCCCAGAAATGACAGTGCTGACTTAATCCCACTTACCAGGCAGTTGAGGGAACAGAAACTGAGGAGAAGGAATAATGCTGTACTTTTAAATTCAGTGTTCTGCTAAGAAATTAAATTCTTCATCTCAGGCTTTGAAGTCTGAGACAGTCCAGCAGAAAATCAACAAAATATGGATCTCAGAAGTGATTTTAAAGGACAAATTAAATCCTGAGTTATTATCACAAGAAAAGACTTGCTCCTTGCTCACATAGTACCATAATTTATCAGGACATGGTGGTTCTTCCTAAGCCAGCCTGTGTTATGATCTGGTAAAGGATGGGGTAGCATTGACATGGATATAGTTTGATAGACCTTTTTTTATTAGAAAAAGGGCTAAATTGATTTAGGAATTTTTGGCTCTGTTATTTTCAGGATGTTTTTTTCCCTGGGTCTCTTGAATCATATGCCAGAGTCCTCGGAAGCTCATGATAGGGTTTGAAATGGAAATAGAAAGGAAACTCTCCCTCCCTATGCAAGCCTTTCCCTGCCTCACATTCGGGCTCAGTCCTTTACTGGGAAAATGTTGCTTCGTGTGTGACTGTGGCAGTGTTCAGAGCAGTGCAAGAACGAAGTTTTAAATACATATCTAACTCAGGGAGCTCCCTGATAAAAGATCTTATTTGGCTCCTAAAAACCCCACAAGTTTTGAATATGAAACCCATGCAAATTGATGTTATGCCCTGGTACAAATTGCTCCTGTCCCGAGTTGAAATGTCATCTGAGGTCTGACCCTGAGCTCTGACCTGGGCAGCCCAATTTGCCTGCCCATGATGACATTTCCATGCTGATTTGGGAGCTGCACAAGAAAATATGTTTTTGTGATCTGTTGGTGCTGGCTGCTTCTACTCACCAGACTCCAGGGCAATTAGGCCAAGAGAAAACGGATGCAGCAGTCACGGAGGTCTCCAGGCCTGCTCGTGAGAGAGCAGCTCTTGAAGCACAAAAAGACACAGGACTCAAATCCAGCTCCAGATGTAAAAGGAAGGTTTGTGTTCTTCCTGGGGATATCGGCCCAGGAGGTGGAAAAGGTTTCCATTTTCTCCTCATCTTGCCTCCTCCAGCCTGTGCTGGAAAAAACTTCATTCCTAGGTGGCAAATGTTCAGTGCCATGTTCTGCTCACAGGACTTAAATCAGCCAGAGAGCATGGCCAGCCTCTGTTTTCTGAGCAGTGCCAGCCTCTGTTTTCTGAGCCTGCTGTTGGTAAATGCTCCGTGAAATGACTTCACTGTAATTGTTCCTGGAGCAAGCTGGCCCAAGGGCCGGCAATTAAACCTTGGGCTGATGGAAACTGTTAACAGGGATTGCTGCTTTGCCTATAGCGTTGGAATTAACAACTCCAAACTCTTTCTACTTTTTCTATAAAACATGTGGGAGCTTTGTGCCTGGAATATCTGCAGCAATAAAGTGGATATGGTGCTTCACTTTCATTTGTAGTGCTAAAACTTGCAAGAAGAAAGAACAGCTGAGGTTCAAGATGAGATCTGGTGTTTGTACTTGGTGAAGCACAATCAGTTGGTATCTCTGGGTTTGGTACAGCCCATTACTGCAATTTAGACACCAGATTTAGATTCATGATTCTTATATAGTCATCTCCAAGGGAATTAGGTGCCTACACCTTGTTGCAAGCCAAGCCTTGTAGGGCTGGCCAACACTGTTCCATTGTAAAATTCAAGCTGACACCTGGTTCTGCCATCTGGATTCCCCAGAGTCTGAGAGCATTTTAGTCAAGGTTGGATTATGGTGCTCATTCAGATGTCTCCTGTGCTTGGTCAGGTTTCCCAGAGAAGCCAGGAAAGGCTTCTCAGGCTCACCCAGGAAGGACTTCCTGCATGAGATAACCACACTCTCCTTCTCCTCTGCTGGATCAGCATCTCTGCTTGGCACCAAGGCTAAGCTGCAGGTGAAAAATGGTGGCACTCGTGTTCCCTGAAGGCACTCAAATCCCATCAGAAACACTGAATGCCTGCCAGGTCAGGGAATATTCCCCCCTGAGCAGTGTTTATGGGAAGAGTTAGTCACGGGAGCTGCTGCAAGCAGCGTGAATTGCAGAATCCTACACATATTCTGGAGTCATGGATTTGCTCAGGGAGGCAGCAGTGCTCTGGAGCTTGACTAATCCCTCCCAGATTGGAGCCGGGCAGGGATGTGCCACTGAAAACATCCCCGTTTACAGCCCATAATTTATTTAATGAGCATTATTTAAGTATATTATTTAAGCCTCCAGGCCCCTGGCTAAGCCGGGGGCTCGTGCCTTTGGTCCCACCGGCTCTGCCCCAGTGGGAGGTGAACTCATCCATAGGGCCTCTGACAGGCTTGCAGCAGCCACAAGAGTTGAGGACAGGCAGGAAAATGTTTCTTTTCATGGATACTGAGGGATGATGCTGCAAACTGTGGGGTCTTTTCAGTTTGTACCTAAGGGTGAAAGCAAGTGTGTGCGCTCTTGTGCACAATGGTCGAAGCAGATCTTAAAATTAACACCAGTATGGGCAAAATAATATTTTTCCCTGCGAGTCTCCCAGTGCTTATAGAGAAAAGAGGCAGAGTGACTTTTTACATGGGCAGATTGTGATGTGACAAGAGGGAGCAGTTTTAAACTAAAAGAGAAGAGATTGAGTCTAGATATTAGGAAGAAGTTCCTTCTTGTGAGGCGGTGAGGCACTGGCTGCTCAGAGAAGTTGTGGATGCTCCGTCCCTGGAAATGCTCGAGTCCAGGCTGGACAGGGCTTGGAGCAGCCTGGTTTAGTGGAAGATATCCCTGCCCATCACAGGGGTTTGCAATTGGTTGAACTTTAAAGTCCCTTGCAGCCTAAAGCACTTCAGGGAGCCCCTGATATCCTCACAGTGTTGTCACTCTAACTTACTAGACATGCTGGAGCAGGATCTCACCTGCACACAACTACCTAATTACGAATTATAAATTGCATGGGGGTACGTGTCATGTTCCTTATAGTTTGTTTGCTTTTTTCGGGAGTGGCTTCCCCTCTCCACTCCGGCCTCATTAGCCGGGATCCACTGAGCCCTCCTCGATCACAGGCTGGACTCGATGAGCTCAGAAGTCTTTTCCAACCTAATTGACTCTGTGATTCTTTACGGCACTAGCTTCGTGGGGATAAGCCAGCTAGGGCAGCTTTCCCCGGAGCACGGGCAATCCCCACCCCTCTCTCGGTCTACCCCCGCCTCACGCCGCCATCTTGCCCGCCCCACCCCAGCGCCGCGGCGGCGCGAGGCCCCCGGCGGGCTGTCCGCGGCGTTCGCCTGCGGCGGTGGCGCGGCGGGAGGAGCGGGCACCGCCATGGCCGAGGGCCGGCTTCTCGCAGGAGGAGCTGCGGCGGCTGCGGGGGCAGCGCCCAGGTACGGACCGGACCGCGCCGGGAGCGCCCGGGGAGCGGGGGACAGTGGGGCCCGGAGCGGCGCGGAGGAAGAGCCTGGGCCTCGGCACCGCGTCAGCCCCCGCAGCTGCACCTGCCTCCTATCGCCCCTTAGCGCCCCATCTCCGCAGCCCCTCCAGCCGGACCTCTGTGCTTCCCCTCAGCCCCTCCAGCCGCACCTCTGCCATTCCCCTCAGCCCCTCCACCCACAACTCTGTTCTTCCCCTCAGCCGTTCCGTCCGCACCTCTGTTCTTCCCCTCAGCCTGTCCATCCGCACCTCTGTCCTTCCCCTCAGCCCTTCCATCCCACCTCTGTCCTTCCCCTCAGCCTCTCCACCCGCATCTTTGTCCCTCCTCTCAGCCGCTCCATTCACACCCCCATCCTTTCCCTCAGCCCCTCCATCCACACTTTTATCTCGCCCCTCAGCCTTTCCATTCACACTTCTATCACGCCCCACAGCCCCTCCATCCACACTTCTGTCCCGCCCCTCAGCCCCTTCACACCTCTGGCCATCCATCCCCTCAGCTCAGCCGCTCCATCTCCGTATCAAACGCCTGCGCTGTCCCCGGCAGCCCCTCGGTCCCTCCCATCCAGCCCCATCTCCCCCTGCTCCCCTCATCCAGCCCCTGTCTCCACATGCAGCTTCTCCGACAAAAATCCCAGAAATCCCGGGCTCTCCAGCCCCTAGTCCTGCTCCCAGATCTCTGCCCAACGCCCCCCTCATGGTCCCAGGCTCCTCTTTATAACCTCACTTTGCCCACCAGGCTGGCAGGGACCCTTCCTCTTAGCCTCGTCATGATTATCCCGAGTTACCTCGCTCCCACCTATGGTTTCTCTTTTAGGCCTGCGGTCCAGGCCTCTTATTCCTCCCTCTCCTTACTTAGGGATAGCAGTATCAATTGAAAATCCCTGAATCTTAGGCTGACAAAACATTCCCAGCTTCCTGAGGTTTCCCCCACATTGCCTTCCCTTGACACCCTGCCTTGTGTTTGCCTTATTTTGTTTTTTGTTTGCCCAGAACAGCTCTGTCAGAGCCTGTCTTTGATACCGAGATTTGTTTTTAATCCTGTTTCTCCACCGACAGATTTGTACGAGCCCTCACCGCCGCCGCAGCAGCAGCCTCGCCCCCAGGCTGTGCCCAAGACTCGGAAGCAATTGCAGCGGGAAAAAGCCCTCCAGCAGCAAAGCCAGAGGCTGGGGCTGCAGGGAGGAGCAGCCTCTGTCACTCCAGAGCAGCTGCTTTCTGCACCACAACCCAAGCCTTGTCACCCCCAGCAGCCCGGGCCAGCAGCTGGGGATCAGAGGCAAAGGGACAGCCAAGAGCAGCAGGAGGGAGTGACACCGGCAGAGTCTTGTAATGGCAGGGACAGTGCCCAGCCGCGCCCTACAAAGCCCAACAGCCAAGTGGAAAGAAAGAAAGTGGAATTGTTAGTAAGTTGTAAAATCAAGGGGTGGGGTCTGTTGTTCTGTATCGATTCATTCTTTGGTTGTGAAGTCAACTTTTGTGTCTCTGATAGGAAGCTCTGAGAGATCAAATAATTCCATTTTCCACGAGGCAGCATCTGTGTGGAGAAGCAGCACGTGGCTTCTCTCAAATTCTAAACTCAGAAGGCTCCAGGAGGTTCTGTTTTTTAGAGATGGGCATTGAGAGACTGTGGCTGGTGGTTGTGCTGCCTGTGATTTCCCTGCCTGTGATTTCCTGGGATCACCTGCCTGCACTTCCTGCACCAGGACAGCAGCACTTTGAGAGCTCAAATTCCTGCTGTGGGTGCAGCTCACCAGCAGTACTGGCTGCCCATCTCATTTTTGTGGTGGGAAAAACACAGACACTGCTCGTCTGGGGTGAAAACAGCTGGAGCTTCGCTGAGAATTTTTTCACACTGGTGAAAGTAAATGACATTTAGCTGCAACAGTCACCTCCTGAATCCACTGGATTCTTCCCAGCCTGGGTGCTTGAATTTAAATCTTACTAAAAATACTTCTGTATGTGAGGTTTTAGGAATAGAGTGATGAGGACAAATCTGAAGAGATATGCAGAAACGTTTGTTAATAGCTGAGTTATTCGGGTAGTTTTAAATTCGGGCTCCTTGAGTGAGGGCATGAAGAACATGGTGGGGTGGAAAGCAGCAAATAGTTCTTTGTTCCTCCTAAATCCTGCCACAGGTTGTGCCCCCTCACCTGAGACCTGGCCTTCCATCCTTTGGGATGGTTGTCTCTCTTAGGAGATGTAGCCCAGGAAATGGAATCGATATCAGTCTTTCACTGGTGGCAAAAGTGAATTCTTGTTCTTATTTGCTGCTTGTTTTTATTATACTTCATACCAACCTTTCATTTGTATCCATTTAATTATTTGGGAGCTGTACTGTAAAGCAGACGTGTGAAAGAATCTGTTTTATGGAAAAAAACATTTCCAAAAAAGAGGCTGTGTTGGTAGACTGAACTTGTAGCAGCCAGTAAGAAACTTGATGCTGCTTCTACCTGATAGGGAAGCACATCCTTTAAATGAAAAATTCCACCCATTTCTGAAAAAGTGCTCCGTGCAGCTTATTTGGTTATGCATATTTTACTTCTGATCAGCAGATTTCATCTGGATATGTTTTGTTGGTCTGAATGGCTTCTTGCAGATGATTCTTCTTTCCTCAGAGCCAAAACCTGTTTATTTTTCCTTCGACTTTTTTAAGAGTTTGCTCCAGAATATCTGACGGTGAATATTTGTGTTATAGTACGGGCAGCAGGGAGAGAGATGAACTTTCTATTCATTGTAATGTTCTTGTCAGTGGGGCAGCAGGGAGAGAACTGAACTTCCTATTAATTGTGATGTTCTTGTCAATGAGCAGGCAGGAGAAATCCCGATGGGAAATCCTCCAGCAGGAGCAGCGGCTGATAGAAGAGAAGAATAAACGCAAGAAGGCACTCCTGGCCAGAGCCATTGCTGAGAGGTGGGGCTGAGCCTGGGCAAAGGCTTACTCTTCATCTGCAACCAGTTTCATATCTTGAATTAAACTTCACTGTTTCCTCTTCTCTGTGCTCTGTGAGCAGCTGTGATGGACGTTTCCCTGGGATGACAAGTGCTTGCTAAGAAGTTGTGACTAAGCTTTTCACACTTCCCAAGCTGCAGCTCTGTGCACAGATGGAAAAGTTATTACACAACTGGAGGATTAGCTGAAGTCCTGAAATTTGTTTGGGAGGTCACGTTGGAAGTTGGGGTGCTCAGCTGCTTGTCCATGTGCTGGTCCCCATTTGTTTTTGCTGGATGTAAGGGAAGTTTATTTGATTTGTAACCTGTGAGGAGAAGCTATTTCTTTTTGGACTTTTGGCTCATTAGTGTGTGAAAATGTTGAAAGGAGAAGATGATCAGCTTTAAGAAGGTACTGTTTTACCACCACTGGATGACTAGAAATTATAAAATTGCACATATTTTCACAGCTGTTAGCTCTTGCTCTTCAGGGGACCAGGCTTTATGGCCCCAAGGTAGTTTGAGACTCCAGGGAAGGCAAAGTTTGTAAGGAAGGATGTTGGAACAGCTGACAACACTGGGTCAAGGACAGTGGTGTGAAGTTTTTAGCCTTGCAGTGCTCTCCCAGGCCTGTGTTATGTTCTGCCCATCAGAGCCCTTGGGTGGCACAGCAGAACATAGCCTGTGCTGTGATAAAGCCCTGAAAATTCATTTTCCTTTGCCAGGCAGAGGTAAAACACAAGCACCTTTATTCTGACTCACTGCAGGACATCAAACATGGGTGTGGCCACCAGGTTTGGTTCTTCCTCCTGGAAGCAAAGCCTGAGGAGAGCCAAGACATAGAACGTGACAGTTGAGGAGTTATTTGTGTCACTCAAAGGCCTTCCTTGGGCTCCCAGCAATACCACAGGATGTCTGTTACCTTCCACCTGCATCAGCTGGTCGAATGAGAGGTGCTGGCACTGCCTGCACACCTAGTCTTGCTTTCAGGGACCTGCCTTGGGTGTAAAGCAGTGCCTGAGAAGCATCATTTTGCTGGTGGTGATGAATGATGGCAAAGTGATGTGGTGGGAAGTCACTTGGCTTGCTTGGGAGTGAAATCCATCAAAGCTTGTTGCCCTTAGTAACATTTCGTTTTCAGGACTTAGGAATGAATGGCCTAGTTGAAAAAGGTTTCATAAGGCTTGATTGAAATCCTTTGTGTTTGATGTAAAACTTTCCATTCACTTCATTGGGATTTGGCTGGGCCTTTTGGGAATAATTTTACAAAATGGAAATCAAGCTTAGGTTAGGTGACTTTTTGGCCCCTACTAACTGGGCTTCTTTGAAAGGGGATATTTGCAGGGCTAAAAACCCTTCCCCCTCTCGCTTCCCCCCCAAGCCATTTCCTGTTTCCTTACACTGAGAACTACTTAGATACAGCAGCTTCTTGTGTGTTTCCACAGTGAAGAAACACAATCCACTTTAGGCACTTTGATTATAGTCATTACGTAATTTTGCTGTAGTCCTTTAATAGCAGGCATTTTAGATCCCTGTGGATGCTAAAAAAGATCAAAAGCCGTACACCATAAAGGAGAAACCTTCTGAATAGGTCCTAAAGAAGTCAGTTGCTCTGCAAGTGAAATGGGGCCCAGTGTGTCGAGAAGAGAGGCTTGAAAAGGAAATTGAAACAAACAAAAAAATCATCTTCCTTTTGCAGATCCAAAAGAACTCAAGCTGAAACAGTGAAACTGAAGAGGATTCAGAAGGAGCTGCAGGCTCTGGATGACATGGTGTCTGCTGACATCGGGATCTTGAGGAACCGCATCGACCAGGCCAGCCTGGACTACTCCTATGCCCGGTAAGTGACACCCAGGGAGGAGGGGACAGGGAGCAGCCCTGCCTGAGGGGAGGGGAAAATGCTGTTTCCTCTCACTGCAGCACTAATGAAGTCCTGTCACTGTAATAATGTGTAGTTGAAGCGGTCACAGTCTGGGGGGCTTTCAGATCTGGAAGTAAAAGTATGCTTTTTATTTCCTAATTTTTTCCCTTGCAATCTGGGAACTGAAGCAGATTTTCTGACTGGAGACTGCTCTCACAAGACATAGGTCCTGCTTTAAGTGTGCAGTTGTCCATAAGCCCTGCTTTATTGTTTCAGGGTTGTTTGCTTCTTCTCAGGGGAAAGAGATTTTTTCTTGAAAAGTCCTGAAATGAAAATCCTGTTCAGGGAAATTTGCTGGCTCATGACAGCTCTGGTCCTGCTGGAATCAATGGGACCAGTTAAGCTTAAAACATATAATCCTGCTGAAGTATTTTTGCAACTAGGACCAAAAACTGAAGGAAGAGGGAAGCTTTTAACCCTTCACAATGTGCCTTTAATCACTCTGGGTGTGATGAGTTCCTTAAAGGCAAGAAATTAATGGAAACACCCCATTAGCTGTGGGTAAACCACAACATCAGTAGATAAACAGCAGCGTGTTTGTGCAGCCGGTTCATAAAGCAGAAATGTTCACCCGTGGTTTTTGGTTCACCATTCAATGTGTTAAATGCTCATTTCTCCTTCTGACTTCTGCCATACCATGACCACAGGCCAATAAAGCTGGTAATTAGTGTGGAAAAAAATAGCAGTGGTAGCTAAAAAAATTAAGATTTCTTCGGTGTAATTATCATTTGAAATGTCTAAGATTAACTGAATTATCATTTGAAATGTCTAAGATTAACTGTAGTTAGCGTAGCTGATTGCATGTCCTGAAGAGGAAAAACATTTCAATGGATTTTAGGTCTAATCTAGTTTCTGAAAACGTTAAATTCTCCTGAAATCTTCTTACCCAAGTTTTGGAATAATGTATCTATTTGAAATGCTTACTGGCTAAAGAGCACAAGCAGCTCTTGACATTAGAAAAGCAGTTTTTAATGACAATAGCAAAAGGACATGCTAGTAGGACAAGTGGGTAAACTTCAAATTCTTAATGACTTTTATTAATTTATTAGGTGTTTTCTTGAGGGAGGGATTTGGCAATGTGAGGTGGATACTTCCAGCGTTGTAGTTTTTATGCAATATGAGCCGAATTTACTTTTAAGTGGAGTCTTTTTAAGCAATTCCTTACTGTTTGCCTTTTGTTTTAGGGTTAAAACACAAAGCATTTCAGTGGGTCAAAAAGTGCAATATTCAATAGTCCTGAGCACATACCTAGTTAGCAACATTTGACAATTGCTGTGGAATAGAATTTTTGTAAATACAGTGTGGCTGATAGATGGGAATTCAGCCCAAAGGTTTAGCTGTGCAGATGTTTCCAACGTAGCATTACAGGTATCTGACCCAGAGAAATCTTGACTTTTTTGAGAGGGAAACATAAGTGGGCATCTTTTGCCCGCTGCAGCCATAGCCTTTACAGCTGGGTAAAAGTCATGTGGTTATTATATTTAAAAAAATATTTGGGGAGGCTTTTCTATGTCTTACTTCCTTCTGTTTCAATAAGCAAAGGACCTCTCCTGTCTTTCTGTTGCTTTGTTTAAGCAGATAATGGAATCTGGTTTTATTAAAGAGCTGGATTCTTTATTGAACCACCTTACTAATACTAGTTTTATGAGGCTAGTCAGGCTGCAAAAGCCTTTGTGTGTTCCCTTTCCTGATAAGCAAGATTGCATCTATCTTTTAATTAGAATTAATACACAGGTTCACTGCTGTAGTGAAAGATGCATCATTAATGTGGACACCAGCCATTAAAGTGCTAGATATTCTCAGTGTGTTAACTCAATAAATACTTAGAATATTCCCTTTTGGATGTATTTGTCGTGAGAGGAAGTACAAATTGGAAGGAGGTGAGTGTCGGGACTGATGCTAGCAATAAAATTCTACATCTGTGCTGATGTCATGTGCTGTATCAGTCTGTCCTGCCCCTGATTTTCTGAACATGGATATGGGTGGCCAGAAAAGCACATGATCCAAATGTCATCGTGCTCCACCGAGCATCTGTATCTGGTGGGGGGGTGGTTGGTTAGAAAAACACCCGACTGCTTTGTGGTGTTTCAGTTCTCTGAGTGCGTGTTTATTAGGAGTGTGAAAACACTGCAATTTCTGATGGCTTCTTTCTGCTGCCAGTGATGCATCTCTTCAAACAGGCAGTAAAAATGGGTGTTTGTGATTCAATCTTGAGCAAGTTAACTCTTGGAATACACAACAGCAGAGCCCCCTGTGTCCAGAGAAGTTTTGATCAATTCACTCTTATTTTCTTCCCTCTTGCTAACGTGTCAGTGTCATGAGCAGCTGGCACAATGCATTGCAGAGCACATTGCACTCCAGGGGTTCTTAAAGTACCTGTCCCTGTGTCAGGGTGTGAGGTGCTGTGAGAATTAACCCTCCAGAAATGCTGATGGTTTTACAGGAAGCGCTACGACAAGGCCGAGTCCGAGTACGTGGCGGCCAAGCTGGACCTGCAGCACAAGACGGAGATCAAGGAGCACCTGACAGAGCACCTGTGCACCATCATCCAGCAGAACGAGCTGCGCAAGGCCAGGAAGCTGGAGGAGTTAATGCAGCAGCTGGACGTGGAGGCAGATGAGGAAAATCTGGAGCTCGAGATCGAGGTGGAACAGATGCTGCAGCAACAGGAGGCAGAAGGAGGGAGACAATCCAGCCAGGCTAGGACAGCCCAGGAGAACCCTGCTCCCAGTGCTGCAGGGCAGGAGAGCCAGCAGCCCAGCCATGCTGCTGCTGCTTCTCCTGAAGTTTCTGAACAGTCTCAAAACCCCAGGACCAAATCCGTTTCCAACGTGGACAGCCAAACTCAGGCAGTAAATGTGACCTCAGGAAGCTCCCCAGCTTGTTCTGCCACGTGACTGCTGGATGCAGATAAGCCAGTGGTTATGGATGAGGTACTCTCTGCAGGCTTGTGGCTGTATGTTGTATCTGGGCTTCAGCAGTGCCAGTAATATGCACTTCATTTCTCTTTTATTCTTTTCAAATTTTAAAGGCTCTTTTCTTTCCACAAGACCCATTTGGGGTTCATTATCTATCATCATTTTGGTGTACATTCATGTTCTACTGCCCAGCTCTTCATGGGCTTTTGTACCTTCCTGAAACAGGACACTTGGAAGTGAACAGTAGGGTTTGTCCAAAGATTTTCAGCTTTTTGATAGCCATGGATGCCTGTTCTGAGCAGTGTGCAAGAGAAAGATACCTACAGGAAAAACTTTGGTCTGCTTCAGAACACATTTTGACAACTGCAGTAGGATGTTTGTCTTCCTTTGTATCCATAAGGGATTAGTTTCCAACGGTTTCTCATGCTGTGAAACCCAAGTGCTTACATTAATTGCCTTTGTAGAGATTACTCTTTCCTGATTCAAGGAAAATTTGCATATTGAGGCGAACTGCAGAGTCAGTTGTAATACCTCGTATTTATCACTTTGCCTGTTCCTTTCAGACAGTGCTGAATCATGAAGCTGTACATTGATAACACTATTAGCTATGAAATCACAGCTGCTAGGGTTCAACAAAAATGATGGGTTACAGTTTAAGACATTGCAGAATGTAGAAGTAGAAACACACGAAAGAGAGTGTGTTACATTTAAAGCTGTTCCATGGCAGAGATTTTCTCTGTGCAGTTGCCTCGAAGTGCCAATAATTAGCCATAATTACCCAATAATTCATCTTGTAATGAATAATCCCCTGCAGTATATTGGAAATGAGCCTATTTTTGTAGAACATTTAATGCATGTTCTTGCCTGAAGAGCAGGTTAGTACCCCACGAAAGTTCAGCTGGTTTGCTCTATTGCTGTTGAAAGGCTTTAAAAAGCTATTCCAGGTGGAGAAAGCCTCAGGAATTAAAAGAGAACATAGGAAAATCTCCCACAGACTGATTGCAGCTGCAAACCGTGGGGACTGCACTCACAGTTAACCTTTTGGTACCAGGGAAGTGTGGGAATGCTTTCTGGAATACCTGACCTGGACGTGTTGGGTCTGAGTTTATGAATGAGTTGCCGGATGACGCCGCCGAGTCTATAAATGGGACAGTGATTGTCTCTATGGCTTGAACAGTGGAAAAACATGTCACTACATTTCAGTTTTATTCTATTAATAAATCAGTGCATCTTGTACGCAGTGTGTTTACTTTCAGTTGTGATATCTGAGACTAATTCGGGGATCCAAGCCTGTTTTTCCACAGGAGATGATAAATGGTAGAATCAGATACGTCCTTTGGCAACTTTCTGCTGTATGAAAATAAAACCTCAAAAAAGGCTGTTCCAAAAGATGGAAATACATGAAGTAAAGACATGTCAGGATAGAGCTTGGCAGGAATCTTTTCAGCTAACTGGCTTGGGGCAACAGTGGAAAATCTCTCCTGGTGCCTTCCGTACACAGGAGAAAGTGGCGTAAATATGTCTCCTAGACTAGCCGCTTGTAATTTGGGTTAATTGGATTTAGATTCTAACTCCAAAGTAGTGTTGGAAATATATATGAAGCATTGCTCTGTTGTTGCTGGTACACTGCATTCCCTGTTATTTTACTGGAAAACCTAAAAGCAGAAGATTTGATGGTATTGTGAGAAAATTGTAACTGACCTTCGCTGCTGTTGCGGGACACCTTGTAGCGACCTGCTGATGGTTTTCAGGATGGGATACCAGTAAGTGCAGTAATAATTTAATTGTACCATTCTCATTTCCATCCTCTGCAGCCGTCCTCAGTTGTTCCTCAAGAGATTCAAAGGCCTAGAGGATAGGTCTGTTCCTCATTACAGTTGTGTTCAGCTCGTTGGGGACACACAGAAGAGCTTCTGACAGAAGGGTTGAATTGCAAATGGTATTTACAGAAATGACACAGACACCATTTTGTGTATAATTTATGGTTCTCTGGTAGGCTAACATGTGGTTAGAATATTTCTACACCTTGTTGTCACAGGTAACATTATTGTTTGAACTCTGAAAATCCCAAAAGTTCCAAAAAATTCCAAGTCCAAAGATTTTTTTGACAACTGCTTAAGATTATGAGTTTCCTAGAAGGGAGTAAGTTTATATGCAACAAAACTGTTTAAAGGCTGAAACATTCTTGTGTGCCATTCTGATAGCGCTGGAGCTGTTCCTGCCTGAGAGGGAAGATGCTGTTACAATCAGCAGTTTCTGTTCTCTTACAAGTCCCTTGTTGAAGTTCTGGCCAGTTCTCTCTGTCTTTAACTTCTGAGCCTGCAAAGTGAAGTGGACTGGCTGGAAGCCACATGAAACAGCCGTGTGGAATAACAATAGCAGCCCAGCACCAGGCTGCTCTTGCTGGCCAGGGAGCTGAAGGGTTAACTTGTTTGATCTCAGTTGTGAAGCCTTTCTCTGACGTGTGATATAAACCACTACCGTGGTGTCAGTTCCACTTTGGAAGTTCGCGAATGTTTTGATGGGTGCCAGTGTGCCGGTTTAAAATTCCCCCTGTGCCGGAGCCAAGGAGTCCAGTCCTAATTGTAACAACATGTGTGCTGGTAAGAAATGCCAGGAGATGATTTTGGTGCAACAAAAGACTTGGGGGTTTTTTCTTGTTTCTCCTTGAAGGAAAGAGAACTGTTGGAATTGAGGCTCTTCAAGCAAATCCATTTCTACCTTTGTAGTAGCTGATGTTACCATGTTTGTCCTGCTGTCCCAGGTGTGCACCAAGGGCAGGTGTGCTGTCCACTTCTGTATCTCCTCAGAAGAATGGGAAAATGGAAAGCTCAGCACAGCTCAGGAATGAGTGGGCAGGTTTTTAGTGAGGACCTCTTGCACAGGTGGAGGTAAAAGTCTGAGTGTGAAGCGTGCTGGGGTTGAACGCCCACAGGGGCATGGAAAACAGAGACATGTGATGTCTGACAGTAACACCGCAGGGCTTGGCACAGGGGACTCACCTCTGGCAATGTGGCCATTTCTGTGCTAGATCACCACATTACCATTATGGGAAGAACTGGAAAACACCAATGTACACCGCTGAGAATGTTTCAAAGCACAGTACAATTACCCGTGTTGCATTTTGGCCAGGATGTCAGGATTAGCACTCCCTCCTCTGTCAAGAAATGTTTAAATGAGCACAGATGGTCATGACTCAGCCTGGGGTTCCCATGGATGTATGGAGCGTGGTGTAAAACACTTGGACAACCCCCAATCTGATTGTACATCCAGCCAGATGAAGCTGGGCTCTCAAGAGGTTTGAGCTTAGGGGAGCTTTCTGGGAAGGGACTCGGGTTCTCCATCATCCATTTTTCTTCTTAATACCTTCTGCAATGCAGTGGAGTCTTTCCTTTGGGCCTGGATCCCGTCTGAACCGAATGAGGGAAAACTAGTAAGAGAGAAATGTAGAGACTGGCCTAGAGTGGTTGGAGGTACTGTGTTTCCTGATCAGCTGCATTAGGAACATGCTGAAGAGGAATGCTCGTGGCAGCATTACCTCTAGGGAAGTTCTGGAGCCCAAGAAAGAGGCAAAGCACTGTCAAATTCCCTCCTTTGCTGGGATTCTGTCTAGTCTGTATTTTCTGCTTAGGACAGCAGGACCTCAAGACTTACTGTTCTAACTCCCTTCTGTCAAGTTTCAAGTTTGGATTAAGCACCCACACCTGAGGCCTGGAACCTCATCAGAAGCACCTTATGTGGGATCTTTGAGCATCTGCATGTCCTAGACCGAGCTTGGTACTTCAGTGGGGTTCTGTGTAACAGTGTCTTGGGTATCTGTGCTCCTCTCCTGCATATGCCATAGCTGTGTATAAGGGTTCATGCAGTTGCTGGGAGATAGAATTTCTGGGATGGATCAGGCCTGCGGAAAAAATTTAGCTAAGTTCAGCACTTTGGTGTTATATTACGATCCCTTTCCTAACTCCGTGGATATCAGCAGGTGTGGCATGTAATGGACAAAGGGTTTTGCCAGTGGCAGTGCAAGCAGGGTGTAGGGACGTGGGCTGGTATTATAGAAACCACATGCTTGTTAAGTGCCCTATTTAGGCTGGTCTGCATGGTCCCATTAAAGCGAGCGTTGGCTCCTTTGATGGGGCACGAGACTGGTTTCCTTCATGGCTTCCCTGATTTATGTCCCAGCAGAGAACTCGGACGTCACTGGGGAAAGACCAAGTAACCAGAGAAGTCAGCCAAGCCTCGCTCACCCCCTCGGCATGATGGGACATCAGATCCTTCAAATCCTTGCCTTTGGCAGCCTGTTAGTTACAGGGTTTAAATCATGCCTTTTAAGGCTCAGGTAGAGACACTAAAAAGCTTGGGCCTTTCTGAATTAGGGCCTGGATTGTGTAGCTAGGGTCATTTTCTCAATTAGCTAAACATAAATCAGCCTAACGAGGCACTTGGGAGCACTGGGCAGGTTTAGTACCTTGTCTCTCCTGCCTCTGTCCTTACCACTCCCACCTGCTTGTTTGGCTGATCAGCCAGTGATTTTATTTTTCCATGCTGCCAGTGCTGAGCAGTGGGTTTTGATGTCTGAACTGGTTTTCACACCTGGCACATGAGTGCAAGAGGGGAGAAATTGCTCTTGGGCAAGCAGGTAAAACACCTCTTAGGTGTGGCAGAGATTCAAGAGTCTCAGCACTCCAAGCCACACTGTCCTTCAGGGGCTGGGAATGGTGTCCTATTGAATGGGCAGGGGTGGGTGGTGGCACGAGTGCAGAAAGTCCAGCAGCAGCAGAGATGTGATATCTGGGACTGGAAAGCACACATTGCAGCTGCAGCTCTGGAGCTGCATAATGGAACACATTACTTCTTTTCCTTGGCTCCACCATGTAAGGACTGTGCTGTTTTCTGGAGACTGATGGAAATTAGGGATGGGATATGTTGCCCTGTACCCAGTTCAGCCCAGTGCTCTGGTGGAGCCTTGGGATCCATTTCTGCAGGCAGAAAAGCCTGGAGGTTCCTCACAGCAAAGAATGAAACCCTGAGAGATGAAAGAACCCATTTCATGACTTGTGGTGCCATAGAAGTGTCAGTTTCCAAGGGAAAGCTGTAGTGTTGGGGATATCCCTTCAGTCTCTTACACTGTTTAGAATTGGGGAGGATGTGGCAGAATGAAGGAACAGAGCCACTTCACCCAGACCATGCACAAGCTGAAGCCATGGCCCTCCCTGTCAGCTTTCAAGGGCTACAGGTGAGTAAGACAAAAACACCCAAACACAAAAAAACCCCACTTTGTGGGTAATAAAAGTGAAACGTGTCATAAATAAATCCCTGAGTGATGGGCCTTTTTAACTTCCCCACACAAGGTTTCTTTACTGTAGCAGTTGGTAAGTGCTGGTGATGTATCTGAGCATCATCTACTGATGTGATCCTCTTGTGTTCATGTTATCAGGGCTGAATCTCACCCTTCAAATGTCTGTCTGACATTTTTCTCGGCAGTAATTGGTCTTTGTTCTGGTTTGCTGGTGTTTCCTGGTTATGCAGGGCTAAATTGAGCCCCAAATCTCAGCATGGGAAGGCATTGCTCTGAACTTGCTGTGGCTTGGGAGCCCTCAAATACTGTGATGGGTTTGTAATGGAACAGCTGCAGAGAAGGACACGCAGCAGGAGCAGCTCTAAGTGGACAGTTGTTGAACCTTCTGTTTCTCCTGCATTAGTCTCTAACTGTCCTGAAGGAAACCCCACTGAGTTATTTCACCTCCACAGCTTCCTCTTCATCGAGCCAGTAAAGGAGGAGTAGAGCAAAGGGCAGAGTCACTCCATGAACTACAAGCTTAGCAATCTGGCTGGTGGTGGATACCAAGTGAGGCTGTAGCTGCTCTGCACTCCTAAGTCCAGCAGCAACAGAAATGGGAGCCCTTCAGCTGCCTGCCATGGAGCTAAAGGGCAGCTGACCTTCTTGGCCATTGCCTCCACGTGGACCACTGTGTCCCCAGGAGAACTGAAGGGATGGAGAGCTCTGGGAGTCGTTCCTAGGCAGCAGGTACCAGCACCTCCCTGCTGGTGTGACTCCTTCACGGGTAGGAGCTGGGTATCCTGCAAATGATGTCTCAGCAAGCCATGTTAACTTGCTCCCTTCCTTTTCCCATGTGGGAGGGAAGTCCTTTGTACTGTCACTGCCCTAGGAGGTCATGAGCCATCAGCCCATCAAGGATACCTCACTAGAGGTGTTGGTTGACTGCATTTAAGAGTCACAAACTGGCTGTCCCTTGGATTGTTAGCTTGGGCAACAAACTCCTGGCGGAGCCATGCTGTGAGCCTCTGCCAAAATCTCTGCTGAGTACACTCACTGCCTTGGGCACATGAGCTAGGTACAGCTCTGCCTTTGCAGGCTTAAGTCACTTTCCCCATTCCAGTGTAGACTCTGTCCCTGTCCCAAGGAGGAGTTAATCCAATTCAGACATCATTTTCTTCAAAGTTTCCCAGTTTGCATCTGGAGTAGGTTTCTCAGCATCACCCCAAACCCTCATCACGTCTTAAATAGCTCTGTAGCTGTTTGGGTGATGACTCTGGCTGCTGATGGTGTGGATTTCATTGTCTGTGGTGCTGATGGTCTCCTAGAGGTTGTGTCTCTGGCTTGGCTGTTGTGTGAGCTGCAGCTGCTCCCACGTTTTGGTGGTTTGCTTCATGGAGAAGATGATGTTCTTTGGCGTGAGGATGTGCTCATGAAGAACCAGGTCCATTCCAGGGTTTTCCTAACGTGCTTCTCTGAGCCTCCAAGAAGAACATCCTGCAGCTGTTTTAAAAAGTCATGCCTCATTCTCTGCAGGATTTTCTTCTTGCTTCCAGATCTCTTTTCCCCCCATCTGCTAAAATGCCAGTTGTTTTCTTTTCTTCATTCCTCAAATCAAAATATTTAGCAGTGGACTTTTCTCCATGACATCCCACTGCATCCCTTAACTACTGTGGAGTGTTCATCAGTCTCACTGACATTAACCAGTTCTGCAGGAAAACAGCACTGCCAAGCAGGCAGGCTCCACTCCTGGACAGTATCTGGTACTGTCAGTGACAGTCCCCCTGTGAGTCTCTCAGGGATGATGCTTTTGCTGGCAGAACTTGAGAAGCTCTTGGAACATACTTTCCTTGGCCTGGCAAGTTGCACTTGGGCCCTCATGGTGTTCCTTCTGGCCTCAACATGAACAAAGCTCTGTCTGCTTTTCAGAGAAGGGAGTCACCATTCGCTTTTCAAGGACTAGTCAGTCTCCTCTGCCCCAGCTGCCTGCCACACCGGAGCCTTTCATTACTTGCACCCTTCCAAGCCACCAGTTTTCTTTTCTCCTTCTGTCTTTCAAACAGTTTCCCTTTCTACTTCCAGCAGCTGCTGAGAAACTTCATGGACCCATCTGTCCTCCAGGCCAGGCAAATAACCAGGCAAATAACCCCAGAGCCACCAGGCTGAGCAGAAGGTGGGTGAGCACAGAGTGGTGCTGGAAATGCTTTAATTCATAGAACTAAAACTCAGTAGGATTAAACTCACAGCCAGTTTTAGAAGCCCACATCCCTGCTGTTCTTTCCAGGTTTGGGGTTGTCCATGTTCACTGTTACACCCTAAACACTTGCACTCAGAAATCATTGCTTTCACCTACCGTGTCTGCAACCCCAGAGGTGGCTGGTTTGAGTTGGTCACCTCTGGGGAGGTGACAAATGATAACCCAGCTGGGCATTCCTGGTGAGAGCCAGAAGGAGACTTCCTGGGGAAGGCATTTGGGATGGCTGCTATCCTCAGACACATCAAAGGTGCGAATGGCTTTTATCAAGAGGCAGTAAAACTAATCCAAAGCCCACTTTAATCTGTTTGCCACATATTTGAAAAGGAACTGATTTCAGAAATGCTTTCGAGAGTTTTAAAAATTCTTCTGGACCTGTGTCTTAGAGCTCTTTCCACTCTGGAAACCTGATGCTTTTGTTTCCCAGATGTTCTGGATTCATGACTGAGGGTGGATGGAGAACTAAAACTATTTCTAAACCTCTTCTGAAATATGGGCACAAATAGTTTGGCTTTTTTTCCTAGCTCTAAACCCCTGTTAAACTCGGGGTTTTTTTAAAAAAAACCCAGGCTATGCTTACAGTAAATACCACCTCCACAGTCAGCAGGAGAGACATCTTCCCATTCAGTTGTCAAAAACTCCTCATTTCCACCTCACTAAGCCTGCAGGACACTGGCCTTCTGACCTGCTGGGGTGCTTGCCCCTAGTCTGGAGCTTTAGGCTGGTCCTGTCCTGCTGGAAGAAATCGACCTTTAGTGTTTAAAACAGGAGCAAATCCTTGGAAAGATCAGAGGAACTGTAGTCTTTCTCATTTTCTTTCTTTTTTTTCTTTTTTTTCTCTTTTTTTTTTTTTTTCCTGCAGGAGAGTTTAAACATCACTGCTTTCATTTGGAAAGAGCGAGTGACTTTCCCATGCCGTAATACCCAGCAAGTGTTGAGAGAATGTGGTTACATAAAACCATATTTTTAATACAACCGACAGACTGTCTTGAGAGCTAAGTGTTTTTTGACAGTTTTTATGCACCTGTTAATTCAAAGCTCTTAACATGTGCCAGTTAAAAAGAGCCAGGCACTAAAACATCCACCCTGTGGACGGCCGGGGCTCAGCTGCACACCAGAGCACAGGGAGTCCGTGCAAGGTAGGAACTTGGCTTCTCTCACAGCACCAACTGGTACAGAGCTAATTCAACTCAGAGCTTTTGTTTCCCGGTCCTGCTTGGCCTGGTAGATTCCTGCTTCTGCTTTGGACCTGAAGAACAGCTGACGTTTCTTTGGGTTTCTTCTGTTTGCTTTTCTCACCTATGTCAGAAAGAAAAGATGCCAAACTTCCTGTCAGGGCCATTGTTAGAAGACAATACTGACAATACTTCCCCACGCTCCTCTGCTAAATTTGTGCCTCCTTGTTTTCCTGATAGTGGGGTTGGTTTTTGTGATCAGGTGCAGCCCAGATGGAAACCTGATGCACTGTTCTCCGTTGTGTCTGCTCAGGTATCATCTCCACTCCATCCCTGCTCAGGTGGTCTCTTCAGACAGAAAGGAAGTTCTCCTCCTCGTCTTGTCCAACATTTTCCTTCCCCTCCAACCCTTCATTATGACAAACTTTAAATGTAGAGATGTTCTCAGTGTCATTTTAGACCCCCCACAGGCAGGTCTTCCCTCTTCCTCCTGCAACTTTCTCCCCACTCTGTATCTGGTCACATCACAACTCCCCAGTTTTAGGGTTAGGTTTAGGGTTAGGGTCTGGCTCTGCACTCTGTGGATCACCCAATGGCCTCATCCCTGTGGAGAAAAGCTTGAAAACTCAGCACCATCTGACATAAAGCCTCAAAAAAGCCCAGAAGGCAGATAAAAACAGAAAGCCTGAGAATTTTAAATACTTGCAGATGCTGACACAGTTGTTTCTGTGGTACAAATTACCAGCTAACCCTAAAATGAGTGGCCGCTCATTTTTTGTGCCAGTGACTGTGCATTTGGGTTGTGTTTCTGTGTAAGGAAGGGCTAGCATGCCACTGCCACTCTCCTGCTGTGGAAATTTAGTCAAGCTTAATCAAGCCTTCAGCTGATAATGGCACTGCCTTGAGGAGATGGGGCCATGGCAGCTCTAGACCCTTCCTTTATCTCAAGGCCAAGAGGCATGAGGAGAGTCTCTGGTGTTAAGCCCAAAGCTTAACAAAGCAAACATCAATATTCCTTCTTGCATCTCTGCTGAGCTCCCTACAGGCTGCATTTAGAGATTTGGCTTCCAGTGAATAACCTGTCAGAGCAGTGTTAGTGTCCCTGAATGCTGCACATGAGCTTGAACTGACAGGAGGGTTCTTTCAGCAGGAAACACGAGGTGAGGGCTTGTCAGGACAATAGATGGGGCTAGGATTCCACCTCAATAAGACTCAGGCTGTTTATTGCAAAATCACCTGGCAGGACAGATCTGCTCCCCATCTCATGTGTGCACTGTTCTTTGTGTTCAATTAACTAGAACATGGTATATAGTGTTTTTATTGGCTTTGCATTTTACACTGACTGCAGGAAGACATATTATACCCCATCTGGCATAAATCCTGTTGGACCACAGTTACCCTGTGACAATTCAGAGGATAAACTGGACCAGGCAGAGTGGTATGACCATCAGTGTTTTGCTGTATGGTATCACAACAGTTTTAATCATGTCCTGGGTACCCTCAAACAAAATTTTTTGTCTCAGTACTGCCCAGCTTTGCAGGTATGTGTTATGCTTATGATGTTTCCTTGTAAAACATGACTCTGCTCCTGCTGAAAGGTTATTTCTTACACTGCTACTTCAGCAGCTGCTGTGCATGGACTTGACCTGTAGCCTGTGTCTTTTCAGGGTGTACCTTCCAAGAAAGATTAAGGTGTAGCTGGGGTGATCTCCTGTTCTGGAATGACAGAACTGGAAAGGATCTCAATACATCCTCTAACTCATAGCCACAACCAAGTCCACCCTGTGTGTCCTGACTGGTAATTGTCTGATGGTTCCTATCTCCTGCAGGGATGAAGAATCTGTCTCTCAGCAGTGGAAGCTGAGTAGAATCCAAGGTCTAACTGGAAACTCCACGGCTACGCTTGAACCTGGCCCTTCTCTCCCCATTAACTGTGTTTGAGGAGAATGTTTTTTCTCTTCCCAAGGCACAACCCTTTCTCTGTGTCACCCTTTAAAGCACTTGCACAGCAGGTTCTGCAGTGAGGCAGGGAGTGAAGAATTCGTGGTGGGAAGCATCCCAAACTCGCTCAGATCAGTTGAGATTCCAACAGCAACCGAGCCATCTGTGACTCATCTTCGTGCTTGTGCGTCAGCTCATGGAGAGATCCTCAGAGCAAGCAAGGCTCTGCTCACACAGAAAACAGCACCAGGTTACTGCTGGTTTGTCCTCATGAGGGGACAGGGCTATGATGCAAGATAAGTTCATAAGAAAAGTATGGTGGTTGTTTACTGCTCTGAAACACGCTCCGTTTTCAACTACAGGAAAATTATTAGAGTCATAATCCTTGCTGAGAGCTGAGCTACTTCTCCAAACAAATTGACTCAATTTCCATCTGATTTAAATTTGAGAGAAGTGCTCATGTCCCAAAGCTGAATGATTTTATCACCTCTTCACCAGCCCCAGCATAGGATGACAGTTTTTTTGGATCGAACCAGAGAATAACTTTGCTGAGAGATCTCCCAGTTTTCACCCATCTGAGGAGCCCTGATGTTTCCTTAGAATCCCTTTGCCCTTTGGCTGCAAAGACGGGTTGCTCTGAGGGCAGAACAGCCCTCTAGGGATTGAGTGCAAAGGGAGGCTTCAGCAGAGCCTCCAGATCAAGCTTGAAGGTAGGAGCTTCTTTCCTTAAGCTCGAAGAATATGTGTCATTTAAAATTTTTTTGAAAGTGTGTGTTAACTACATTCAGTTAGAAGAACTGCTCGTGGGGCAAAATGTGCAAACCTGAGTTAGGATGCTAGAAGTTAATTGCATTGCTTAAAAATGTACAGAGTAAAATCTAAGGGGCCTTTCCTTTGGCATGCTCTTTCTTCTTTGGAGGACTTCCTGAAAACCCCTTCCTTGGATTGGTGACCATGCACTGTCTTGGTGCCAAAAAGCGTATTGGCAGAAAGGTAAATCCAAAGTGTCAGCCAGCAGCAAAGCACTCGAATGCTGCTGCAGGTCTCCAGATTAATTTCCAGGACAGATGCAATAGCTGATCTATCTTGGACAAAATTTTTTCCTTTGCACAGCCACGTGCAGCAATGAAAGCAGCAATTTCCACTGATACTTTCTGCCCAAGAGCAGATCTGTTGCAAAATTCACATCCCCTCGATTAAAACATCTCCAAGTCCAAACTGGACAGCTTGGTTCCCTGGAACGTCAGAGTGTGGCTGGTCCCGAGGATCCTGGGCTGGAATTTCTCACTGTCATGCACACAGGGAGCCGTGATGAGAGGCTGGGATGTGGCAGGAACTTCAGCACAATAGGAATTGCCCGGTTTGGAAGGGAATTGTGCAGCCCTGGCTGCAGGGAGAGCTGGGCTGATCTGCTCCTTAGGGTTTGGATAAAGGATTATTTGTGCCATGGTCAGATTCAGATACCTGGGGGAGGGGAGCAGGGAATGAAGCAATTCTGTTTGTTTTGAACCAAAACAGTCCCCAAAAACAAAAAACAAGGGAAAAAAAAAAAAAAAACCTGAGAAATACTGAGTCAACTTAGGACATGGTGTTTGATCCGAAACACAATGTTCCATTTTAGAGTTTAATTTAATTTTTTTTCTAAAGTCGGTTTTTTCAATAAAACCTCCAAAAGGCTCATTTCAGAAACACCTACATGAAGTCAACCCCTTTGCTTTGAAAACACTTTGGAATGAAATGTTTTGAAGTTTAAAAAAGAGCCTCCTGTATTAGGCTTGTTGGTTTTGTTTGGTTTTTTGGAAAAAAGGTGCTTGTCAAATTCAGCCCTACTTCATGAGTGGTTTATGTCCCTCCAAAATTAAACTCTGCTCAAAATTAGTGTTTGCTGCACAAATTCACCCACTGTATCTGTGGATCTGCCCAGGGCAAAACGGAGCCTGTGATTCAACCCAGAGCTGTTGGAACCAGAGAGGAGAACCCAGGGTGTTTGCACAAAGGAAAGGATTCAGCTCTCAGCAATCAAAGCCCAGCTCTTGCTTCCTTTCCAAGGGCATCTGGAGTCCCCTGGCTCCACGTGGCCAAAACTCCCATTGTCTCCATGAGGAGCTAAAACATGAAATAAAGAAAACGCCAAATGGAGAAAGGAGAAGAGCACGGGAAGAAATTATTTCTAAGAGCCATCTTATTTATCTGCTTCCAAGAAAAAAAATACGAGCGTGAGACATGGGAGTTTCTTTTCAGGCACTTCCTAATGACTTGGATGATCCAGTGAAACAAATGAGAGCAGCCAGGAGAGTGCTGTGCTCTGAAAGGGCAGGGAAATATTTGCCAATGCAGCAGCTCTGCAAATGTGTGAGGCTGTTAAGCTCCTAATCCCATGTCTTATTTTTATGAATTTTCACACTAGTGGGATATAATGAACGTTGAACCCAAAGACATTAATTACTCAGGTCCTTTTTTTGAGAGGAATTTCGATGGAGTGTAACGTTTTAAATTACAAGGTGTGAAATAAACTCTACAAAACTTACAGCTTTAGTGGAGGAACTCCAAAATCAAATAAAAATGCAAAACCGCTGATGAAGTCCAATTTACTGTAAAATGCCCTGGATCATGGTGTTCCAGTAATTTTTTTTTTCCCTACATACTTTGGTTAAAATAATTTATATCCGCTGCAGTGTTTATGTACCTTAAGCTTTATTTATTAAAGGATATGTATATTTCAAGCCCAGCTTTAATGAGACATGCTGAAATCTGTAAGGTACAGTGCGACTTTTGTTCTAATCAGCACTAAATCTCTTCTCTTTACTTTTTCTGTGTTGAAAATATTCATGTTGGACGGAAAGGGCCATGCGTGTATATAAATTTCAGAAACGTATAAATATATGTAAAGTAATAAGCAAAATTTATTTCTTTTTTTTTTTTCTATCATCAGGGAAAATACTCCATCATTGTTCAGCCTGAGCACTTAAAATCACGGATGGATTTTATCCTTGCTCTTAGAATGGGACAATTACTTCTTTTTTTAGGCTAATTATGTATTTGCCAAAGATTGTGCTTTAGGTTGGCTGAAAATGTTTGGGAATTCACATCAGCTTGACGAACTGTTTTGGCAAAGGAAGAAAAAGAAGTCCAAGCATTTTGGCTTTGTTTTCTAATGAAAAGTTTTGAGATTTCATTTTGAACCAACACCCTTAAACTAACGTTAACATGAACTAAAAAAAAACTTGGGAAACCGAGAAACTTCTTTAAATTCTGAATTAAATGGGGCCTTAGGGATGTTCCTTGGGGGAGTTGATTTGAAAGTTTCTTCCTGTGTTTTTGTTCCTGCAAGGAAATACAAAATATTTTTGCTTAAAGAGATTAATTTTAAAACTGTAATGTTTATGGTCATTTCAGTGTAGCATTAGCAGGCAGTTTGAAAATTATATTCAGCTTAAGGAACTTAATCAAACTTGAGCCATATTTTCAAGACATTGTGGCAAGCCTGTCTTTCATTGACACCTCAGGATGAGATAAAAGCTATTTAACTGCTTAACCTTTACTGATAGCACTCAAATCTGGATATGAAGTAGGTCATGCAAGTGTCCCATGTAGTCCCTAAGCCACTACTGAAAATGGTACAATGGTTCCTAAATCCCTTTAAATGTAGTAAATGGTATCATGGGCAGGAAAGTGACTCTCTTTCCATAACAAGCAGCCTTTGATGAAAAGGAAAAAGTCCATTTTGCCAATTTTTGTTTTGATTGAATGAGAGAAGGAAATAGAAAAATCTTTAAAGATTCCTGCCGCAAAGAGGGCAAAACCTCTTCTGTTTTAAGAGATGCGGCAAATGGAAAATTTGCGGTAAAAAACAGCTTTGCTCAATTTTTGCCCAAATATCTATGTTTCAGAAGCAATCTGTAAAGTATAGAAGATTTCAGGTCTGATGAGTTTGATTTCCTCACCTCTGCACAGAGAGCCACCTATTTCCTGATGAACCTGAAGGCAGAAGTTCCCAGCAAAGCAAAGTGAAATCTGGGAGCAGAGGGGGGGAGACTTCTGTCTGTTCTGTGGAAAATGTTGGCTTTGGAAATGAATGCATTTCTCAGAAGAGAACCCCAAAGCCCAGAAATGGCTGACCAAGGAATTTAAAGGGAGAAATGCTGGGAATCAGGGAGCAGAGTAATAAAGTACAGGTTTGTTCTGTAACAAATTCCAGCACTTGTGAGACTCTTTTAGACATATGGAAGTCCATTTAGGAGGAAAATTGGTTGCAGCCGCTGACTCAGAACCTGTTGGAATCAGTGGAAACATTTCCATTGTCTTCTGTCCTGAAGAAATGGTGTTTCTGTCCTTCCTTCCATCCCTGGCCTGTGCTCACTCTCTGGGCCATATGGATTTCATCTCCCTCAAAGACATGTAAGAGAAGAGGGTTTGGCTGTTTAACAGCACGACAGAGCTGTGTGGACAGGAATGGCTGATTTCTACTTGATTTGCTACAAATCAGGTAACCAGCACCTTTGGAGGAGTCACCTGGGTGCATCTGGCTCTCGTATCCCAGAGCTGAATGTGGCTTTAATCACATCAGCTCATTAGTTGTGCTCCTCAAGAGGAGCTCAGAGGAGTGAGGGTCTGCCTTTCTGCAATCATCTGATTCCTGGATTCTCACTATAATTGCCAGGCTGTGCCTGGGAAAGAGCACTGGGTAATTGCTTATCTGGATAGTGCCCCCCTTCAGCTATTTCAGACTTTTCTAGAGCTAAACCAAAGCTGCCTGCAGGGAATGAGTGAACCAAGTCCATCAAGAATTGATCTTAAAGGATCAACTCCTGTTTCTCTTCCTGCAAGGCAGGCTCCCAGGAATGGGGGCACAGAAGGGGCTGGATGCTCCCAAGCACTCCCTGATCTCACAGGGTGTCACCTCCAGATATTCTTGGGATCAATCTCTGCCTCCTAGCACCGAGGCCAGGACAAGTCCCCATGGAAGGGGTGACAGCTTGCTGAGCAAGAAATGTTCAAGTCTTTCAGCCTCTAGAAGAAAACACTGATATTTTCAGACCAGAGCTAGGCTTGAGGGAGTGCATGAGAACAGATGGATCAGTTCACCCCCACTGCCACCTCAGACCAGTGTGGCCCAGACAGGTCCCTTCCCTTCCCTGTCCCTCATTCCCTTTGGTTCCCTCTGCCTTTCCCTTCTGGTGCTCCAAGTGCGGTAAGAAGTGCCTTGCAGTCTCCTGTTTGTAATGACAACCCCAGTGTCAGCTCCAGCAAAAGTGGATGTGCCATCACAGAAACCTTCCTTGAAACCAGTTCTGGTATCAGCTGGCTCTGCTCTCCTCCTCTCGCCACTGAACTGTGAGTTTTGTGGCAACCTTCTCTGGGTATTTTGGACAATGAATGTGTTTCTTGCCATGTAATTAAATTATCCACTTGAGAAAGAAAAAGATGTGGTTTTGTTCCCATTACAAAAACAAACAAACAAGGACTGATATTTATTATAGGCCAAGGCTACTCAACAAGTGTTCTCTGGAACTCTAATAAATTGCTGAAGAAAGTTTACAGCTGAGCCCTAAAGATGGTTTAGTTTTCCAAGGGGCTGGGATGTATTTATTTCCCATTTTCTTAACCCACAGTATGGTGAACAGCTTAATGTGCTCCTTCCAGGGTTCAGATGGTGTCAACCCAAACCCATGCTCTTCACCCCGAAACAGTTAACCACTTTTTAATTAAAACCACACCAAATATTCATTTGCAAGTTTCGCATTTATTTTTCCCCATTTGCTCAGCCTGCTATTTGGTTTTGCTCCCACTTCGTTAAAACAGCTTCCAAAAAAAATTAAAAAAAAAATAAATAAACCTAAAACCTCCAGCCACACACCAAACCCAAACAACAGAAGTAGCCAGCAAGGAGCCTTTCAACCAAAGTGAGGATCTTGTCCTGTGCAGCTGCTGTGGGGTCTCTGTCCTGTTGTGCTGCCCATGCAAGGAGTAGCCCAACAGTTCAGCAGCCAGGGACTCTCACGCTGCTGCAGTTTAAACCCTCTCCTCCCTTCAGGCACATCATTTGTGCACAGAGATGAGTGTGGACAGATGTGGGAGCAAGGCACTTAAACACAAGTTGGTTGTTAAGCACGTGCTTAAGTATTTGGCTGGATTAGCAAACTGGTTTGGAAGGGTTTGCATTTAGAGAGAGCCCCCCCAAAAAACGAGAAAGTTGATTTTTTAAAATTTTTCTTTTTCAGTTCATTACCGGGCCTGCCAATGACATCATTCGTTTGCAAGATGAGAAAAAGTGTTTAAACGAGATTAAAAAGAAAATTAAACAAGACGAATTTTAATGGCCACTTACAAAGGAGATTTATGGACCTGCATAAAGCTGCTTTCCATGGGAGAGGGACTAAGCTTTTAACAGTTACCTTCCTTTGGATTTTTTTCCCCTCTTGCAATACAATACCCACAAATATTTGTGAGTTGTGACTGTGCTCCGAAGGGTTAGTCCTCTTCCAGAAAGGGGGGGTGGAGGGAGAAAAGAGTGGTGCCAATTTGTCTGCCCAGACTCTGATTATGGGAGGTGGTGGTTTTTTTTTCCCTTTCCTGCAGGGGAGAGAAGCTGGTGGGACGTTTTCTCTCTCCAGGGTTAGGGATATCTGATACCCAGCCCAAGAGCAGTCCAGCAGACTGAACTTTCATCTCCAGCAGCAAGGGATTTAAAATAAAAAACCCAACCAAACCTCGTGGATAAACTTCTTAGTTAAATTTGCAGGAGATCCTGGACTTTCTGCTGGGGAAATGAGGGCCATTTGAAGGTCTGATTGTAAGGAGCAGAGTGTGTACATGGAGAAGGGGAGAGAGAGAGAGAGATCACTTGGAGGAAGGAGGTGGTTTCAATACATCTATTTATTTATTTGCATGCCCTGGGCCCTGCCCTCCTCCCTCCTATCCTGCTATCCAGTGACCCTCGGTGCTGATTAAAGTTCCCGGGTGACCTCTGAGTGCTTTTGTTCCCCTGCCTGGTAATAAAACCCGGGTTAAACTGCTGGCTTATCCAAACCCAGGGCTCCTTAGGCAGCCAGCTCTGGAGCCAGCTCCAGTCTGAGCCCTTGGGAACACGAGGCTTAGCTCTCACTTAGCCTGGCCAGCCCTGCTGAGCTGGCCTGGGCCAAGGGGGAGTGCCTGGAGGTCCTGGTGGCTGTCCCAGTGCCACCAGGTCGCTGTCATAGGGAGATAGGCAACCTGGAAGTGCCACAGCCTGGTATCTTACCTGGCAGGTAAATCCACTGAAGTCCTCCAAGGTGCTGGAGCAGGCTCAGAGCAATAGACACTAAGTTATCCACTTGAGAAAGAAAAATATGTGGTTTTGTTCCCACTACAGAAACAAACAAACAAGGACTGATATTTATTACAGGCCAAGGCTACTCAACAAGTGCCTCAACAGGCATCATCCACCTGCAGGACTGCTGCATATAGGTAAAAATCTTACAAAAGAAAGACCTTATAAAATCGTAGCTTGAACCTGCTACTTCAACTAAGTACAACTAACAACTTGTCTATTGAGTTCCCATTTAAAAAAACTATGAAAATAAAAATCAGTTTACATAACAATCTATTCCTATAAGATCAATAAGTTGCACCTGCAAAACCGAAAGATCTATGCCATAAAAATCAATAAACAAAATATACAAACTATCCAAAAATTAAAAAAAAATAAATAAACATACACACAAACCATTTACCAAAAATAAACTAAATATTAGTATATTAACCAATTAGACTTAGTACAGTGCCTTCTAAGATTCCTATAAAAATATAAGCTATACAATAAAAATTCAACTTTTCTGCATAAGAAAACTAAAGTCCCATCTATTTATATTGCAAGATAGGACTGTGCCCTATGCTCACACAGCTCACAGCACTGCAACAACACTGGTGAGGAGGTGTTTGTGCTGATGCTTCTGTGGTTTCCTGGTGAAACCCACGGTTCTGGATTGTCTTGAGAGGCCACAGTGTGTGACATCTGCTCCCTCCAGCTGAGGCAGGGCTGACAGCCCCATGGCATCCCTGGCAAGAGCAAAGCCAAGGGAGGGAAGAGCTGAACTCCAGTCCAGATCCACAACCAGCCTAAGAGATCAGGACATTGCTTATAGCCTCTGTCCCACTTGGTGGGAAGATTATGGAAAAAGGAAACAGAAAAGCAGTTCTTGCCACTGGCAGCTGGTGAATGTGCCTGCCATCTCTGTTGAAAGCTAGGTGACAGCTGTGGGAGCTCTGTCTTGGAATCTAAAAACTGGGACTAGTGCAGAGAAACTGATAAACAAATTCCCACTCTCTCAGCCCCTTCCTGCACTTGTGTTTGATAAATGACAAGCCAAGGGAAAGGCTCCAGCCCAGACTGGGTCAGATGAGGTCTGGGCAAGGCAGCTTGGAGCCCTGTTAGTGAAAACTCCAGCCCAGGTCCTGCACAGCCAACCCAGCTGCCCCTGCTGTGAAAATCAACCCTCTGAGACTTGGGGGTACTCCCAGGAGCTGTCCAGATGGGGCTTGGCACAAATACCATTAAGGAGGAGTTGTCCCTGGGTGCTTGGGGCACAGAACTCCCTCCCCAGCCCTTAGCTGAGCCTGCTACAGAGTGCCATGTCCCCTGAAGGTTCTGTTGCTGTGAGGTGGCTTCATCCCCACCTTGAGTGACACAAAGCTTTCCATCCTTCCTCCCCCACACACATGGACAGGTGAGATGGCAAAAAAAAAAAAAATCCCTCAGCTGCTATCCTGGGGCACCTCCGTTATTACACCTGGTGCACAGCAAAAAAAAAAATGCAATACATGGCCTTGCCCCATCATCCACATGGGGCTGGAGCATGTGTGCAAGTGTTCTCCTGCCTCAGGCTCTAAATCTTGTACAGTGTCAATGCTGCAATATTCCTAAAGAAGTTCCCAGAGCCAAGTATTTATCACCCCCATGAACCAGTAACAAGGCACCTTGCTCTGACTGGAGATGTGATAGCACTTCCAGGAATGATTGTGTGTGATGTGAACTCAGCCTCTGGTTCAAAATATTGTGCAGAGGAATAATAAATCTCAGTGCTAAATTGCTGCCCCATTTAAGCTTTGATTAGACTCTGATGGTCTGTTCACCCTGGAGCTGCTGGTATTAATCTGCATGCTAAACCCTAATTATAAACTGCTCATGGCATTTCCAGATGACATCAAGATGTTTGGGATTAAAAGAAACCCTCATGTTGAGTTTACAGCTTGGAAGGACTGTAGGCTACCTGATCCCCACAGATGTAATAACTCACCTCTGTGTGGGCAGGAAAGAAAAAAGGGAGGTTTGGACCCAGAGTGTAGCAGGAGTTTGTGGCAGACAGATCTGGCTCCAAACCCTGATATGTGCCCCCAAAAATCTCCCTCCCCCACACCTGTAAAGGGATGTGAGATGCACACACGTGTTCCTGCAGGTGCTTCATGTCTCCAGCTCCACACAGATCTTATCCAGCCCTGACTGAAGCAAGTGCAGAAGGGCTTGAGGCCAGGCATGGAAGTGAACCAGCAGGATGGGATGACTGGGGCAAAACTTTTCAGGGTGAAAGAATTCTGGTTTGGCTCCACAGCACTGTGGCATCAAGGAGTCGAGCAGTGGGGACATCACTGGGCTGGGCAGGGCATGTGGGATGCAGGCTGAGAAGAGCCAGAGGCAGAGGGATGCTCTGAATCACTCAGCTTTCCCCTAAGGAGCTGTGGCTGATGTTTTGGAGTGCAAAGGGGTGAAGGTCTGTGTTGGAGCACTCCCTCTCCAAAGCTGCCATAGGCCTAGGAAAGGAGTAAACATCATTTGTGCCCTCCTGCCCTCTGAATCACCCATCTGAACTGCTTGCACCCCATCCAGGCCCTCAAGAGAGCAAAGCTGGAGGGCATTCAGCATGTCTTCAGATAGCTGAGTGACTTGCACAGAGCAGGAATAGATGGTGTCTGCATTTTGGTCAGGTTTCCTACAGGCACAGGCTTGTTGCCATGGTTCTGGCTGTCAGCTCCTGGTCCTCACTGCCCCCCTGCATAATTTTTTTTTCCTTTAATTTCTAGGATGAAACACATTTGGCAGATCAAAAAAGGGCTCTTAGACTTCACACACTGAAAATGAAGTAGGGGAGACCCAAAGGACTTTCCCTCAGTGAGCAAAATGCTTCTTCACTGAGTGCCATGATATGATCAGCCAGGTGGGGACACACACCTGGGTATCACAGTTTTCTTTTAGTCAAACCCAGGTGGAAGAAAAGATACTCAGGGCACCTGAAAGAAGGGGGAAATCTGTGCTGGGAAAGGCACATGGAGTGGTGGTCAGTGCAGAGGAGTTGGATGTGTGGGTAGAGCAGGGGAAGGCTTGGCTTTGTCACTGCTTTGCACCTTCCTGCATCCTACTAATGCCAACCCCAAAGGGGTGAGAGCTGCCCTGGAGATTTCACAGCTGCTCATGTGCTCTGGGTGTTTCTTGTTGGTTCCAAGACCCTTGGGAGGCTCGTCAGGTCCTGTTTGGTGTACCTGAAAAGTGTCACCGAGACTGTGGTGTTACAAAGCTGCTGTTCAGAGAGATCTGAAGGGAATGTTTCTGAGGGTTTATAACATGCTCACATTTTGGGACTGGGAACCACAAGAGCTGCCAGTGCTGGACTTCATGGGAAACTTCAAGAATCAAAAATACCCTCCATTTAGGGACTTTCTCACTGGCACTGCGGGGTGCTTGTGATTTTCTATGAGAAAAAGCAGAAGCAAAATGTGCTGGTCATCTGCAGAGATGCAGATATTTGGGTTTCCCCTTCTTGAAATGCAACTAGAGAAGGCAAAATGGGGGACTTTGTGGTTTCTGCTTCACTTTCTCCCAGTGTTGGACATGATCACAGCATAGGGGAGGTTTAGGTTTTGTGGTGAGTCTCACAGACTGACTTCAAAATGACAACCACTAGGAAATAACAACCAGGAAGGTTAAACTGGCTGTGGTGTGAGGCTGGGCCTTTCAGCTGTGGGTGCTTTACTTGGCAGATTTCTGGCTATTTCAGGGCTTTTGGGTTTTTTCTTCTTCTCTCTTGGTAGAAGTGGCTCAGAGCCTCCTGCCCTGCTGGGAGTGTGAGCAGAAGGCAACCATTTGCTGGACAGCTGGGAAAGGGAGGAATGGAGCTGTGAGCAGCTTCCAGGCAGGTGCACACTGGGGAGGAAAAGTGGGATGAAGAGGAAGGGGAGCTACCAGCTTGACACCAGAGCAGTGGTGAGGTAGGAAATAAATGTCTGGTCAACTTCTTGATGGTCTGTGGGATGTTAAAAGGGTGCCTGCCTTTGCTGTCATGGGCCATGTGTGGCATGGGAGTCCTTCCCAGCCTCAGGATTGCCAGAATTGGGGTATCCCATCACCTCTGCTTTGGGTTTGATGCTGAGGACAAGCACCATAAACTGAGATGAGAGCACAGGCGCTGTCCCTGTCAGAGCCCAGGAGGTTCCTACTGTACTCATTTGCATATCATAGATGTGCCTTGGCATAGGGCCTGTCTGGTCCTAACAGAGATCATTGAGGGATGAACTGCAGCCCTGTAGTGCTCTGTGCAGTCTTGAAGGCTGCCCACTGCTCCAGTCTCCCTCCTTCTGGGACAGAGTGGTCAGAGCACCCCTTGGATCCAGCTTGTCCCTCCCACCCAGTGACAGAAATCCAGTCGTGTTGCAGGAGGGGTTCAGGTCACATTCAGAATGTGCATCAGGCACCCTGTATTGGAATTAAGCCTGTGGGTACTGCATGTGAGGGGACTCACATCAGGATAAAGCCTCAGTCTTGGAGCTGGGCACTTCCTCCTCCCAGGGGAAATTCGGGCTGCATTCCCAAGCCCAGGGCTGGGAGGGAGCATTGTCTGAAGAACATGGGGAGATCTCATCAGGGATGTCAGCAAGGGCATTGATGAGGGTGGCACAGAGACCTCTTGGTCTGGTTTCTGTGGCTCCTGCTGACACCCCCAGGGCTGAGAGCAGACCCCAGTGCCATGGAAAGGGATGTTTATGGCTGGGCCTCTGCAGCACCCACTCAGGAAAGTCAGCTGCAACATCCATTGGAAGCAGAGCAGGGAGAAAGAGGGTAAACCCCAGGTCACCAAGGCAGGAGGCAGCAGCCAGATACCTGGGCAAGGCAGAGAAAAAGGCATTTCATGATCAGGGTGTGTACAGGTGACCACCACCCTGCCTTGCCTGAACCTGGAGAGCCAGGTACAAGATGCCAGTATACAAAAACCAGCCAGATACAGCCTTGCACACCCGTGTGAAGGCACAACTCTCTCCCCATCCAGCATGTGGACATGTACCACAGGACATCACACAAATCCTCCTTCGGATGCAGAAAAAGTCACTCTGTGCTGCATACATAGATGTACCCACAGCATTTTGGGTGTATGTACACCCACACACTTCTGTGCCCACGCACAGAAGTTTTGCCCCAAAGTTTTTTTTTTCCTTTCCACCCAGTACCCACCAGCTTCGTCTACCCCCCCAGTCCCCCAAACTGGGCACAGCAGAGCTCTGCAGCCCTGCCCTGCTCATTTGGGTCTTTGAGACTGCAAAGGGTAAACTGGGACCGGGGGGGGGGGCTGAAAGCAAACTAATGATGAAAATGTCTCCTCCATGCCTGTGCCTTAATTAAATGCATGGAGAGGCTCGGGGAAGCACATCTGTTTTCAATCTGGAGCCCTTTGATGGCATCAAATGTTCTTTCCCCAGATCAGGGGGGATGGAAATTCTGGGCTGGCTGTGGCAGCTCGGAGCCCCGGCTCCAACCACCGGGAACCTTTCCTGGCCCGCGGCTCCGGCCCCGCTGTCCTGGGACAGGGTCCGAGGGCCACCACCTGTCCTTGGCCACAGGGGCCACCAGGGCCAGGACACACTGCAAGGATCTCTTTGCTGGCTGGCCTGAGGAGCTCCGATTGCATCCTCGGGGGTTTTTTTTTCGTTTTTTCGGGTTTTTTCCCCTTCCCTTCTGTTCTTTTCGCTTTACTCCCTTTTGCTCTGTTTCTCTCAGTTCTCTGCTGCACTTTCCACCGCTTTTCCTCTCCCCTGTTCGCACTTTCTGTCCCATTACCCCCGGTCACCTTCCCATCTGCATTTCCCATTTTCCCTATTTCTCCCCTCAATCCCGGCGGCGCGTCCACCCTCCCCTCCAGGTGCAGCACCGCCCGACAAGGGGGGGCCCTGCTTTTCCCCCCTGCACCCCGCTTTGTCCCCCGCGGGTCCCCGACGAGCGCGGCGCTGCCATCCCCATCCCGCTGCCACGTCCCCCGCGGGTCTCCCTCCCTCCTTCCCTCCCTCCTTCCCCCGGTGCCCGGAGCGTCGCGGAGCCGCCCCCGCCGTTTGAAGTGCGGGCTGAGGGAGGGGAGGGCAGGGGCGGAGGGAGCGGAGCCGGCGGCAGCGGGGGCGGAGGGACGGGGCGCACCCGCCCCAGCGGCCCCACAGCCGCCCTGCGCCTCTCGGCCGGCGGCAGCTCCCGGCGCCCCGAGCCGGCCGCCGCCTCTCCCCTCCGGCATGTTTTAAACGCGCTCCCCTTCGGGCTGCCCTCCGCGCTGCCGTCGGGTGCCGTGCCGTGCCGTGCCGTGCCGTGCCGTGCCGTGCCGTGCCGTGCTCCGCTCCTTGCGCGCGTTCCCCCCTCGGAGCGCCGGCGGGGGCGGTGGGCGCCCGCGGGGGGCCAGGGCAGAAAAGCCCCGCTCGGCACCATGGCGTCCGGCTATGCCCACGCCATGGACAGGCAGGCCCTGCTGCCCGCCCGCCTCGACGGCCCCGCCGGCCTGGACAATTTACAAGCCAAGAAGAACTTCTCCGTGAGTCACCTGCTGGACCTGGAGGAGGCGGGCGACATGGTGGCCGCCCAGGCGGAGGAGGGCGGCGGCGAGCCCGGCCGGAGCTTGTTGGAGTCCCCCGGGCTGACCAGCGGCAGCGACACCCCGCAGCAGGACAGTAAGTGCGGGGACATCCTTTCCGTCCTTCCCATCCCTTCCATCTCTCGCCGGCTCCGAGGGGACTCCGCTGGTGTTTCCAGCCCGGCTTCCCCCGCTCCCCGAGCCGCCCTTCCCCGCTGGGGTCAGAACTCACCGACGTGTGGAAACCCGTGTTTTCGCCCAGCCGCGTCCCGGGAAAGGGGACAGCGCCCGTCGGGTCCCGTGGCGTGGCTTCTGCACCCCGTGGGGAACTGGAGAACATCCCGGGGAGCAGAAGCGGGCAGGATCGGGCCCGCGGGCTCGTCTGTTCCTTGCCGAGGTGGGCTGGGAAGGGCCCTTGGCTGGACGGGGCGAGGCGCTGAGCCTCCATCCCTTCATCCATGCCTTCATCCATCCCTTCCTCCATCCCTCCATCGCACCATGCATCCGCCCGTCCCTCCGGCCCGTCGGAGCGGACACCGGCGCCGTGCTTTGCGGGGCACCGGGAGGCTGCTCAGGGATCAGGATGGGGTCCGGATGGGGTCCGGACCATTGCCCGATGTCCTGCCGGGAGTTTCGGGGCTCGCCACCAGCCCGAGGGTGCGTGCGCGGCTCCCGAGCGGAGCCGGAGATTCCCTCTGCCCCCAGCCCCGGTTCTCCCGGATCCAGGCGCGGCGGGCAGGGCAGGACGGGGGCAGAGCAGGACAGGACAGGGCGCAGAGCCGTGTCTGAATTCCCCGTCCCGAAGAGCCCGAGCTCGGGAATTCGAGCAGCCGTGAGCCAGCAGCCCGGGGGCAGCGGGCTGGGCGCCGGCTTGCGCTGCGTTTTCCAAGCACCGCGTCTTGTTTTCCAAGGGCAGCGCTGTCAGAAAGGCTGAGCGGGGTGTGCAGGGTCAGTAATCCCCCTTTTACCCGCTCTCTGTTAAAATAATTCTGTCCCTGGCCTGGAGTTCCGTGGGGGTCCTGGCTGGTCCCCGCTGCGGACACGGGCACGCTTCCGAGGGAGCTCCCGGGCGAAAAACGGGGAAAAAACAACGAAACGAAACGAGAAGCGAACGAAAATGCCAATTGCAATTTTCGTTCGCTTTTCGGTTTTTTTGTCGGTTTTATTTGTTGTTGTTGTTGTGCGTTTGTTTGGGTTTTTTTTCCCCGGGAGCCGCCTCCGACCCTCTTTTTCCCCGTGGATCCGGCGTGGTTTTCTCGGTGTTCCGAAGGAAAGCGAGCTGGGGAAGGGGGAAGCCTTTCCCAGAGCAGCCGCTCCTCGCAGAATTGCCCGTGGGATCCCCGAGCTCGGCGCGGCCGGATGCGTTCCCGGCGGGGAGCATCCTCCAGGAGCGCGGCCGGGAGCGGAGCGCGGCTGCCGGAGCGGCTCCTCTGCCCCCCGAGAGCCGGACCCACCGCTTCTGGGACACGGCTTCAAAATATCTCCCTTCCCAGGACCCGAAAAACTGCAATTTCTGGCTCTGAAGGTGTGTATTTTAGTGGGGAAAACAGTGATTGCGGCTGCCCGCAATTCAGCTCCTTGTGCCGCTGGAGAATCACCAAGATATCAAATGCAGACAACTTCTTTTTTACTTCTGCTCTGTACCTAATTTAGTTTATCATATTTTGTTTGGATTTACTCGTGATTTATTCCGATTTACTCCTGATGCTGCCCCTTGCCAACTTCAAGCTCGGTCAGCGTGGAAAAGGGGAAAATTGCGTTTCACCAATACTCACCTTGCTCTTAAGAGCGTGAAAAGAACCCCAAAAAAAAAAACCCCAGTCAAAAGGCTTGTTTTTTAGCCAGCACTTCTAAGCAGGGACCAAACTACAGCTTCAGATAATTTATAAATTCTCTGAACGCTGTAAAAGTTTTAATACCGTTGCGGTGAATTAGAAAGTTTTAGGAGTATTCTGAAGTAAGCAACGACAAAAGAAGAAAGGGGGGAAGAATAAATTCTCCCAGGTTTATGGGGCAGAACTGTCATCTGGGCTTTCTCGCTCTCTCGTGGCTGCATTTAGCACATCCCGGGAGGCTCCGTGCCTCAGTTTCCCTACCTGCTGCGTGTGTTCTGTGAAGTGTTGTGCAATCCGTGCAGGAAAAGGACTGTGCTGGGGCTGGGAAGGGCAGCAGAGGTAGGAGCTTTTCTCAGTGAAAAATGAGAGCTGGTTCAGTGGAAAAGCTAACACGGGGGTTAGTTACACTCTCTCCATGTTTTTAAGTGAGAAAAGGTAAAAGCCGTTTGAAGAAATTGTGGATTTCTCGAGGATACTAAAAATGTTCTTCCAGCCCGAAGGAAAATCGGCTGGTCTGCCACTGACTTGTCCCAAACTGAAAAACCAAATTATTGGTGCTGTTTTTGTGAACAAAAATTGAGGAGTAGTTTGACGCAGAAATGACAAAAGGTTTTACTCGGACGTTTGAGATTGAAGGAAATATTTTCACCACTGTTTTATTTGAGAGAGGTTCAGGATAAAACGTTTCTCTTATTAAGAAGGAAAAAACATTCCTGGGAGTAGCTGTGACTGTAATATTTACAGGGAGAGCTGTCCCTGGGTTAAGGAGCTGAGTTTTTCAGCAGTGCTGCCGAGCTGTCATTCTTCCCATCTTGAGTTCAGCTCCTGGCTCTGAACACCTTCCCCTAAAAGCTGATAAACGTCAGGGCAAACCTCCCTGCCTCTGCTGCTTTGCTGGGAAGGCTTTGCAATCCCAGTTCCAATTTGTCACAGAATAACCTGTTAAGATAAAACCAACTCTTGCTGCGGTAGCACAACTTTTGCGAACCCCATGAAAATGCAGGTCCTGGCTCAGCTGAGGGGATCCCCCAAGCTTCCTAAAGAAAGGCAATGAGCTCCTATTGCTTTTGTGCCATTTGAGGGTGACAGAAACCTGTCAGTTGCCTGTGGGCTCTGGTAATTCTCAATTGTTTGGTTTTTTTTTTTTTGCATATGGGCATTTTTGACTCCTGCTTTTTCTTTTTTTTTAAATTTGGTTGGTTTGTTTGAGACTCACTGTTGATGGCTCATAAAATGGTGTGGAGAAAGCATGAACAGCAAAAGAAAAATTGTTACGCTGGGATTTCTTTTGTGAGGAGTGAATAAACTGTGCTTTAGTCCACTACATGCTCAAGTTCTGTGTTTTGGGGTTATTGCTGTCCTTTAATCTCTCTTCAGTACAAAAGTGCTGGCACTCAGGGGGCTGACAGATTGTATTAGGCTGATTCACAATTAAAGCTGAGCACAGGCTCTGCTTGAGTCCCCCCATGATTTTTTTTCTGTCCCAGTGAGTGTTGTGACCCCTCGGTACTGCTGCTCCTTGTCAAGGAAATCCCAGAAACTGCTGGGAAAAGGTGAGAGAGTTCCTCTGCTCAGGCAGGTCAGGCAGAGCATTGGTGTGGCTTCAGCCCCTCTTCTCTGGCAGCAGGTTGAGGAAGGGCTTTTTCAGCCTTCTCACTGTTTGGTGATGGGGCTTGTCACCCCTGGATTTTGCACAGATCAGAAATGGGTGTTGTTTCAAGAAAGGACTGACAAATTCAGGGAGGATGAGGATGGCTGCTCACTGCAGCAGGGTTTGGAGGCGGCAGCTGGCTCAGGGAGACTGGAAGGATGAGCTGGGACAGAGATCTCTCCCTTGCTGCCTGGGCTTAAACCCTCTGCCTGCTGTTCCTGGCTGGCTGAAACAGGATCCTGAGCTGGAACACTTTGGGTCTGCTCCCACATGGCTGCTCATTTTGCCTTAATTGCCTCTTTTTAATCAGGACAAGTGGGGTTGCTGCAGGAGTAAAAGAGTGTGTCTAAGTACTGAATTGTCTGTGCTCCTGTGCCTCCCCATCCTTCACAAAAAAGAAAAAAAAAAAGAGAGGTGGAAAAGCTCTGCCACTGCTTGGAAATGTGGAAAGCAATTCCTCAGGCTTCTGAGTTGCTGAGGATGAGGGCAAGAAGAAGAACCTGGGACAACTGCAGGATTTTCTCTGCAAACTTTATCTGCTTTATCTTGGAGTATTAAGCATCTCATTTGTTAGTAAATCACCCTTATTCCCAGAAGATGCTGCGTCCTTAGACAGGGGATGTACAACCAAGAGATAGAGGAGAGGAAAATGGATTAAAGCTAGGAGTTTTATTCCTGCCTTGTCCTGCTGATGGACAGAGAGTCTTGGGGCAGCAGCTGGTGCTGGTATCCACAGGTTTCACCGGGGTGAGCCAGGGAATCCGGCCAGTGCCTCGATCCCCACGGACAGCGGCGAATCTTCTCCTAGAAAGAGGAAACAGTCTTTTTTCCAGACTTCTGAAAAAAGGAAAGTCTGCAGACTTTTCTTAGGAATAGCGAGGATCAGATCATTATTGTTTTTAAGGCGCTCGTTGCAAATAATCTGCGTGAAAAACGCGGATCCTCGTCGGAAAAATCTTCGCGTGCGCTGATTTTACCGCGCGTATCCTCGAGGCTTTGAAGAGAGTTCGCTTGGCTAAAGGTTGAATAACAGATAACTAACCCCCAGCAGTTGTTAGAAGTTTGATTAACTCCTTTCCATTTGTGTTCCTTGGGCATATCTATCTAATTTTGGCCTCAGGCTGGCAGATGTGTGGTTCTTGCAGCGGGTATCGCGGTGTCAGATATTTTTCTGACATATCTGAATCCTGCAGTTTGAAGTTGGCAAAAGTTTTGTGTTATGTAAATTTCTGCAGCTTCTGGACAAAGACAGAAGATGGAAATGTGGCTCTGCCACATATCTGGAGCCTTAAAAAAAAAGGCACAAAGAAATAAACGAAAGTGGTCAAGGTATTGTTATTAACAGAGAAAAAAGAGCCATGTGAATTTAGAGGCTGGCTCTGTCTGTGAGTGCTTTTCCTTTTGACAGGTGAAAAGAAACTTCTGTTTGTTTGTGAATTTCACTTTTTTTTGATCATAATCAGTTTTGCTTCCTGGTTCTCATGGTCTCATAATTTGCTGATGGTATTTGTGTTTTCAATCCATCCACTCAGAGCTTCCAACTTTTTAATTTGAAAAAGATTTTGCCGAAGGTTTTTACTTTCCCTCCTTCCCCCCTTAACATAATGAAAACATTTCCATGAAAATTAGATTTTGAAATCTCTCATAAAACTGAGAGGTTTGGTCTAAACTGCTCAGAGGCTTTTAATGAACATCAGCTTTCTGTCATCTGCACCGAGTTTCCACTGCTAGCCAGTCTATTTTCCATCTTTTTGATGATGTCTAAAGCAGTGATTGCATGGGAAAATATTATCTCAGGGTTAATTTGTGCAGGCCTTACTCACACGAGTCATTGCATGCGATTTCAATGGGCCACTTATGTGTATGCCAGCTGATGAGTATTAGTGTTTGAAGACTTGACCAGCAGCCTTGAGTCACGCAAAAAAAGTCTTTTTTTTTTCTTTTTCGGCCAGTGGAGTATTTTTCGGCATGGGACGGTTTTGCTGTCTGCAGTCAGGAGCTCGATCCTCTTGCCTCTCTTCTGCAGAAGTGCAGAGTGCATCAAAATCTGTGACATGAGGAAGCCTGAAAGGGAAAGAGCAAGAGCACAGGCAGAGCATAAGCAGGAGGTGCTGGGAGAGTTGTGTCTTGGACGAGGCAGACATGGAATTACAGGCCTGTAATTCCTTCAAGGATGTATTTTTATTTTTCCCCCCGGTAACCGAGTTGACTCCCATGGTTTTTGACATCAGCAGAATGACTTGATGGGATTATAGGTGTTTATTCCTGGTTGCGAGTTGTTTATGATATATTTAATCGTTTTTGAAACCCATATTAAGTAGCCCTGAGGGAGCTGTGTTCCTGCTGGGCCTCTGTTGCATAATGAAGTACATCACGAATATTTACCAAGTGTCACAGTATTCCAGGCTTGGGCCTCTGTTTCTGGGGAGGATGAATCACTGCCCTGCTGGTTCCCCACCCTGCTCGCCTTTCCTAAAGGAGGCTTGGCTTTTGGGGAGGATTATGGAGATTTGAAGTGAGAATCATCACAGGCTGGCTGGAGGAGCTGTTGTCCACAGCTCTGATGTTTGAATTGTCCTCTTGGCTTTATATGCAGGGTGCAGAAAGGCTTCAGCTTCTGCTTGGGTGGTGGAGCAGTTTTTTAGTCTGGTTCCCCCAACAAAAACCTGTTGTTTGGTCGCTGCGTGTGGGAAATACCTTCAGAACCCGCTGGCTGCTCTGGTGGGAGAGCAGACAGCTCAAAGGAGGGCTGAAATCCCAGTGGGTTTTATGGTATTCTGGAGGGTGTGGAGAAGGATGGCAGCAGTGCCTCTTCCTGAGGGCGAGATGCAGCAGAAATCCAGCCTCTTCTACCCACTGGAAATCTCTACAGAGGCTCTGTGGTGCAGACTATGTCAGTGGAAACTTGCACGTGTGCATGTAGGTGCCACCAGCCCTACAGTGTTGGGATTTGTCCTTTGTCACCTTGTGTTGGGACAGTTTTCCCATTGTCCAGGGCCAGCCAGCACAGCTCCCAAAGCTCCTCAGGGACTTCTTGGCTATGATTGGTTTGATGGAATCCAGAATGGTTTGGGTTGGAAGGACCTTAAAGATCATCCAGTTCCAGCCCCGACACCTTCCACTATCCCAGTGTACTCCCAGCCCTGTGCAGCCCGGCCTTGGACACTTCCAGGATCCAGGGGCACCCTGTGCCAGGGCTTCCCCATGCTCACAGGGAAGAATTCTGTGCATTTTATTCCTTAACTGGAGATAATTTGAAGTTTTTCACGGCCCTGCTCACCTTTGCATTGTAAATATAGGTTTGCACTGTAAACATCTGGAGTGTTCCCAACCTGTGTTTCCTTTCCTGCACTTTTCCTGCTGGCCCTGGCTGATCTCTGGAACATGCTGTGTGCTGGCACTTTGGGGGCATCACTCAAAGAGAAGTTTCTTTCAAGTGAAGGTGTCAGGAGGGTTCTGGTTGAGAAGGGAAGGGAGCAGTAGAAAGCCTGGCATCTGCAGGGATGAGTCTAGGAAGGCCAAGAGGGAGCAGAGGTCTGATGAGCAAGCCAGGAGCATCTATTTCAGCTTACATAGCGTTCTGGGCCCTCTCACACCTCCAGAGGCCGAGAAAAGGTTACACCACTGTTTAAAGCACTGTCCCAGACAGTCTGGATTTCATACGTGCCCATATGAAGTGAACATTTGCCTTGGGGTGGCAGCCCAGGACATCCTGGTGCCTCGTGTTCCTGGAAGGGAAGGTTAGATGAGAGGCAAAGGGAGCCAGCTAAGCTCTTAACAAATCACTACATCCTATTGCAGCATCCAGTTCATATTCCACCCAAATTTTCCCCCATTCTGGCTAGAGAAATTTTCCTACAGGAGAAACTCCAGCCAGTCAGCAAGACTGCTGGGCAGGGCAAATGTCCAAAGAGACACTCAAGATCTGGCTGGGACCCTCTCCACGTCTCAATGAGCTGCTCAGGCAGCAAAACTGCTTTTGCACCGAGAGCTGGAGCTCATCAGGAGCCTGGGACACTGCTTCCTGCTCTGAGCCCACCAGCAGATGAACTTCTCCTGTGGCCTCCTTGACCAAAGCAAAATCCAAGTTACCCGTGGTCCTGCCAGTCTGGGGCAAGAGGGAATTGCCGGCAGCAGCTGCTGAGTGGGCAGGCTTGGAAAAGGAGAATGGGAGCAGCAGGGCACTGGGATCAAAGCAGGGTGATGGAGCAAGGCTGGGTGGCTGCAGAAGGCAGCATCCCAGCAGCTTCCAGCCCTCTCAGTGTAGGTGCTGGAGCAGGAGCAGTCTCTTTGCTCTGGGGTTTGCTGTTCGTGGCTGCTGAGTGAGTGGTGGGAGAGCTGGGCTGAGCTGCAGCCAGTCAAGGCCCTCCAGACCTGCTCAGTGCCTCTGGAAATCATCTTCTTTTTTTGGAAGTGTCACTAATACGATCCACATTTGTTTAAAAAAAAAAAAAGGGATGCTTGCAGCTTTCAAAGAGCTGTCACTTCTTCCCATGTCAGCTCAGCCGCGTCGGGGCTCTGCGGGGATGGATTGGACTTAAAAGGGAAAAGAGCCTGAGCCGTAACAGTGAAAACAGAGTGTTAATGCTCTGGGCCTGCTGCTGCACAGGGCTGGTCTTGCTGGTGGCTCTGCAGGCAGCTCCTGTCCCCACCATGCCTGGGCTGGTTTCCCAAAAAGCATTATAGCACTCTCCACCTTGCACTGCAGCGCCGGCAGCGCTCCGTGCTGATCATCATCCAGCAGCCTCACCTTTACCCCTGGGTGGAAGGCACAGAGTGGAGGTTTGTGTGTCCAGCAGAGCTGGGGTGGATGGTTCCTACGCTGGCAGTGCTGGAGAAAGCTGGAGACCAGGCTGTGTCCCAGGGAAGGTTGGCTGTGGGCACGGGCTGGTAGCGCTGCCTGTCCAGTGCTGAGTGCCTGAGCATCTCCAAGAGAATGTGTTGGTGATCTCCCACTGAGGGAGAGGGAAAAAAGCTCTCAAGACCAGCCCAGAGCCAAGCTCTGCATCCAGCTGCCTTTGCTGGGACTGATGGGACTCTGTCTGTGTCTCTCCCTGGGAGCTGAGGTGTGGGGCAAGCACAGTGTGGATTTGATGCACACACACCCAAGGCAGCCCCTTGAGGAAGGTGTTTGCTCCGTGTGTTCCCCAGGCACTGAGGGCCTCTCCACTTGGGAGAACTGCTGGGGAAGGTTTTTAGGGTCAGGTGTGTGCTGATGCTGGGAGCAGCCTGCCCAGAAAAGGCTTGCACCCAAAATCTCAGTTGGAACAGAAGGGCTTTTCTTCCTCCAAACATCAGAGCAGATGACCCAGACTGTCTTTTGTTGCTCAAACACGCCTTTGTGTGTTGGCCACAGGATCCTGAGGTCTGTTTTTCTCCATACTCACTGCCATAACTTGACCAGGATCACCTTGCCACGCCTCAGTTTTCCTACCAATGTAACTGGGTACAACCCTGGGCCCTAATTAGGGGATTTGGCATTTTCTGGCTATATGTGTTATGTAAGAACTTGACTTAAACAGCAGTTCGGGAAGATTCTCCTCCTTCTGCACCATCCCAAGCAAACTGCTGTTTCATCTGCTTGTGTTTGTGGGGTTAGCATTGAGAATATCCCCTTCCATGGTCTGGAGCAACCTCAGCAAAGTTTGTTCCTGCAGGGAACTCACCTGATGCTGTGGGCTGGAACAGTTTTCAGGGACAGGTTTTTGCACGTGGATGTGAATCTCCTGAACATCTTGAGGTGCCTGAGCTCTCCACCAGCCCAAAGGATGCAAGGAGCAGCACGTGCTGATCAGCTGGAAGGATCCTGGAGTGTTTGGTGGCAGGCAGTGAAATTCTTAGTTGGGATGGTTGGGATGGTCACACTCTTTTTCTTGGCTGTAGCCTGCTCTTGAATGTTTGGCCAAAAAAGATCGTTACTTACAGTTTGTTTCATTTGGAAAACTTCTGATACGTGTCATGGAAACTAGGAGGACTGCTCAGGAATAAGTGTTTGCAGCACTATGCTTGTGATTTGTTTTTCATTGTTTCTCCTCTTTTTTTTTTTTTTAATATCAACTAATCAGTAAAAAGAAACAATCACCTGTGATTTAGGAGAGGGATCTCTCTCACTGTAAATAATAAATTAGTGTCAGGAGACCAGGCAGACAGAATGGTTGATGAATATCCTGCAGGCTGAAAGTTGTTTATCAAGCCTGTTTGAAGACTTATGACTAACAAGCTCATTTACAGAGCTTGGAGTCTGTTCATGAACCATTCTCCAGCTGGGAGGATGTGGGAATCATCAGAAAATGTATTCACAAGTTACTCGATCATTTAAAAAAACGATCAAACAAACAAAGACTGGTTTTTGGAAGGGAACTGCAAATTCCTCTTTCCCCCCCACTGGGTTTTCTGAGGCATTCCCGTTAGGAAAATGCAGGGCCTGGAGAAGAATGCAGAACCCCACTTGCTCACTAATGCCCTATTTTGGTGCTAACCCTCCTGCTCAGTGCCCTGGCACCAGCCAAGCCCTGCAGCTGCGGGAGAGCTGCTGCCCCACGGGAGCCCTGCCATGGACCCGGCTCGTCTCCGCCAGAGATTCCCAGTGGATGAATTTGGCTTGCTGGGGGAAGAGGCTGCCCGTGCTCCTCTGGTGAGATCACAGAGATTTCCCCACATCACAGTGCAGAGTTCCTGTGTGGTGCCCTGGCAAGGGGGGCAGCACGGGATCTGCTGGTGGTGAGTGCCAGGGGGGATGAACTGGGAGCAGAGAGGCTCTGTTGGAGCACTGTGCATCCATGGCTTTTGCAAATCAGCTTGTCTGGCCTTGGACCAGCTCTCCTGCTCAATGCAAAACGCCACATCTTTATGAGAGGCAGATGTTTTTCATCCCCAGCATGTCCTACAGCTTTGCCTTGTTTGTGGGGCATCCTCTCCCTGTGCTGCTTGGCCGTGGGCTCTGTTTGGGCAAGCTGTGTGTCAAGGAAGGTGCAAACTGAGTCAAAAACAGTCTAGAGAAGAGATAAAGAGAGCTCCACTCCAGTTTAGAAGGAACTAAGACATGCTCAGGCTCAAGTATAAACTGATTTCCAAGCCTTCTGCCCTTGCAGACGTAAGTGAAGCAGTAGGGAAATCCTCCCAGAAGGAAACCTTGGAAGAGATTTCCTTGGAAGGAAACCTTGTTGAGACTTCAATCACAGATCTGATGGGGACAAACGTGTCAAGGATGAGCATAGAGCTCATCCTACCTTGGGAAGGGAATCCTCCCGAGTTTCAGTGGCTGCGTGACTTTAGTGGGAACTTGTTTAATCCTGAGTTTTATCTGTTCTGGCTGCCTCTGAATTTCCCTCCCATTCCAGGCAAGTTGCTGTGCTGTGTTCAGCTGGGATGCCTGTGGGGCAAGAGGCACCCATCGAGCTGAGGGAGAGCATGTGGATGGGGAAGGGTCACAGGCATTGCGTGGAATGATGGAGAAGAAAAACCAGGGTGTGATTAGCAGGAAAACCACCCCAGAAAGCTGCCCTTCATCAGTGTGGGCAGGTCCATCTCTGCCTTTATGTATTTTGTGTTCCTCTGGCCAGAGAGAGCCAGTGTCTGGAGGAGGTTACAGCCACCAGGTGAAGGGGATGCCTTGTTCTGGGAGGATTGAAGAGCTCTGTGTGGAGCTGGGGGCTGAACCCTGGTGTTCCTGCTTTTTTGATGCCTGTTCTCCCTGCCTCTCGTGCTACACCCATGGTGCTGCTCTCCAGGAATCCTCAGAAGGACTTTGCTCTCTGCTCTGCTTCCCTGATCTCCCCTCTGAGTGGGAGCACTTTAGATTGCAGTGGCAAAGGCTCTTCCAGACACTTGTGATGATGGATTGGAACCCACATTTCTGTGGCTTTCTAGGTAGAACTCTTTCTCCCCCCTGCCTTTAACCCATCAGAAAGGTGGAATGAGAGGCAGTGGCTGGGAGCAAAAGCCAGACATGCATTCAGAGGAGGTAGGAAATGCATTTTTTAGCTGTGAGATGCTGTGTAATCACTAGAAATAACTCCAGAGGAGAGCGCTGGCTGCTGCATCCATGAATGTCTGGAAGCCCTTTTGGAAGAGCAGCTTTTGTCAGCCATGAATTATTGGTCTCACTGGTGGGGTAGCTGGGTGAAATGCTATGGCTGAGTCTCACACAGAAACTGAAGAGCTCAGCTCTGGCCAGGGGACAGAGGATGTGCTGCACAATCCCATGTCAGGGATGTTCCTGCTAGGAAATCAGATCACAGGAGCAGATGGAGAGCACAGATCCACTTGGTACGAGTCCGTTTACAGGTTTGTACCAAAACACAATGAGAAACACAACAGGAAAGCAGTGTCCTCATCTCTGATCATAACTTTCATGAACCAGCTGCCTTTTATAATGGGACAATCCCCTCTCTAAAATCCCACTATTAGGAATAACAGAGATAGGAAAGCCTCTGCAGGGCAAAGTAAAGGGGAAACATCAGCATGGGAATAGCTCAACTTCCTCTTGTATTTCAGGACTTTTTTGGAGTTCATTGCAGCTCTGAAGGCAACAGGCTGTTGTGTGTGATTTCTGCTGTTTCTGGCCAGGCTGAGGCTCTGAGTGAGCAGTGTCTCCTGTAACTGCAACCCTGCCAGCTTCAGGTAAAACGAGGGAAACAGGGAGAGCTACAAATCTAATCAGTGGGGGGAAGAGGGATAAACGTGCTCAGCATCCTCGTGGGACAGAGCATCTCTGAAGTGGTGGGGTGAGCTCCCTGGGGAGGTCACAGGTGGCACCAAGGGCAGGGAGCACAAGGGTTTGCAAGGTTGGGATGATTAGAGCACTCACCCATCCTCTGCATCAGCACTGTGCTGATGCCAGCAGGGAGAGAGCTGCTAAACCAGGAATGCCCAAAGAGCTGGAGAAGGGCAGCTCTTCAGGAAGGTTCATAAAACAAAGCCCTCATGCTGGTTCTCTGCTCCACCACTGAGCATATCCAAATATCAAAAAATCCCCCCAAAAATGTCCTAAAATCAGTCACTGGATACGCAAAATCTGCACTGAAACACCCAAAATCTGCCAGAATTCCAAGGATTTCTGGGAAGAACATCAGAAAAACCCAGAAAAAAAAATCAGCCTGAAAAACCAGAAAAATCCCTAAAAATTCGCACTAAAAATGCAAAAAAAAATCCCCTAAAAATCACACTAAAAATGGCCCAAAAAGTAGTAAAATGTGCACTAAAAACCCCCGAAGTGGCCCCAAAATCCAGTGAGATTCCAGGGATTTCTGATGAAAAGAAGTGGGAAAACGGGTGAGAAAAACATCCAGGGGAAATCTGACTTAAAATGGCCAAAAACCCCCAAAAATTGTACTAAAAATGGCCATAAAAGTCCTGAAATCTGCACTAAAATACCCAAAATCTACCAAAATTCCAAGGATTTCTGGGAAAAAATATTGGGTAATGGGTAATTGGGCATGGCAATGGGAGCCTTTCTCCACCTATGCTCAGTTTTTGTGGACATGTGGTTGTGGATGTGCTGCTGGCCAAGGAGTATGGAATCATGGAGGTTTCCAAATGTGCTCTGTTCCTAGAAGGGACATTGAGTAAAAAATGTGCCGAGAAATGGTTTGGCAGGAGGTTTGGTTTGGAGGAATTACACTTTCCTTCAGGATGATTAATAACGGGGATGTGGGGAAAAGATCAAAATAATCAAAGTGCTTTAAAAACTTTGCTGGGCTGAGCCACGTTCAAAACTCAGTCTGGGTGTGAAAAGTCAGGTGGTCTCTGAATTTGTCCCAGATCCTCCAGGCAGGATTCAGGCTTCTGAATCAATGCCTAAGAACATGAAACCAGCCCCAGGCAGAGCTATGCTGCATCTCTGGGGTGTTTGGTGTGCCCATGTAGTGCCCAAGGACATCTTGTCACAGCTGAGACAGGGACTGGGAGAATCCTGTCTGTGCTGCAGAGCCCATCCCTGCAGACCACCATCATCTCTGCCCAGGTCCTTCTGAAAACATGGTTATTCACCTTGATGATCAGGAGGTACCACAAGGCAGGAATGGGAATAGGATCATCCTGAACTCTCTGTGACGTGGATGGATTTTGCTGCAGGACATGCACTGGCTGTTAATTCTGTTTTGGGGCATCTTCTTTGTAAAAAGAAAAATTTCTTTTGGCAAAAATGCCCACCCTGACCTGAGCCAGTCCTGTTGCTTGTTTAGAGAGAGTTGAGATGATGCTCAGCCCACTGGAGTCAGGGATGTTGCCATTACCTGGCAGCAGAAGCTGCTTGGGAAGCAGCACTGGTCTTTCCTCTCACAGTGCTGACAGTCACAAGAGCCAAAGAGCAGGGAACCTTCCTACCTAAAAATGTAAAAAAGCAATTCAAGTGAGTTGCTTCTGCATCAAGAAAAGCAGATCCTGTTCAAATGCAGCAGGCAGAGAACTTCTGCCAGTTCTGGCTGGATAGGGGAAGCCTTCTCCAAGTTAAAGCAATTATGGAGAAAAAGCAGATGCTTTGGGTAAATAGTTCATTTATGTGTTTCATTTAAAAGCAGCATCTAAGTTGCAGGAGAAGAAAAAAAAAACCAACAGAGATTTTATAAGCCTCAAAAAGGCAGGTTATCTCTTAGTTTGAAATCTCTTTTGCATGGTAGAACTTTTCAAAGCCCCGAAGAGGTCAGCTCTGAACAGGCTTTTAAAATAGAGCTGAAAGCCATCGGTTGGTGCCGTGCCCCGTGCCCTGTGTGCTGGGGCGAGGAAGGGATGCTGCTGATGGCCGATTTGGGGAGATGCAGAGGGGCTTTTCTGTTATTCTGGTGCCATCTACTGGTCCAAGCCCACAGGAAGGTCTGTGGCAGGGGGAATGGAGCAGGGATGGGCGGGCTGGGGTGGCCAGCATCCCCCAGGAGCAGCGGCAGCATTCCCTCTCTACAGGTGCAATTGGTGCTGCACTCCCCACCATCTCCATCTCTGCTTTCTCCACGATTAATACCTAAAAAACACCAAAATCTGGAGCTTGGTTTGCTCATTCAGCTCTTCCAGCTCTGGTTTTACCAGGAAGATGAGGGGAGTTATGTGAAAGTGGCAGTGGGTGGCAATGCTGCTCCTGCCACTGTGCACCTCCAGGGATGCCCATGGAGAAACCTGGGCTGAGCTCTGCTGGGATTTTCCTTTGTTTTGTTAAAGCAGCAATGTGAGACTCTGGGTTCTTGTGTCTTGTAAAAGTGTGGGCTCACCCAGCTGCTTGGTCCTTGCATTAATAATCCTCTTTCCTTTTACCGAGCCACCAGGTATTCAAAAAATGAACAGGAGCTGAATTAGTTTTGAACAATTTCTATTCAAATGGTCAAAACATGGTTGAAATTGGCCAATTCCTCAAAAACTGCCAGGAGATCAGAGGCAAAGAGGAAGCATTTGCATTGGAAGCATTTCCTCTGCTAAGCCAGTTGAAACCAGCTGGGAGATCTGGGCTGCCCTTCTGGAAGGCACCTCGAGGGATTTGGGATTTGGGATTTAAGGGCACAGTCTCCTCTCTGAACGCCCAGCTCGTGTGGGAGGCTGCTGTGAGCTCTGCCCCATGGCTTCTCCTCCATCCCTGCCTCTCTCCTGCTTGCCACACATTCCGGGCTGGCTCTGCTGTCCTGGTGGCCAGGCCAGCCCCGTGTGGCACATCCCAGAGGAGAGGATGCCCTCTCTGTTGTGGCTGCTTCAAAGGGCTGAGGCTCGTCCTCAACTCGCTTCACTCAAGCTGGGCTTTGAGCAAGGCTCAGCCAGCACAGGGAGCAAGGAGGATGGGAAGCCAGGAGAGAGGAGCAGATCTTTGATGGGGTTTTCCAACAGCTTTTCCTTCTTTTTTTTATTTTGCAGTTTAAAGGCAAGACCCACAGCAGGAGACCTGATGGCTCAGGAGCAGCATCTCTGCTCTAGGGAACAGGAGGCATTTCCCTTCCTTGGTCACTATCAGTAGCAACTTTTAAAGTGTTTGGGTTTCAAGCCTTTGATATTTATTTGTTTATTTCCTCTATTTGCTCTGATGATTTGAGAGAAGTCAAATCCCTTTCTGTGTGAAAACTGGAAGTGTGGGGAGTAGGTGAAAGTGAGAATAGCTGGTCCTCAGTAACCAGGGCTGCCCAGTGGCACACCCCAAAGCTGTCTGGGCAGTTGCAGGGGTTTGCTGTCATTTTGGGGCAGCCAGGCCAGTATCAGCCAGTGCTGGTGGGGCTATGGGGCAATTATTAGGGTGGCCATGGGCCACCTAATCATTGTCTCTGGGAGTGCAGCAGCAAGGCTCCCAAGGCAGGCAGTGAGCACGGGATGCCTGATTTTGGCCATAGGCTGGCAGGTAACCAGGAAAGGGTATAACCCATGCCCAGGACTGAGAGTTTTGATATTTTATCCTCAGAGTTTGGTATTTTATTATTTACCTCTGTACTCAGGTGATAAATTCCATAAAACTGCCAGAGCAACTGAGAAACAACAGAAGAGGTTGTGGGAGAAATCTGTAGGTTGTGTCACAGCCTGGGCTCAGCAAGCAAGAGGAGTTGAAGTCAGCTGTGCATAAATGATAATCTTTGGGAGTACTTTAGCTCCCCTGAGCAGAGTCCTGTTAGCCAGAACAAAATGCAATATTTGTTTTAGTAACTCATCCATCCTTCATCGGGGATGAGTTTTCCAGCTTAAAAGGAGATTTTCATCTCCAGCTCCTGTAATTCTTCTAATGCTGGGACCTGATTTGGTTGAAATACGACTTTGTGTGGAGACTTGGGGTTTTCTTCCTGTTGGTTTTGATTCAGGAAAGTGTCTCTGTTCATCGGGGGGCACTTAAACTATCTGCTGAGAGAAGCAGCAGTGTCTGAGCTGGGAGTGGTCGGTGCATCCGCTGTGAGTTGGGCAGGAATGAGCCCATGACAGCGGGTTGATGCACTCCTTCCCGTCAGATGTTGGGAAATAAATCAGGATTCCGGGACACTCATTTGGTGATGTTGGCTTGGTCTCCCTGCCGGTCGCTGTGTAAGGAGAGTCAATTTAAAAAGCTTTTTTTTTCCCCTAGAGGACTCCAAGCTCTGCCTTCCAGGCTCTGCCCTATAGAAATTGCCATCTGACTCGTGGGCTGGGAAATGGCTGAAATTTTCCTGTGCATTGCCTCAAGGTCAAGAGATTTCAGCCTTTAGTTCTGTACCTGACTGTGAGTGGCTAAAGCAACAAAGGGCTCTGCAGGTGGGTTTAGCTGACACACTTTTAAAACAAATGACTAAGGACAGGCTATTGCTACCAGGATGCCAGCTTTTGCCTGGTTCTCTAAACAGAGTGCCCAGAGCCTTTATGGGAAGATTGTCACATCCTGCCTGAATGTGCCATGACAGCAGAGCAAGACCGAAGCCTAGTCTCAGCGTTGCTGTGACTCCTTGAAGGATTGTGGCTTTTAATTATCTGTTTCAGTTTTATTTTAGCCTTTGGATTCTGGAGTCGTGTTAAAACCTGGGATGAGAAAAAGCACAACTCTGTCAGTGCGTGTATGGCAAAAGGATGAGCCTCAGCCAGCTTTAAGGTTAAAAAAGAGCAGAGAATGCAGTGGGAAAAGGCACAGCCAGTCTGGAGCCTGTGTAGATGCTGATCTCCAGCGGGGGCAGTAGCACAGCTCTTGGAGGATCCAACTTAGGATGTATGAATATTTAGGTCGGTCCTACTTTGGCTGCTCCTGCTGTGCATGAACAGCTCTGAGTGGCACAGCCATGGCAAAGCTCTCCCCTCTCCCCTGCCCAGTAAAGACTCACAGACACACTTAATTTCAATTTTAGTTTCAATTTTAATTTCAATTCCTGGCCTTGCAGGAGCAAGGGTTAACTGATGCAGTCTGGATTTTATAAGTGTTGGAGCATGCCACGGGCTGCAGCTGCAAAAAGGCTCATTTTCCCCTTTCTTCTCTGTTGGTGCTGCACAAGTCCTGTGCATGGTTAAATCTCCTTCCAGGGCAAGGTGAACAAAGGGTGTCTGCCCAATGAAGCCCTGTCTCTGTAGGTCTGGGGAACGAAGCAGGAAAGCTCTTGCCAGGCAGAGGGACGGGAACATTTTATAGCTCACCAAGCAGGCTCCAGGTTTGTGGCAGGAAAACGTAGCTCAGGCTGACCTCTCTGGAGCCCCTTTGAGAGCAGGGGTGGAGATTGTTTCTGGGCTGTGAGAATCCCTGTCACTTTTTCCAGGTTAGCTCAAGATAGCCCTGGTGCAGCCGGTGGTGGCCGTTCCCTTCCCTAGGCGTGCACTCCCGCCTGGACATGGCGTTCATCCCGAGCAAACACCAGCAAGGATTCCCAGCTCTGAGCTTTCCTTTTCCAGAACCAGAGTGGAAAAAGGTTTGAGGGCCTGAGGGGTTTGGTGGTAGAGCTCATTCCTCCTCCTGAGGAGGTGGGAATAATGCAGGGACCTTACCTTGTGTCCTGGCTTGTGGCTGAGTTTTGCAGGATGAGGAGGTGATGGGGCTCCCAATCCTCCACGCTGTTGAGCTCAGCCTATCCCAGTTCCATCCAGCCTGGAAAAATTGGATGCTTCCCTCATATTCCTTCTTAACCTAATGGTCTGTGGGGCTAATGAGCTTGGGGTATCTTTGCAGCCTGCTTAGAGCTTAGCGACGCCCTTGCAGAAACCTCGCTGTGTCCCTGTGGCTGAAGTTGGTGGTGAGTTCAGAGCTGGGCACAGGGATGTCACCAGTCCCAAAGCAGACAGCAGCCTCCTGAGAGAAGGGGCAGGAAGTGCTGAATTCCCAATCCCCCTGCTGAACCAGCAGCTCGTGCCGAGCATTGTAGCCGGGCGTGTTTTATGGGGCATCATCTGCTGTCATCAGAGCCCGTGGCGAATTCCGTTCTCTCTGCAGCTGACACTAAATGGCTCTTTTGAAGGTTGTAATTTCTCGTTTAACTGGTGCCAGTTGCGAATACTTTGTGTTGAGGAATAACCCCTTAGTGCCAAATAAAACACAGTGGAAGTCTGTGGCGTGTTTTTCAGCGTATTGTTAGTTACAGCCCTCCTGACAGAGCACATTCTATGCTGAAGATAAATGCTTGGGAGCCTCTTGCCAATTCATGTCCAAAAGGGCTTTTCTTGGATGTCCTCCTCTCTGTGGAAAATGCTTTTCTGTTTTTCCAGCAAACATTTAATGAGCTGTGCTTGAAAGAAAAAGAGGGCCTATTTCAGGACCAGCCCGTGGTGCTTTAGTTCTCTCCCAGCTTCTTTGGGGTTCTCTGGGTGCTCTGATCATTGTTACACCATGCTGCATGGCAGAAGTCTCTCTCTGGAGCAATTTGCCTGTTCCAGGACCTGCGTGGGGGATGTTTCAGTCCACCCAGCACTGCTCTGGAGTGTCCCTCATGCCTGGAATGGAAGGACATTTGCAGCTGACCTGTACCAGAAAATCCAGGCTCTGGCCAGGTTGCAGGTACATCACATGCAGGTTACATCCAGGTTGGCACATCAGGATGCTGATGGATTCCCATGCAGGAATTGAATTCTGTGACCTCAGGGGAGCCTGGAGAGTTGCTGTGATGGGCTGGGCTGTGGGGCCAGTTGGAGGACGTGCCCACAGGCATCTGGGCTAGTGGTGGCCCATGGCCAGGAGCTTCTGGTTGCTCACAGCTGCTCACTGGTTCCAGCTCAGCATGTCCAGCACCTGGCTGGGCCCTGGTGTTCAGCTGGCCATCCCTGTTCTGGGAGATGTGTGGAGAGCTGCATGAGCAAGAGGAAGAGGGAGGAGGACACCTCTGACAGGGAACCACCTGCACACTTGCTGGCATGACCACAGAGGTTGAGATTTCCAGAGTGAAGTTGAAGGCTCTTGATGTTTCTGTGAGTAGCCGGGAGCAGCTGAGGTTTTTTCCCTAGGGGTGAGGTGGTTTCAGAAGTGCCCTTGAGGGATGCTGCTGGTGAAGCAGAGAGAAAGCCCATCCCATGGGTGCTTCTGTCTAAATCTGCCTCAGTCCCAGGGTCAGTAGGTCAGTGAGGCTGAGGGAAGGTCTGCAGTGCAGCAGTGGGCTGATGTGAGGCTCTGTGCCCTGCTAGCACTGGGAAATGGGGCTGCAGGACTCACAAACACTGGAATGGATCAGCTGCTCTGCATACCTTTGTACCACACACTGAAAGTGGTTTTATTGCTTGCTGTTATTTTGCTTTCTGTGCTGTGAGGGTCAATATTGGGAATGTAATGCCAGTGCATCCCACTCGTGATTTATTTGGAGGTGATTGGCTTTTTGTCTGCACCCCTCTAAGCACTGCTGGATGTGTTAGGAGCAAAGAGACAGTCAACAGTCCACCTCTACTCCAGGGTCATGTGGAATTTCCATATGTTTTTTGACCTACACTAGCCCTGGCACATGTTCCTCTAGCTTGCTTTGAGGACTTCTGAGGATGGAGAAATCTGTGTAAATCACACTAATCACCCCTGCACTCCTGAATCTGCTGGATGGTAATTTTGCTTTGGTGTGGATGGGTTTAAATCTGCTCTTCCATATGGTGGTGAATGTAGCCCTTAGGCTAGGCTCTCTCTAAATATTCCCAAACATCGTTTTTCCAGTAAAAACATCATCTAACTCCCAAATGTTTTGCTGAGTAGTGTTTTTATTATTCGGAGAACATTTTTTCCTACATTTCCATTGCAATTCATATTCACATATCAGTGTTTCTTGGCTTAAAAATACTTTGTACTCGATTTACTTTATTTTTACTGTAATTGTTAGCAAAAAAAAAATTAATGAAATAATAAATTATTTTGCCAGAGGGTTGATAAAGAAAATCATAAGGCATTTTCCTGCATGTGTGGAGAAATCTGTTTAAAAACTTCTCATTAAACATAATGGCATTTCTGGACATGAGTAACACTAGGAAGTTTGAAAAAATGCCCGTGCTAACAGGCTGGGGGACAGGAATTTGCTGTATTTGACAGGCTGGATATGAGAAGGATGCAGCACTGCAAATTCGGCAGCACAGCCTTGCCAATGTGTCTAGACAGCCCATCTCTATGGGGGAGAGAAAAGCTTATTTCTTGGAGCTGCTCCAATGAGACCAGACCACTTCTGGTCTCCTTTATCCATGGAGACTTTCCATCCAGGCTTGGGGTTTGTGCTGAGCTGGCTCAGCCCTCAGTCCTGGTGGCTGATGATCCATGTGAGCTGATTTGGGTGAGCCATCCAAACTTCTGCTGGTCTTGAGACACTCCTGTGTTAGGTGAGGATGTGGCTGGGCTGGCAGTGGGTGTGGTTCATTAGCTAGAGCCCTTTAAAAGGCTTAAATTGGGTTAAATTTTGCTGGAACAACAAAACCTGCTAACCCTGCACCAGACCAAAAGCAGAGTTTTGTTGTATCCCACGTTTCTACACAGGTCCCCTAAATTGTCCATTCCTCCAGATTAGAGTCTCTGACATTTCAGGCAGATTAAGGGCAGGAATAAACAGATATCCTATAACATATTCATCACCTGGAGGCAAAAATTATTACCCCATATTAAGGATTGTCGTTTCCAGCATATCCCTTGTGTGCCTCAATTCACAGGAACTCTCATAATCATTATTTCACCTCCTTTGCTGGGAGTTGTGCTTTTCAAACTGCTGTGAACTCTGGAAAGACAGGGCCTTCCATTCTTCAGCTTTTTGATTTCAGATTTCTAGATGATTGTTCGGCTCTGGCAAGGAACCATTCAAAATACATTCCAAAATATTCATCATTCCAGCAGGCTAAGAAACATAAGATGTAGCAATTTATTAGCTAATGTGAAATGCATTTGCCGTCCAGAAGAGGCAAAGGATGGAGGTGGGTCTGAGCCTGGTTTCCCTTTGCGTCCTGCAGAGCTGGGGTGTGGAGCATCCTGGCCTGCCCCATCTGCCTTCCTGTTTTTCTGGATGTCCCTGTGTCCAACAAAAATCCCCCAGACACCAGCAGCAGCCTCCTTGTCCCTTCTCCTCAGAAGAGCAGGTTTTCACTGCGGGCTTGGGAAGGAGAAAGTTGTTTTGAAATGCTCTGATCTCTTTGTCCTCTGCAGCAAGTGTCAAAGTCCTTTATCCCGCACCCCAGGAGTGTGCTCCTGGTTGGGATGCTCAGCCTTTGCAAAAGGCAGGTGGGCTGGATGCTGAGAGCCAGGCTCATGTTATGTTATTTCTGGACCTTGGACACCGTCATTTTTCCAGTTGTGATCAAGAGGGACCCATAAAATCCATTAGCGGTAAAAAAATGAATTTCTGAGTGAAACTTTGCAGCAGCTCCAGTCCAGTTTTCTCAGGAAGGGGTGCTGGTGGTCCAATTTCCTTGAAATATTTGTTCTTGGATGCTAATGAAAGGGGAGCACAGCCTTTGGAGAACTCATTGCTGCGTTCTCGCTGCTGTTTGCATCTCCCTTTGGTCCTGGCATGGCCATTCCGTGGCATGCAGTTTGCAGTCCTGGATATTCCAGGAATATCCACAGATGGAATTTCCATTGGGAGCAGTGTTCCTGCCCACCAGAGGAGCCAGCTGGCATGTGCATCCCTCTGGTCATCGTCAGTCTGTTTGTGCAGGTCCCATATACCAAAAAAAACCCAATCCCATGTGAATTTCCAGATCCAGTAGGGATGGCTGTTGGATAATGGCACTTCTCAGCAGCACGGTGGGGACCTGGACAAGCAGAGACATTCATGGAGCCACTCATTTTGAGTCAGTCTTTCCCTGTGAGAGGAGCTTGCTGGGGAATGTTTGCAGACAGTGTTTGGAAATGAGCCAGCTGGAAGCCAAGTGGTTCATCTGCAATGGATATATGGACTGGAAAAAAAATCCCCCCCAAAGCAGTTCTTTTCTGTCTTGACAAAAACTCTTTCTTTTTTCTTCCTTCACCCTGCTTTTTATTTTTTAACTAGTCAGTTTGTTGCAAAAATACCTGATTTTCTGTACATGAAAGCTTTTCTAGCTGAAGTTCACGAGGATTTTTTGCCACTTTTTCTAAATGCAGGAATAAATTTACTAAAAGCAGTGTTGCCCAGAGTCCAGGTGGGCATGCAGTGCCAGATGATTCATGGCAAGCTATAGGCCTGGGGGGGTCACCTCTGTACATAAAGAGAAGGGGGCAGCAGGAAAATCCACCAGGGGAGCAGGTGGAAATAATTCCATGTGCCTTTTACATAATATGTAACCCCATGGAGCTCACTCCAGGGGGATGTGAATATGGAACATAGATTATGGGACATAGACTGTCCTAATTGCAGCAGTGCAGTTGTTGCCACTGTCTTTGAGGCAGCTTTTGGGGTATATCCAGGTGGATGTGGATATTCCCCACACTTCAGTCTGCTCCTGCATGGACAGTGTTAATTGCACGGTCGGGTTAAGAGCAGTGGTGGCTCTGAAGGAGCTGGTGTGCTGGTTTGGAGTACACCATGTCTGCATGAAAGGGGGCAGAGTCTCACAGCTTGGCTTTTCAAGGCTGTGGAGAAGGGAAAGGAAAGGGTGCTGGACAGGAGAGGAGAAATTTTTATTATGGTTTGTTTTTTTTTTCTGGAATGAACTGGGGCAGGGAGGAGATCGAGAACATAGAGAGGCGTCTTTGGGAGTGAGAAGATGCCGATGGAGCAGGGTGGAGATTGGGGAGTTTGATCTGTGCTGAATCAATGCCATTCCTAAGATCAGGAATCAGGACACATGGCACGGGAAGGGGAGCTGATGGGAAGAGGTGTTGGAAGTCAAACCCCTGACCTTGCAAAGCCCTGAGTTCACACGTGTTCCTCCATGCCAAGCACTGATCCAGATGTGAAAGCAGCAGTGAGAGAGGGGCTGTGGAGGCTGAGTGGCTCTCAGGAAGGGCTGGAGGTCACACTGGCCCCGTGGCAGCTCAGGGCTGTGCTGGGACATTCGGGCTGGGACACTTTGGGTTGTGCTGGTGACGCTTTTGGGGTTTGGTGGTGACACTTTTGGGGTTTGGTTGGCGCAGCTCTGCGAGTGCATTCCTGCTCTTCTTCCATGGGTCAGTGTCTCTGCGGTGTGGGGCTGATCTAAAGAGGGACATGGGGGAACTCAACCCCCTTGGATCCCATCCCTTCCCAGTCCTGGTAAATCCCCGCTGCTGGACCTCTGCCACAGCCTGGTGGTTTGGGCTCTGTCAGTTACAAAGTGCAGTCTCACAGAACATGATTTGCCGCTGGCAGGCTTTTAAATGGATGTGTTTGCTTTTGATTATGTGTGTTGGCTTTTTCTTTTTGTTGTTTTTTTTGGTTTTTTTTTTTTATTTTAAATTAATTTTCCAAGGATCAATGCGGTAATGCATATAAAAATTACAATATGTAAAACAAAGTATAAAAGCATACAAGGAATTCCAAACACATAACATACTGTGCCTTGGAGCTTATGAGATCCATACAGTGCTTATTGTATTATGGGAACGCTCTGACCCCAAGACCTGTAGGAAAGGCTTGTTAGAAGAGCAGGGCTAAGCCATGTGCCTTATGAGCTGTAGGATGCCCAGAAGGAAAACCCTAGTGAATAAAAAAGCAGAGCTGTTGCAGCAGAGCTCAGACTGGTCTGTGGGATGTAGGGGGACTTTCCATGGCTTTGTACCAATTTCTGGAGGAGGTTGTAAACTTCTGCCCCCACAAGTGTTGTTCTCCCCATAATTAACACTTAATGTTTAGTCTTTCCAGGGAGACTCTCTGGATTTCCATGGGATCATGATTACTCTGTTGTTGTTGTTTTTTTTTCCCCACCAAATATAATTTCTTCTGTCAGCTCCAGCAAGTGGGAGCATTGACATGGTTAGGGAGGGCTCACATCTTAGCTGCTGTAGCTGCCCATGTGCTCTGCAGGTTGCCACCAGATGAGAGGCAGAGCACCAGAACTGAAACCACCCTGAAAAAGAGTTCTGGCTCATGTCTGCCTTAGGATAGGGCTCTTGGCTTCTCGTGCTGCCCTGTCTGTGGGTCAGGAGCAGGGCAGGTTGGGATTTTAATGGAACCTGATTCCTGCAGGCCCACAAAAGAACAGAGCAGAGCTCAGGGAGAGCCTCTGCACTCATGTCCCCAGTGCCTGGAGAGTTTGGGTGAAGATATGTTTGCATGCTGGAAACTGTTTTCAAGAGCTTGGAGGCATCTGTAGACTCTCCACCTAGACGGTGACAACCCCAAAAACCTCATTCCAGATGGCAAGAGTCACTGTGCTGTGCCTGGAATCTCACCTGGGAATGTCTCCTTTGGCCACGGTGCAGGTGGGAGGACAGTGAGGGGTTCATCCTTCACCTTGGTGATGCTGTGGCTGTACAGGACCTCAGCAGGTCCTGGCAGGCAGAGCCAAGTGCAGCAGGAGAGCCAGGGCAGGGCTCTCCCTGCTATCCACGCAGTTCACAGCTCTGTAATGATCTGTAATTGTCCGTGTGCAGGCAGCTAATAATCACCCTGATAGGTTCCACATTGCCGACACTTGGGAGAGGAGCTGCTGTAGCCCCACGAGTAATGCTGAAAATGTGCACGTTTTTCTGTTTGGTATTAAAACTCAGGTTTGAATACCTATTAAAACTCAGGTTTGGTGTGGAAAATCCAGTGTCTCCTGTCTGAAGCTTCGTGCTCATGCACAGAGCAACTTACTTATGTGCAAAACTTGAACCTGACTGTGCAATAATCACCAGAGATGGCTCTTGAAGGAAAGGGAGCGTCTGTTTCTTTGTTAATTTTTTTTTTTCTCTGCGTTCCCGGTGCTCTTAACCAGTCTTAAGGCTGGAACTTTGGATACTTGGACTTTCTGTGTAATTGAAATAATTTAAACATTAAGGTAGTGCAGGAAAAAACCAAATAAACAGCAGAGGTTAGGAAAAAAGCTCAGCTGGTGTTTTGTAATGAGAGGAAGATGATAGTTCAAGAATCTCTATAGTCTGACCTGTACTCACAAATAAAAACCTGCTGTTATCAGTGCTGTACAGCTGGGCTCTGTATCACTGCTGCACTGAAGTACATGACTTAGTAGGCATCTCCTACCTTACCATATTCCCTTTCCTTTTAAGTGTTACCTTCATTCCATACTGCCTACATTGCTGCTGTGGGGTAGTTACACCTTCTCCATGTAGCATTTGTGTGCCCTGAAGTTAAATCTCTTTTCCATTCAAAAATACTTTCCTTGTGCACAGAAATACGCACGAGCTGGAGTTTGTTCCCTCCTGGGAGGTTTTGGAAAGATACTTCAGGCAGCTCAGGGCATGAAATCTTACCCGTTTATGTCCCCCTGCCCCTCTTCTGTCCCTGCTCACATCTGAAAGGACGATGGGTGCTGCTGCTGGACATCGAGCTCCCTGTGGAAAATCCTGTGAGCTTTGTCTCAAATCAGCAGGGCAGGGCTTTGTCACCGTGTGGATTTTGTGTGTTCCCATTCCTCTGCTTGGAGCCTTGTTTTTGCTTTGATTAAACATTTTGGGTCTGGGTTTTGGAGTTTTCATGATGCCAGTTGACAAAGCTGCCCTGCACCCAAAGTGTTGCAATGTTTTGGAGGGATGTAATGAATCAAAAGCAAAGCAGAGCGTGAGTAAAACTGGGCTGGGAGTGTGTGATGGGCTGTGAGCTGGAGGGCTGATGCTGGGGAGAGGAGCCTGCCCAGAGCTGGGGGAACACCCAGAAATATTTCTATTCAAGCTTCATGAAATTTAAGTTTAAACCCAATAAAAAACCCTGCTCCTTTCCCTTCTGTTCTCCCTTTTCTTTCTCCACCAATCAGAATAAAACTTTCTCTGGCTTGCAGTTATTTTTTGTATTTGAAGAGTTTTAAGTTGTTGCCTTTTTTTACTCTTTTTTTCCACTGTTAGATCATTTGTCTTGCTTGTTCTTAAATCTGTGCTCAAACATTAGCTTCTTATTTTGAAGGCTATGATTAGAGTGCAATTCCTTATTTCCTTCCTGGAATCCTTTCTCAGTTTACAGTTTCTATAACTGATGTAACAAATCTTCCCTGCCTTACCGTACATTATACTGTGGTTAAGTGTCTCTGTCCCTCCCTTAATTAAATCCAATTGTTTACTTTCGATTCGGATCCAATTAATGAACTATAATAACTGGTTCTGGACTTAATAGAACTAGTCAAAACTTTTCCAAACTGCCCACACAGTGTAAATCCCATCTGGAAATTAGCTTTTGTTCTGACCTGGAATGAATGCAAGTATGCACAAGCATGCCTGCAAACTGGAAATCTAAAATATGTTGCGGTTGTAAATATTGATGAAAAAAATACCAATCTTGAAACTCCTGCATAGGCATTTAGTTCTCAAGTCTGATTTGGTTTTTATTAAGGCATTTTATTTTCAATGTGGCATCCCAAGAGGAGCTGCCTGGTGGTGCCCCCCCCAGTGATAGTTACAGGCACTGTGCAGTGAGGAGAATAGATTGGAGTGTCAGTGTGGATCTGCCTTGCTGCAAGAGGAAAAAAAGGATAGGATGTTTCATGCTGAATCATTTAGGAGCACTTGAAAATGCTTTGGTGCACTTGTGTATGGCACCAGGACTTGCATGTTAAGGGGAATGTAGAAATAACACAGGAAAACACGAATGTGGAACCAGGAAATGTAGTCCCTTAGCCCAGCATGGAAGGTTAGGATTTGGCAATGAAATTCCCAGATTTTCCAGCACTGGGTTCCTGAGAGGAGAACACACGTTTCGATCTCTCTGCGAGGCCCATTTGCAAGCTGCTCAGCTTCTGAGAAAGCTGCATGTAATAAAAATCTTTCTGATTAACAGAGCATTGACGAAACACTTCTGACGGACCCAAAAAGCTTTAGAGCTGTTTTCCTCTCCTCTACATTTCTGCTGACTCCAGTCACTAGTGCTGTCAACACTGTTCAGGAAAATAATTTTTCAGTGTTCAGCGTTGTTTCCTGATAAAGAAATGATGGCAGAGAAGAAGAAATGCCCTGCTGACATGCTGGAGGCAGCCAGGCAGCGCTGTGAGCAAGGTGACATTTGCAGGCGGGCTGGGCTTTGGGTGTGTGCAGTCCCTCATTCAGCAGTTTGTTACCAGTATATGGCAAAACACAAGGATCAACATCCTGTTAGTATTTTTTTTTCCCCTGCTACCCAAGTCGCTCCTGTAGACATTTGGGTCTTGTGCCGTTCCGGAGGCGCAGCGACGGCAGATCCCAAAATTCCACAGGTTGTGCTTTGCTGTCACCTCCGTGCAGCTGTGTCCTGGAAAAAGGGAGTGACTCACAACCCTGCTCCATGCCAGCCCAGCCTGGGGGTGACCTGGCTGTGAGTCACCCGGCACGGACACTTTCCTATTTTTGGGCGCAGTAATTACGAGGTGAGCCGTGAATCACCGCCGGCGTCTCGCTTTACGCCGGGAGGAAACCAAGCAAATTGTGTTAACGTGCTTGGCAGGGGGAACTCTTGTTCTCCAGCCTTTTACAGACTTTGGCCTCTTCTTCCTGCTCCCCAGGGGGATGTGCTCACCCTTCCTCATGTGTAGCTGTCACGCAGGACGGAGCAGTGGCCAGACAGCCTCGGGCTCATGTTCCCTCCAGCCGGGTGTTGTCTGCTGGGCAGAACCTGATCCTTCAGAGCCTGCAAGGGATTCTGAACGCGTCCCAAAGGCTTTTATTGGTTTGTTCATATGCCCTGCATAGGCAGGGTTTAGATTAGGAAACAGCATGAAATGGGTGACTCCAAAGGAGGCCCTTTGTGTTGTCTTTGGCCTCTCCAGCAGCTGGTCTTGCAATGTTTGTGGCATCTGGAGGGACGTTTGTGCCCTGAGGCTCCTTTGCTGTGTGGTGTGGTGCTCAGCAGCACAGCTATGTCCAAACTGGCCAGCAGAGCCCGGGGGAAAGAGCTGACCCCTTCTGAGAAGGGTTTGGTGATGAGTCAAGAGAGGGGCATGCAGGGTTTTTTCCTCCTTTGTCAGGGGTGGACCCTGTGGCAGCGTTAAACCAGGGTGTTCTGCACAAGCAGGAGTTAAATCCCATCCTTCTGCTTTGCTTCCCAGCACCTGATTCACCTGTAGCCCTGCTTTAATTCCTACGTGCTTTTGTTTTTCCTGCACATCCCTGCCTCTGCCAGTCCCTTCCAGCTCAGCTTTACGACTCAGCGTTCCTGTTAAAAACTGGTCTCCAAACGCTTCCTCTGGGATACAGGAAAACCAAGGGCATGTTTTTGCACCCAGGATTCCCCAGGCTTGGAGAGGAGCCTTCTGGGGATCATCAGGCTGTTGGAAGAGGATTAGGGATGGAGGCACCGTAAACCTGAAGGAATTTGAAAACCCTGCTTTAATTTAAGAGGAATGTCCTTTTGTTCCCAAATGGATGGGCCTTGCTCCAAAGGTGTTCAGGTGCAGTAACTGGTACCAGATGGGCTGTGAAAAGCAACACAAGCAGGTGGTGAGGATGACAACTGCAGACTTTAATTTCCTTGTCAGCCCCTCCCTGTGCCCTACACACCCCCTGGAGAAGAGGGGGACAAGGGGGACCTGTCATATTTGTACATGGCAAAAGTGGGACTCTCAGTGGTGACAGTGTCACCTGGGCCAAGGTGTGCAGTGATGAACTTAGAATATGATCCACTAGCTTGTGCATCTTTATGGATTCAGGGATCAATACACTTTAATGCTGATGTGAATATTGGCTCAGGTCCCCCCCAGGGTAACGTGGATTTTTTGGTGGCACCCTACACATACTGGTGTGATCCAGATGTATTGATTAATTTCTGCATAAATGCAAACCAGGTACAAAACAATACATGCTCTTTTATGGGTGGTTGTTTAACACCTTGCTGGGCTTGGCAAGGCAAGGAGGATGCTGCAGAGGGCACAGCTGCTCCTCGCTAACAGCATCCAACATGCTCCTGCCCCAGAGAACTGTATTACATCCCAGTAAGAACAGTCCTTGGAAATGTGAAGCCAAGAGAACAGGGTTTTGTGATTCTTTGCCATCAGAGAAGATTTCTGGGGTTGTCAGGAATGGGGAGATGCTTTTTTGCTGCTTTTTAGAGATAAGGAAGCTGAGACCTGGTGTAGCTTGAGAGAGCTGGTACGAGTCTTACACAGTGGAATTGAAAAATTTGGGTCAGTGTATTTTCCACCTCCTCTTCATGTGGGGACTAACACAGCGTGGTTAATGTGTGTTAATTTTTGTGCAAGCCCCTTCCTCAGCCCTTCCCCTCTTGAGACCACTGAGGACGTTCACCCTGTGGCTGTGGGCTCGTACCTTCCTCACTTTTCCCATCCCCAATTGTCTCTCCTAGATGACCAGCTGAACTCAGAAGAGAAGAAGAAGAGAAAGCAGAGGAGGAACAGGACTACCTTCAACAGCAGCCAGCTGCAGGCACTAGAGAGGGTCTTTGAGAGGACACACTACCCCGATGCCTTCGTACGGGAAGATCTTGCACGCAGAGTCAACCTGACTGAGGCCAGAGTTCAGGTAATCCCACAGCTCCCACCTCACCTGGGGATCATCAGGGAAGCAGCAGAAATCCTCAAGGTGTGTGTGGCACACGAGGGTCACCAAGCTCCTGGCTCGTGCTGCACTCGTCAAAATTTTTAAAGATTTGATAAAAAGATAAAGGGGACAACAAACAGCGCTAGCCAGAGGCACACAGTTAGCCATAACAACTCTTCTTAGATACTTTTCCATCGAGTTGGTCAAATACATATTCATAAAGTTTATGCATATTCAAACATTCCTTTGAATTTGTTTACGTGTTCCTGGAATTCTTTGGCTTGGTTCGGTTCCTGGCTTGTGCAGAAATTGCGAATTTTCCTTTTTTTGGGAGTTGTGTGTCACTTCCTCACAAGTGGTTTCAGCAGCTGACAGTTATTGATCACATCCTTTCTTTAAATGTTACCTAATCATATAGACAGCTTTGGCTACTTCCACAAAAACTTTAACCAACATTAGCTGTTTCACAACTATGTCTATGAGTTGTTCTTCTTATTGTCAGTTAGTTACAAAAATGAAAGCATTAGTTGTTATTTGACAGCTACGGTTACTTCTGCAAAAGTAACTCTAATTAAAATTTAAAATTAAAACTGTAATTGAAATTATAATGCCCAACACATACTTTAATATTTTGCCAAGGCCAAAACTATGATATGTATTTATCACACTGCCCACAAACTAAAATACCATCCATAAATGATGTTCTGAGAATACAAGCTACACGGGGGCCACAAAAGCTGACAAATTATGCTGTACTAAAAGCAGTTAAAAGTGATGACGAGCTGTACTGTATCAAAATCTTCGTGATTTCAATAATAAGTGTTGTTAAATAAATAAGTATTAAAGGAATAATTATTAAATACTTATTAAATAAATAAATTATTATTTAAAAAATAAATAGTATTAAATAAATAATTATTAAAGAAATAAATAGTATTAAATAATTATTAAATAAATAATTATTTAATAAATAGTATTAAATAAGTATTAAATACATTTTAATGATGTAAATAAATGTGATTTTAATAATAATAATTGTGAAATAAATGTGACTTTAATAATAATTGTGAAATTAATAATTTGCAGCAGCCAGTTCGTAATAGTGGAAGTTGTAACACTCAGGTGAGGGCTTCATCAGAGCAGGGTTATCCCATCCTTGGTGTTCCCAGGAAGCAGCCAGCTTTCCCAGAGCCTGCAGGGCAGAGTGACCCTGGGATGGGGCGAGTGGCACAGCAGAGCTGGGTGTGATGGTTGGTGGCTCTGTGCTCCTCCCCCCCTGCAGGTGTGGTTCCAGAACCGGAGAGCCAAGTTCCGCCGGAACGAGAGGGCCATGCTGGCCAGCAAGAACGCCTCCCTGCTCAAATCCTACTCAGGGGACGTGACAGCTGTGGAGCAGCCCATAGTACCTCGGCCCGCCCCGAGACCCACTGACTATCTGTCCTGGGGCACTGCCTCGCCCTACAGGTGAGTGAGGAGCCCCACGGGCTGCTGGACCCCAGAAACTTGGGATTTTTGAGCTTTCTGTGCTTTCTGGCACTGAGCCCCTGGAGAACACTGCTTTTGACTTGAGGTGTTGGAGAAGGCTTCCAAATTTGAGTGATGGGGTTAGAGTCATGGAATGGAATAAAGTAGAATAGAAATAGAAATAAGAAATAGAAATAGAAATAGAAATAGAAATAGAAATAGAAATAGAAATAGAAATAGAAATAGAAATAGAAATAGAAATAGAAATGGAATAAAGTAGAAGAGAGAAATAGGAATAGAATAGAATAGAATTAGAATAGAATAGAATAGAATAGAATAGAATAGAATAGAAGTGTGTTATTTCGCGTTTTTAAATTTGAGGTTTTTATAATGTAGTAATAGGTATAGGACAAGATGGAGGATTTTGGATGTCTCTTTCTGTCTTCTTCCTTCTTCTTCATGATTTCAGGTAGTAGTTTTTGGTTGGATAGTTAGTGCTGCACTGTGGATCACAGGGGTTTGGTTATTGGGTGAAAAGTATAAATAATACAGGTGTTAGCTATTTATTGGACTGTTTAGCTTTAAGAGACCTTGTAACTAGCTAGATTCAGCTCCATTTTGCTCACTTTAGCTGGTAGCTAGAAGTGTTGCAGAACTCTGTACTTTAGATAAGATTTACTAAACAATCAAGCCCAAACACAAGAAAATTCATCTCCTTCATGTTTCAAATCCTGACTCTGAGTGAAGACAGAAGAAACTGCAGACAAAGCACTAATTAAGTGGTGCAAATACCACCCTTTACAGGGGACCATCCCAAAAGTGGCCCTCAGACAGCTCTGATATATCCACATAGGACTGACCATCCCACTGGTTTTCCCCACCTGCTCCCACCCCATCTCGTGTCCAGTTTTGCAGTGTGGCCCTGGCTCAGCATTGTTGTTGGCAGCTTCTTTTCTGGGCGTCTCTCTCTGCAATCAGGAAATTTCGAAAGAGGCTCGGGTAGAAATACATGGAAACAGAAGGTTTTCCCCAGTGCATCTGGTTTCTAGCAAGGAGGAAACCTTTCCATGGGGCACAGATCCAGGGGAGGGGAGGTCAGAGCCCTGGGGGAGGCTCAGCCAGCGCACAGTGGCCAGGAGAGGGAGTTCTGTGGCTGTCCCGTGGCTTGGGATGCCAGGAGGGGCTGGGAACTCTCTCCATCCATGTGGAGCAGTGCTCAGCACTGAGCTGCTGAGCAGTTTCTCTCTGTTGCCTGAGCACAAGTGTGTGTGTGTGGATGTTGTGCTGTGCTTGGCCTGCATTAAGGGCCAGGTGACAGCCTGGCATCCAGTGTCCACCTCCTGTGGCCAGTGCTGCTTTAGGGATGGCAGGAAAGGAGCACGGATGTGGCAAGCCCAGTCTCAGAGGATCTGGGATGTCCCTGCACATGACAGGCCTCTCTGTGCCATTCCTGGCTCTGCAGGAGCTGGGTATGGACACAAGATCCACAGGATGTGTTGGTTTGTGGGGAGCCAGCTGGCTCACAGGCAGTTAAAAATGAACTTGGTGGGTGTTTTTTAGCACAGTGGCTTCATTGTTGGTCAGGACCGTGAAGATTTTGGCTGGATTTCTTCCTGTTCATCTGGCCTGGTCACTGCCAGCTTCTCACTGCCTTCCAGGAGCCACACCATGCACAGGACCCCTCTTGCTTGGTCACCTTGACCCTCTTTTTGCTCCCAGTGTTGTTTGCACAGTAAGAGCTGTAAACACATGGTCTTCCTGTTTCTTGCTTCAGTTCCATGGGGTCCTCCTCATATCCACCCTGTATCTCCAGAAGAAAGAGTTATAGATATAGATAGATATAGATATACAGAGATTAGATATAGATTAGATATNTTAGATATAGATATAGATGATATAGATATAGATATAGATATAGATATAGATATAGATATAGATATAGATATAGATATAGATATAGATATAGATATAGATATAGATCACCCACTCCAAATATGGAAAAGGATGCTTTTGGTGGCCACCAGCTTCATCTTAGGAAGGGCCCTTATCCTTTGGATTTTTTTCTGAGGTCTGCTCTCTGTCAAAATCCCTCTTTTTGGGGTTAAGGCTTTCTCCCTGTGAAGTGTTCCTTGCTGCAGCATTCTGGGGAGGGGAGATCAGGGAAGGGAAGCAAGTTCCTTCCCCACTTCAGTGAGATTGCACTGGTCACAGCACCAGATCCCTAGGGAATGCTCATGTAGGGAGCATTATTATATTATTTCTACCTCTCACACTTTTAAAGAGAGGTCATCCCTCCCAAGATGTTGTTAATCACTGCTAGGAGAAGACCCTGCAGAGGTGACTCCCAAGGGCACCCTGGCTGCCTGAGGTCTCTGGCAGCACCTGGGATGTGCTGATGAGAGCAGGGGAGAAGGGACAGCCTTGGGGATGGCTCTCCAGCCCCTCAGCTCCAGGCTGTGCCTACCCACATCTTCCCCTTGTCTTGTCTGAAGTTCCTGATCCTCCTGCTCATCTCTTGTCAACCACATTCATCTGGAAGGGCTGGGCTGTCACAGCCTCATTAAAGCTTTGCAGTAAGATCATTCAAATATTGGTGAAATCATACTGAAACCTTCCAGCCATGTGCAGTGTTTGCATGGCCCTCTGTCCCCTCCCCATCTTCCCAGCAGTGCTGTAGCAGCCCCTGATTAACAATTAGCAACTCCTGGGGTGGGGGCTGGCCAGGGCTGCTTTTACTCTTAGATCTGGGGAAAGTTTTCAATCCCTGTGTTTATTCTCCAAATACATTCAGCCACAGGTCAGCCAAAGCTATTTGCAGATCTCTGCTGTCACACAGACAAGCCAAGTAGATGCTGTTATTTTTTTGGAGTTGAAAAATGTTTTGCTTGGGCATTTTTTAGCATAGGTTCCTAAGAAAACAAGACTGGCAGCCCTCACTTCCTACTCCAGCAACCTTTGACTCCATGGGCCACTGAAAACCTTATTTGAAAAAAGGATTTTAGGCCTCAGAAACACGATGCTCCTCTGTGTTTCATGAAAGCAGGCAGCTGAGTGGAGGAAGGAGATTTTTCTCTGCCTCAGTGGGATGGAGGGAGGGGGCAACAGGGTGACTTCAACCCTTATTAGACCCTGGAGAGTCTCTGGAGCAACCCTCAAGCTATTCAGAGCCTTCTTGTGCACTGCTCCTGGTGGAATAACTTGATGAAAGAAAGCACTTCTGGAGATTTTTGGTTTAGCAGGGATTTCACTTGGCATCAGTGAGTGAAATCATCTTCCCCAAACCTCTGGTGTGCTGGGAGCTCCCAGGAGTTCCAGCCCATCAACCTGGTTTTGGATGGGGACAGTTTACACCCCGACTGAAAACTCCTATTTTCTCTAGCTTAGAGTACCCTTGGAAGTCTCCAAATTTCTTCCAGCTCAAAAACAAGGGAGAGATTCACCCTGTGGAAGCAGATGGGCTTAAGTAGCCACCACCTTTATTTACACTTTCTGGGGCTTTGTACCCTCCTTGTCCCTGCTGGGAGATATGCTGTTGCAAAGGCATTTTCAATTGTGGAGGTCAGTGCTGGAAGGATTTAAAAAAAAAAAAAAAGACAGAAAAAGGAGAAGACAAAAAGGCAGAAAAAACCCCAACCCATGTTGATTTTTTGGTCTGTGGATGGAGCAGAGCCTCAGCTGGGAGCCACCAGGGCAGGCAGATGGAAAAGTCAGCACCAGAGCTGAGCTGAGCCTCCAGCAGAGAATCTGGGGTTTCCTCCTGAGCATCCTGTGTTAAATGGACACCCCCAGTTCTTGTGGTGCTTTTCACCTGGTTTGGATCTGTGGAGCCACGTAAAGGAAATGCAGCAGGTCAAATATTTTGCAGGGTTTTGGGGCGTGGGGGAGCTGCTTTTCACAGAAACCCACAGGACACATGGATTAAACAAGTTTTCTGATGGTCTGGAAAGCAGCTTTGCAGATTTTTTGGTAGGCTAAGAAAGGAGTTGGAGATCCTTTTTCAGCCTCTGCTGTCAGAAGTGATGTTTTTCATTAATAAAGTCACAATTTAAAGGGAGAAAAAGTTGTTTATGTTTTGGGTTTTTTCCTTCAGCCTTTAGGACATGCTCTTTATAATCAGCTGAAGTTTTGAAGGGAAAAAATGTGGAAATTTTCCTTCCAAAAGGCTGAAACCAGAAAGCATCACAATTGTTGAAATGGGTTTTTCCCAGAGTGTTTCTTTAATGTAACATGTGCTTCAGAAGTGACGTGATTTCACAGGCTGTAAAACCAGCAATTGGTCTCATCAAAAAGACATTGCTTCCAGTGGGAATACTTTTAAGGACAATGGTCTGAATGGCAGGATGACCTCATTGCAAACCTTTTTGGGTTAGAAAAGTGGAAATTTTTCCTGTTGACTTCCAACCAGCTTTGGCGCTGGGTGAGTGAACAACAGCGGGAACAAAGAAGTAAAGTTAAAGAAAGTTAAATAAAGGGGTGTTAAATAAAGGGGAGTGGTAATTCCCTGCTGACACCAGGAGTGCATCCCACAGGTATGGAAAAAAAAACATTTTTTAGGGTTTAGGCTCTGCTGGTGATTTCTGACGTGATGTTTCTCTTTCCATCCCTCAGTGCCATGGCCACCTACTCTGCCACGTGTACCAATGCCAGCCCAGCACAGGGCATGAACATGGCCAACAGTATTGCCAACCTGAGACTGAAGGCAAAGGAATATAGTTTACAGAGGAATCAGGTGCCCACAGTCAATTAACAGCCGGGGGCAGAAGGAGAAAACACAACAGCACCCATCCTGCTTCGCAACAGAAGGGAAAAAAAAAAAAAGAAAAAGAGAAAAAAAAACATAAAAAGAAAAGGAAAAAAAATAAAATTAAAAAAAAAGCCAACCCTCACCCAGAACTGAACATGGGGAGCAAACAGAACCTGTGAGTGATAAGGTTCCTCCTTCCTTTTGGGATAATGCCACCGTTTTGTTTTTTTCTTGTTATCGTCGGGTTTATTGCTTCTGCTCAATATACTACGAGCTTCTTCAGTAAAGGACAGTCTCACCCTCGCTGGTTTCCATTTTTGTACGGGACTGCAGAAGGAAACCCCTGCCAATCTCAGCCCAGGACAAGTGCCACCACCAGCATGCTGAGATGCAAAGCTTGCTCCTCTCCCTGCTGCCCCAGCTCACCCTAGAAGAAGAATTTGTTTGGTCACCAATTTCCAGGATACCCACCCTACCCTCGTCCCTCCAGTCCCTTGTGCCACAGAGGCAGCACATTCCTATCAGTCTGCCAGAAGCCCATTCATGCAACAAGATGGATTCCTGCTGTCTGAGTTGCCTGGAAAACCTCCCTGGGCTCTGCAGAGCTCCATTGTTTTGTTGAGTGTTCCCAGCACTGCTGCCTGAAAAAGCCAAAGAAGAGAGCAAAGCCAACGTGGGTGTGTGAGCAGGGGGAGTGTAGCAGGGGGATCTCTGTGTAGTGCCAAGAACAGGACTGTCAGGACACTCCTTTCTATGCCTTACAGTTTGTGCCACAGGGAAAGGCGTTGTCCAGATGCATTTGTTTTATATATACTGTATATATTTATATATATAAGATAATACATGCAAGCTTGGTTGGTGTTTTTTATTAAACAAAATAAAATCCATTGAAAGCCTTCGGGATGTTTGTGCTGCATCCAGGTGGAGCTGGTGCATTGAAATTCCAGCCACAGCCTCCCTCACCCTGTCAGAGCTCTTCCCTGCAGCCTTGAGCAGTGCTGGAAAAGGCAATCCTCCTGTGAGAAACCTCAAAGAAGTGGTGCTGCAGGGAGCCACACTCCTTTGCAGATTTTCCCCATGGGCAGCTTCAGAGAACACAGCAAGGATCTCCCCTGCAGCCAGCCTGGTTCATGTGGCTCTTGGGAACATGCAGGGATATCCCCAGGGAAAGGCTGTCTGAGCACAAGGGGTGTCTCAGCATGGAGCATCCCTCCTAAGATCCCAGAACACTGCTCAGTAGGGCTTGTCCTATAACCTTAACCTTATAACCTTAACCATTTTCCCTCCCTCTGGGCTCTGGAGACCTAATCAAGACCTAATTTATTTATCTCCACAAAGAGTAGAGGAGATGCAGCCCAAAAGGCATTTCCTCCACACAAGCACCCTGAGGAAATTAGGATCTTTCTCATTGCTGGCTCATCCCCTCACATTTGGGGGAGGAGGGGTTGATTTATGGCAAATAGCACTTGTATCCAAACTGAGATGGACTTTGCCATGGAATATTCCCACTGAAGACAGCAGAGGTATTCCATGGTCCAGGCTGGACCATGAGGGAAGGAGAATGAAGCTCAGTCATGAGAAATGCTACTCTGGTAGAGTGGCTGAAATCTCCACCCTGGTGATTGCTGCAGACACACTGGGCATATGTGGATGTCTGACAGTGGGCTTTGATAGTCTAAAACAGCATGTTGCAGGAAATGAGGAATAAATCTCTTTAAAGTGTAGGTGAAAATTAAACTGGCAGAGGGTGAATGGAAATCCAGCCAAAATATTTGAGCTAGCACAAGGAAAAAAGCCCCGAATCCAAAACTGGAGTAAGTTGTGCCTGTGATTGTATGCATTGCTGCTGGATGTTTTTTTTTCCTCCCTGTGTGGGTATTTTTGAGGAAAAAAAACCCTAATTGTGATGGGGACAAAAAGCTGAAAGTCACAGGCAGAACACCAGGGAAAGGGAGGCAGGAGGAGTTCTGTGCTTAGAGAAATCCATCATGTTCTGTGTGATCGCTTTTTTTGGGCACCTGCAGTCCAGAGAACCTAATGTGTGTAAACCAAAATATTTTTGCCCTGCATAGTGTGGGTTCAGCTCCTGGAAAGGCTGACCTGGAACAGAGACCAGACAGAGCAAAAGGAATAAAATAGGAATTTATTGAAAGGATTCACCTTGGGCAGTGCAAGAGCCTGGCTGGGGTTACACCCAAATCAAATCCAGGATGGATCCTGGTCATGAGTTTTTACACTTTTATAAGTTTTGGTTCATCTACACATTGGGGTCAATTATCCAACCACAGCCCCAGGCTATGAAGTCTGGCTTGCCCCCTTTCCCTCACCATTGTTTCTGCTTTTTGGGTACCAGTTGTCCTTGGTTCTCCAGCTAGAAAGGAATTGTTTTGTCACTACCCTATGAAGAGAACTTACTACCACCTAATAGGAAGTTTCAGAGTTACACACTAAGCAGCAGAGATTCTGAAAAATGTAAAAGCTAAAACCCAAGGCATCAGTTCCAGGTCCTGGAGCCAAGTGATCATGTTGGAAATCTCAGGCTGCACTTAGGAACTCACTCCTGCTTCCCATGCTTGCACAAACACACAAACTATTGAAGAATGTGGTCAGAAAGGACCCAGTGCCTTGGAGTAACATCGCCCAAAGGCTGAACTGGTTGTTCAGCACCTGAAGCTGGTGCTCTCCACCCTTCTTGCCTTGCTGTCCTCCTCCACACCCCACCCCCATCCCAGCAGTGACAGCAGCCTGGATGAATTCCCCTGTGCTGGCCTGAGCCTTCACCCTGGAGTTTCAGCTCTTTCCTTCAGTGTCTCGCTGGCCTGGGGCTTCCACCCAGTCTTTTCTGCAGTAGAAAAACCACCCTGAGCAGCTTCTGTTGTTGTCTGTGTAGGGACATCACTTTGTGAGGTTTTCAAGGGGCATGAAGCTCCTGGTGCCCCATTACCCAGCTGTGGGCTGAGATCATCCCCATGCTGTGATGCTCACGTGAAGGGGCTTACAAATGCCTGTGCAAGCCCTTGTTCAGGTTCCTCACTTCATCTGAATTGCCTGGCATGGGTTAGGGTTAGGGTTAGGCTCACAGCTCCTGCAGGAAGGCTGTGGAAGCTTCTGCACCTCCAGTTTGGGCTGGGTCTTGCCTTGGCTCAGGCTGCTTGGTCAGGGATGCCACCACATCCTTATCTGAACTGTTGTCAGTTCAGATGAGACCTTTACATCCCCTTTGGTGACCCAATAGTGCCTTGTTTACATGGATTTACTAACCAGAGTCCAGCTGGATGAACAGACAGCTTTTGGTGTTTCTTTATTGCTCAGCAAAACAACAGTGACTTCTTTTTGATCAAGCCAAAGTGAAATTTTAGAGTCATGTATGTTTAATCTGTATTTTATTAAACCATGTGAATATATATGCAAATCAAGGGCCTTGTCCTCAGAGAGTGGAGTTCTCCAAGGTTTCAGTAGATTTCAGTTGTAGCTCTGGGAAGTTGCCATGGTGACCACGGTTATCATGAAGTTTGGGCACCATCCAGGGGAGAAAAATGTGTCTTTAGGCATTTTCCTCTTGCCTACTCTGTTTTCTCAGGCTCCCCCTTTCTCAACAGAGGAATAGGTGACTGGTTCCCTCAAAGTGGGAATTTTGTGCATGACAGGGATGGATGATTGATGAGGCTGGATTTCCAGATGGAAGTGTATCCTGTAAATTACCCATTGCTTTGTGATATAAAATGTACAGTGTTTGCACTAGAATAGAAATGATCATTTTCAATAAAAAGGGGAAGAGACTCCCCGGTCTTTTCTATCAGCTGCCACATCTGTGTCACTGTGTTGCTGCCCTGAGGTGTCCTGCAGTGTTGGCTGGGAACTCTCTGGAGCCTTGTAGGGGAAAACAGGAGCTCGTGGAGCTGGGCTTGGGGTCAGGCAGCTGCAGGTTCAGCGGCAGTGTGAGGCAGGGAACATCCACAAAGCCTTCTCCCAGAAGAGATGGAGTTCAGGAAGAGTGGGGACCCATCTCCCTGCACCCCACTGAGCTGGGTAGGCACCAGGTGGGGCTGAATTTGGGGCAGGAGGAGAGCAGAGGGGTCTCCCCTCAGAGAAGGGAGGTGAGGGGCGGATGGACATCCCCCCCTGTGGGTGCTGGGGATGGTGACCAGCAGGGAAGGAGGGAAAGCAAGAAAAGAGAGGAAAAGGGTTGAGTCCCATCACCTATGCAGGAGTGAACAGAGCAGGGCTCAGCAGGGAAATCCCTCCACTGCAGTGCAAGGCAGAAGGAGCCCAGAGGCTCATCAGGGCTAATTAGTGAGAGCAGGGGTGGGAGTGGTGCTGGTTTTGTCTCCTGAAGATGTGAAGCCAGGCTGGGATTGCTGAGCTGTGCTCCAGGGCTTGGGTCTCTGCTGGGAGCTGCAGTTGGGTGGGGGGAGATGCTGGGGGGGCTTCTGCAACTTCCCTTCTTGGTCACTAAATGATTAATTCAGATTTGAGCCAGCTGCTGGGAATCTGGGCTGGTACCCTGTTTCCCTGCTGCTCTGCCTTCTGACCCTCCCTGGGCAGCTGAATTTCAGCAGGGCAGACCCTGTTAAGGGGAGATGGGTATCTCTGCAAGGCTCTCGCAGTCAGCCAAGCTTGCATTCCTTGGAAAGGTGATTACTCCCTCCTCTGAAGCTGAAATAATTAATAATAATAATAATAATAATAATATAATAATAATAATATCACCCTCTTGCTTATTATTTCTTGGTTGCCAAAAGAAGCAGGCTTGTAAATTCACTTGGAAGTGGACTGTGAGACTGGAATGGCTTGGGGTGAGTTGGAACCAGGCTTGGGTGTCCATCCAGACCTGCAGCCAGCTCCTGTGAGCTGCATTTGGCCAGGTGTCCATCTCCTGGCCTGGCTCCTCACCTGATGCCTCCAGCTCAGTTTGGTTTGGGTTTTAGTAGGATCACCAAGAACTGTGGCACGAGCAGGGTGTGGCAGCCCCCAGGTGTGTCCTGAGCATGCCCTGCACACCTGTGGTGTCCCCACCATGGCAGCAGGCACCTGATGGGCTTCATAGCAAAGCCACATCTCCTGCTCACCCCTCAGTGACAGAAAAGTGTCTCCATGCCTGAGGGTTTGCCCACAGGGACTTCTGTTCACCCTTCTCCTTCCTGCCCCTCCAGNTTCAGCACCTGAAGCTGGTGCTCTCCACCCTTCTTGCCTTGCTGTCCTCCTCCACACCCCACCCCCATCCCAGCAGTGACAGCAGCCTGGATGAATTCCCCTGTGCTGGCCTGAGCCTTCACCCTGGAGTTTCAGCTCTTTCCTTCAGTGTCTCGCTGGCCTGGGGCTTCCACCCAGTCTTTTCTGCAGTAGAAAAACCACCCTGAGCAGCTTCTGTTGTTGTCTGTGTAGGGACATCACTTTGTGAGGTTTTCAAGGGGCATGAAGCTCCTGGTGCCCCATTACCCAGCTGTGGGCTGAGATCATCCCCATGCTGTGATGCTCACGTGAAGGGGCTTACAAATGCCTGTGCAAGCCCTTGTTCAGGTTCCTCACTTCATCTGAATTGCCTGGCATGGGTTAGGGTTAGGGTTAGGCTCACAGCTCCTGCAGGAAGGCTGTGGAAGCTTCTGCACCTCCAGTTTGGGCTGGGTCTTGCCTTGGCTCAGGCTGCTTGGTCAGGGATGCCACCACATCCTTATCTGAACTGTTGTCAGTTCAGATGAGACCTTTACATCCCCTTTGGTGACCCAATAGTGCCTTGTTTACATGGATTTACTAACCAGAGTCCAGCTGGATGAACAGACAGCTTTTGGTGTTTCTTTATTGCTCAGCAAAACAACAGTGACTTCTTTTTGATCAAGCCAAAGTGAAATTTTAGAGTCATGTATGTTTAATCTGTATTTTATTAAACCATGTGAATATATATGCAAATCAAGGGCCTTGTCCTCAGAGAGTGGAGTTCTCCAAGGTTTCAGTAGATTTCAGTTGTAGCTCTGGGAAGTTGCCATGGTGACCACGGTTATCATGAAGTTTGGGCACCATCCAGGGGAGAAAAATGTGTCTTTAGGCATTTTCCTCTTGCCTACTCTGTTTTCTCAGGCTCCCCCTTTCTCAACAGAGGAATAGGTGACTGGTTCCCTCAAAGTGGGAATTTTGTGCATGACAGGGATGGATGATTGATGAGGCTGGATTTCCAGATGGAAGTGTATCCTGTAAATTACCCATTGCTTTGTGATATAAAATGTACAGTGTTTGCACTAGAATAGAAATGATCATTTTCAATAAAAAGGGGAAGAGACTCCCCGGTCTTTTCTATCAGCTGCCACATCTGTGTCACTGTGTTGCTGCCCTGAGGTGTCCTGCAGTGTTGGCTGGGAACTCTCTGGAGCCTTGTAGGGGAAAACAGGAGCTCGTGGAGCTGGGCTTGGGGTCAGGCAGCTGCAGGTTCAGCAGCAGTGTGAGGCAGGGAACATCCACAAAGCCTTCTCCCAGAAGAGATGGAGTTCAGGAAGAGTGGGGACCCATCTCCCTGCACCCCACTGAGCTGGGTAGGCACCAGGTGGGGCTGAATTTGGGGCAGGAGGAGAGCAGAGGGGTCTCCCCTCAGAGAAGGGAGGTGAGGGGCGGATGGACATCCCCCCCTGTGGGTGCTGGGGATGGTGACCAGCAGGGAAGGAGGGAAAGCAAGAAAAGAGAGGAAAAGGGTTGAGTCCCATCACCTATGCAGGAGTGAACAGAGCAGGGCTCAGCAGGGAAATCCCTCCACTGCAGTGCAAGGCAGAAGGAGCCCAGAGGCTCATCAGGGCTAATTAGTGAGAGCAGGGGTGGGAGTGGTGCTGGTTTTGTCTCCTGAAGATGTGAAGCCAGGCTGGGATTGCTGAGCTGTGCTCCAGGGCTTGGGTCTCTGCTGGGAGCTGCAGTTGGGTGGGGGGAGATGCTGGGGGGGCTTCTGCAACTTCCCTTCTTGGTCACTAAATGATTAATTCAGATTTGAGCCAGCTGCTGGGAATCTGGGCTGGTACCCTGTTTCCCTGCTGCTCTGCCTTCTGACCCTCCCTGGGCAGCTGAATTTCAGCAGGGCAGACCCTGTTAAGGGGAGATGGGTATCTCTGCAAGGCTCTCGCAGTCAGCCAAGCTTGCATTCCTTGGAAAGGTGATTACTCCCTCCTCTGAAGCTGAAATAATTAATAATAATAATAATAATAATAATATAATAATAATAATATCACCCTCTTGCTTATTATTTCTTGGTTGCCAAAAGAAGCAGGCTTGTAAATTCACTTGGAAGTGGACTGTGAGACTGGAATGGCTTGGGGTGAGTTGGAACCAGGCTTGGGTGTCCATCCAGACCTGCAGCCAGCTCCTGTGAGCTGCATTTGGCCAGGTGTCCATCTCCTGGCCTGGCTCCTCACCTGATGCCTCCAGCTCAGTTTGGTTTGGGTTTTAGTAGGATCACCAAGAACTGTGGCACGAGCAGGGTGTGGCAGCCCCCAGGTGTGTCCTGAGCATGCCCTGCACACCTGTGGTGTCCCCACCATGGCAGCAGGCACCTGATGGGCTTCATAGCAAAGCCACATCTCCTGCTCACCCCTCAGTGACAGAAAAGTGTCTCCATGCCTGAGGGTTTGCCCACAGGGACTTCTGTTCACCCTTCTCCTTCCTGCCCCTCCAGTGAGATCCCAGGGGAGCAGGAGCAATGCCCAGCAGCTCATTTGGGGCTTAGCATTGCTCCTGGCCTCACCTTCTTGTCTTTTCCAGCCTTCCCACCAGTTGTTTTTCTGCCTCTCAGCTGCCTGAAACTCTTCTTTGTCATCTTCTCATCTCAATTCAGCCAGCTGTGGCACAAGTGGGTTATTCTGTGTCTCTGCCTGTCCATCAGATCCATGAAATCACACAAAGCAGCAAAATTCAGGAGAACAGGAGGCGTGGGGAAACTCCAGCTCCTTTCACAAGCCAGGAAGGACCTGTGTGTCCTACCAGCAGTGTGCACTCAAGGGGGTTCAGAAATTAGGTTTGCAAAAAAAAAAAAACCTAACCAAACTCTCATCCAGGCCAGCTGTCACTTTTGAGGGGCTGTGCTGTGTCCAAACTTTCTTCCATGCCCCTGCTGGCTGCTGTGGGGCAGGAGGGAATCTCTGGGGCTGCTGGGATCAGAGTGCCCTGGCAAGGCTGGGGCATCATCCAAGGGCCAGGTGATGATTCCAAAATGGCTTTGAAGGGTCATTGAAAGGAGTGGCTCCTTCCAAGGTGGGGTGTTGGAACCCAGTAGCCTTGGAGTTTTGAGCTTTCTGTGCTTTCTGGCACTGACCCCCTGGAGAACATTGCTGTTGACCTGAGGCCTTGGAGAAGGCTCCAAGTTTGAGTGATGGAGTTAAAATCACGGGTGTGTAGTTGGAATAAAGGTGTGTGATTTCACATGGTGAAGGGTTTGGAATTTGAAGGTTTTAGAATATAGTAATAAGTATGGGACAAAATGGAAGATTTTGGGTATTGTCTCCTTTCTATCTTCTTCTTCCTTCTTCTTCATGGCTTCAGGTAGGAGTTTCTGGTTAGACAGTTAGTGCAGCACTGTGGGTCACAGGAGTTTGGTTATTGGGTCAAAAGTATAAATAATAGAGGTGTTAGCTCTTTATTGGAATATTTAGCTTTAAAAGACCTTGTAACTAGCTAGATTCAGCTCCATTTTGCTCCCTTTTAGCTGGTAGCTAGAAGTGTTGCAGAACCCTCTGTGCTTTAGATAAGATTTAATAAACAACCAAGCCCAAACACAAGAAAATTCATCTCCTTCATGTTTTTAATCCTGACTCTGAGTGAAGACAGAAGAAAATGAAGACAAGCCACTAATTAAGTGGTGCAGTTGCCACATTTACAGTGGGGCTGGGAGATGGCTGTGCCTTGTCCTTCCCAGTCCCCACCTTGGAGCCCTGAAGGCACTGCTGGGATGGAGCCCCAAGGTCTCCAGCTGTGAGGACAAAGCTCAAGTGACTTTGGTGGGGCAGTTTGACATCCCTGTGCCATGGCAGGAATGTGCTGTGGGAGTTAAGAGCAGGCTGAAGGATGATAAATGGCCACCAACACCTTATCATTTCTCTCTCTCTTTTTTTTTTTTAAATAACTTTTTTAAGATCAGAGTTACTCTTTCCAGCATCTTGGCCAAATTTTGCTCTGTGCCTGGCTGCAGTCCCTCAGCAGGCTCGGACAGACACTTTTCCTTTGCTTCCTGCCTCTGCCTGTCCCAGCCCTGCCAGATGTTGTCTCACAGCCCAGAGGTGGTTTCAGAGCAGGGCCAGGTGGAGCCCTCCTCTCAAATGGGAGGTGCTAAAATTACCCAGGCCATGAACCCACCTTGGGGCATCACCAAGCACCACATTTCAGTGGCCAGCTGATGGCCTTGGTGCCACTCACCCAAAAAGCTGCTGAGTGAAAGAGAAGAGAGCTCTCCATGGCCACCCCCAGGGAGAAGAGGAGGTGATGAGCTTTCCTCAAGGTGAGAGTGGGATTTGGGGATTTTTCACTCCTCAGAGGAGGAGCTCAGGTGGGAGCTGTCCTGTTTGAACTATTTTCAGGTCAGCCCCATCATTTCCCCCCTTGCCTCAGCAAAGGGGTGTGAGCCTTGTAGAGGCAGGACCCTCATGGGATATCCTGGAGGAGAGCTGAGCTCTTTGCTCATCTGGTTTGGGAGGGCTGGATGGGACAAGGAGCCAGGGAACTCTGCCATGTGCCCCCTCCTTCCAGCATCTTGTGGGAATCTTCAGCCCATCCTTGGAGACAGCAGCACCTCCCCAAACTGGCTGCAGGACAAAGACCTTCTGGACCATGTTTTAAGTGCTTATCTGAGAGGCTAGCACAGCTCCCCAGGCTGGCAGGAGATTTGTTGCTGTGGCTTGAAGGCTGTATCTAAAGCTGATTGAAAAATGGAGTTCCTTTTCCTGTGGCAGCTTCCAAGATTTACATATTTGACTTTGTCCCAGATCAGGCCAAGGAGTGGAAATCTCTAAAAATACTGCAAGGAAAATGCAAATATGCACAGGCATGGCAGGAGAGCTGACACGATAGATTTTCCAGCCTTGCCCTGAAGTGGAACATGTTGAGATTTTGGAAAAAAACCACTCCAAGAAAACTGTAGCATTTCAGTGATGTCTGTGCCCTAAGTGAAGTGTCCAAGCATGCTCCACATCCTGAGCTTGGCAGCACCTGGGCTGTTTTCCCTGTTGTGGGCCAGTTCTGGGTGTCTGCTGTGACTGGGTCAGCTCAGGGGATGGATCTTCACAGGAATTGCGTGCACAGACAGAGCAGCTTTGCAAATTCAAGGACAGTCCATGTCCCTGCTCCATGCCCATCTTTTAGCACCATGATGACCTCCCAGTGCTCTCCAGACTGAAACTCAGGGTGGGAAGAGCAGAACCCCAGGAGAATGGGCTGCCCAAAAGCACAGGAACCCGGGCTGGGAGTCATGGTAAATGTGCTAACTGCTTATTTTGGCAATGCATGATACTTCCTTTTTTTCTTTTTTTTTTTCTTTTCTTTCTTTTCCCTTTGCAAGCCATTTGTCAAGGTGGGGTTTCACTGATGGAATGCAGATGTCCATGAAGATTTTCAGAGGTGAATGAAGTAAATAAATGAATAAAAAACCATTCCAATACAATGGCTTGCCTGTCACAAGAGGCCAGAGATGAAGGTCCTGATGCCTCTCCTCCACCACAGGGTGACTTCTCCCTCCTCAATCTGCATCTGTGGCCAACCTCACTTCACCAAGGACAGCTTGCTGGCCAAACATGGCATCTTGGAATCATAATAAATAGCAATAATCTTTGATTTCACCTCCCTTTTTTCAGTGATGAATGGCTTCCATCACAGTGCCTGGAGGAGAAGCAGCTGCTGATGGGGCCAGGGTGGCTTCTCCAGGGTTTATTGTTTTAATCGTGGCCTGAGTGAAAGTGGCAGCCTGAAGATGAAATATCTGCTGAAAGGAAATCCTAACTCTGGGTGACTCCACTTAGCTCCACTCCTATTAAGAACTTATTTTTGTTGGACACTGAGGAGCACAATTTTGACCAACCGTGCACTTAAATGCCACTTCTGTCTGTGTTGATGCTGTTGGGTTTGCAGTGTCTCTGCTGCCTGTGCTGGGAGCTCTTAGACCAACCTGGAGCCTTCTGCTGGGGCCTCTCCAGCCTTGCCAGGTATGGGATTTTTTGGTGGATCTGTGCTGCACTAAGGAACAGAAGCCATGGCACTGAACAGGGCTTTGCCATCCCAAAGGAGACAAGAGGAGATGGTGGCCATGAGCTCTGCTCCCTGTTCCAGGGGAAGGACCTTTCCAGTGGGGCAGATGGGTGCCAGCAAAGGGGGGACAATGCACTGGGTGACACCTGGGCAGCTCCCACCCCCCTGGTGGCCATCCCCACTGGACACCCCTGTCTGTGCCCCCAAGTTCTCGTGTCCTTTTCTGGGTGTCTGCAGTGCTCAGCACAACAAAACCCTGCTCTTCCCCCACTGCTGGCCCAGAGCCAGCACCCAAATGTGTGTTTTGGGACACACTGAGTGTCATGTCACATCCTGATGATGGTGGTGGTGGTCTGTGAAGCTGTGGATAGATGGACAGCAACAAATTTAGTCTCTAATGATTAAATGGTCATCCCAGCAGGCTGGGACTGTTGCCTGTGGCACAGAGGGAGTTAAACATTCCATGCTGTTGTTCCAACTGGTGCATCTCGTATCCAAGCACCAGGAATATGGGGTAGAACGGTTAAAAATAGCCAATCTTCCAATGTTCCTGAAAAAAAAAAAAAAAAGTTCTCATGTGCTCTGCTGGCTGCAGCTGCTGTTATGAAACAAAACATTTCCCATCAACAGCTCTTGGCCTTGGAGCCTGGGCTGTAGTGCTGTTTATTACAGTAAGAGTGGTTATCAAGAATGGAACAGAAAAATCAGCAAAGTTCTGACTTTCCTGATTTAAAAAAACACATCATAGGCCACTAAAGGTGGCAGGAGGGGTCCTCTCCTTGCCTTGCCTAAAGTGAATTTGGTTGCATGTGCTGGCTTTATTGAAGCTAACGGGAAGGAGATGCTGAACAATAATGCTGGTTTCTCTCTGGCTTTGGTTCACCTTTCCTCATTTAAAATAAATAAATAAATAAACAAAACAAACCAAACTGGAGGGACTTGTTAAGAGAAGGGAAAAAAAATGCTTTTCCTGGCCAAAAAATACATATCCAAAATCTTTCAAAAGAGGACTGAGCATGTGTAAAACACCTCCAAAACTCTTATGCACTCAAATGTTACTATTTCAATGAGTTCTAACAGTTTATTTGATGCTGTGTGATGCTTGTTTTTCCTGGGATATTGTCAAGGTGTGGGTCATTTAAAAAGCAAAGCTTGAAGACGCTGGTGTGCTGGCCAGGATGGCAGCAGGGTTGGCCTTGTCTTGTTATGAGTAATTAACACAGGAACATCCCCTTGGTTATTAATGGCAATTCCCATGAAAACGAGGAGCTGGGTGGAATGGGGTGTGCCACTGGTGATCCCAGGAAACCCCTGCTGCTGCCAGAGCCTGCTCACAGCAGCTGATCTGAGAACTGGGCAGCAAGAGGAGAGATTTTTAACTTTTTGATACCCTTTCACTACTTTTTTTTTGGTCATTTGTTGGAGTTGTGCACTGCTCTGTTCCATCTCTCATCATCTCAGGAATGCCTGTGTCCATCCTGATGCTGAAGGGATCTATCCAGTCATAAATAATAACACAAATTATTATTTAATAAATAATAACCAGCTGAGTGAATGATATCTGAGTATCTGGAGAATTCTGCAAGTAGTAAATCCTACTCTCAGGCCAAAGGGGTGTTGAATAGAGGAGCCAGAGCATGTCCTGGTCTCTTGGTGAGGCTGAATTGGGGATGGTGCTGCTTCCTTACAGAAAAACCTGTGCTGTTGTTTGCACAAGCAAAGACCAAACTGATCCTGATAAAAACTGCCAGGGGTGAAACATCTGAAGCTGATTTGATTCCCATCAAACCTGCCCTGTTTTATCCAGTCTCAATAGGAGCTGGAAAGCAAAGGTGATGCAGCTCCCAGCAGTGATCCTGCAGGTCAACAGTTCCAGTGCTCTGCTCTGGAGCCTTGTTTCTCCCTCCAGCACCTGCTTCTTGGAAAATCAACCCCTTGAATTCATTATTTTAATAATGTTGATGATGTATTGTCCAGGCTGAGACCCAGGAGGGAACGATTTCAACCCAAAGAGGTTTGTCTTAGGAAGGATATTTTCTGTTAGAGAAAGAAAATAAAATTAAAGAAAAGCAATGCTCCAGAGCTCTCCCAGCAGAAAGAAAGATCTCCTGAACTTGCTGGACATGAGGATTTGTTCTTAACCAGCATCCCCTGGAAAAGCCCAGGCACAGGGGACCTGCTAGACCAGGACAGGTCTGAAAAGCCACCTGCAACACTGAATTTATGTTTGTTTGTGGTACAGCTCGTCCCAAATTCTTCCAGTTTTCATTTCAATAGCCGAGCTGTGAAATGTTTGGAGTGATTTTGGGCTAGGTGGTCCTTCTCCATCTCTTGGATGTCCTGTAGCCCCACTGCTACTCCCTGGGTTTCATCCCTTCTCCAGGCGTCCTGCTGCTCCTTTCAGGCTTTTCCTGATGCTGGTTGGGATTCTGCAAGGAAGCAGCAGAGTCCCTGCTGGCATCTTCCCAGAGAGGTAGGTGGTGGGGATGGGCTCTCTCCTGGCCTGTCATGGAGCAGGAGGGAGGGAAACACATCCCAAAAGGCTTTCCATCACAAGGCAGCTCCCTTGGCCCTTAGTGTTCAGTTTTATTAATGAAAACCATTAGCAGGGCAATATGTCAGCAGGCTGCAGCACTCCAGGACTCAGCCTCTCCCAGGGGTTGTCCTTGAGCAGGAAGGTGCAGTGATCTCTGTGTCCCTGATGGCACCTCCTGTAACCCCATAAATCCGTCTCTGATTGCTGGGAGGATGTAAATCTACCCCAAACTGTGAGAGTTACCAAACATGACTGCATGATTGAGCCATAAATCTCCCATCACCTTAGGGAAATGTCTGGTCCTATTGAGCTAAACAAGTCAAGACAGCTACTTAAGTATTCCCAAGCATCAGCCTGGTAAAATGCAGAGAGGAGCAGCTCAGAGATGTTTTCTCAGCAGCCATTTATCACATTTGTACAAGTCATAAACAGGTATGTGGCTTTTGGCTGTGCCTTTTAATTTCTAGAAACAGAGACATGGCCAGGAGGAGCAGACACAGGAGCATCTGTTCAGGTGCAGGGGAGGAGTTGGGGCATCAGCCTCTCTGCTGCAGAAAGGACCAATTTTGTGCTGCAGGCAGGTGGTGCTGTGGCATTTGCAGCTTCCACTTCTCAGGGAAGAGAGATAAATATGCTTAGGAAGAGGGCTGGGATGGTGGGAAGCCAGCAGCTCCAAAAACCCAGTGAGGTACAAGCTGAAAAACCATGTACTGATATGGTGAAGTAACAAATAATGGAGCTTTTTGACAGCCTGGGTAGAAAAAAAAAATTAAAAGCCTTTCTGTGCCAACATTTTTCCATCCCAGGCTGCAAATGAGTCCTTGTCTTGAGCTGGAACAGTCATGGATCTGCCTAGAGAGCCAAGGGCAAGGATTTACAGCATCTCCTCCTGTTACCCTCTCCTCCAGCAGCTGCAGCAGGGTGCCTTTCCCCCCTCGGGAGTCTCCCTTGCTTCTGACACTGCTTCTTCTTGCAGTGGAGGATGTTTTTTTTCCCTGCTGGATCACAGGAGACACTGATATTCCACAGCAGCTCCATGACCTGGGTACTCACAGGCTGTGGTGGGGAGCTCCTGGGAGCTGATCCTTCTGCAAGCACTGGAAACTGAGGCAGGGCTGCAGAGCCTCTTCGTGCAAGGATCAGTTCCCCCTGCAGGAAAATTAATCCAAATGTCCCAAATGCTGGGACAATTCTGTTGTGTTTGCCTGGGGAAGATTTAAAGCCCCTCCCCTTCAGGACTGGAAGCACCAGGATTTGAGCTGTGTGTGTCAGTGGGAAATGCAGTGTATGTGTTTTGGTTTGAAAGACAGGTGTTTGTTAAGAAAGGCAGGACCCTCTCTTGAAATGGAAAATGGAAGCCCCCTCCCTCCAAATTATTATAATTTTGAAATTAAGGGGCTTTTAGCCAAAGATATGGGAATAGGAATAACAGTTCTTTACTAGGAAAAATTAAAATAGAAATACACTATTACAAAAAACAAACCCAAACCACTGCCAGAGTCAGAATCCAAGCTGACCCCCCGTCACTCAGTCAGGGTGTTGGTGGCAGTGCCATTAAATGGTGGCTGCATCCTCCTGCAGTGACAGATGTGGTTCTGTTGGAGCAGTGCTCCTGGAGAAGGTGCAGTTTTCCTCCAAAGCTCCAGTGATTATGTAGAAGGGTCTGGTTTTCCTCTGGAATCCAGTGAAAAAAAGCTGCCCTGATGTTCCAAATCTCCAAATCTCCAAAACCAATGGATGCTTCTCTTTTGTCTGCAGCAATTCTGTGCTTCTCTCAAAAAAACATTTGCAACATTACTGGAAGATCTCAAGAGGTCAACCCATCAGTTAACCTGCACATCCAAAATACACAGGACCAGGTAATCAAAACATTCTGTGAGCTCAGTTGCTGCATGCAGCCACTCTCATTTCCTGGAAGTGAAAAAGGACTTTTTTCCCGCAGTTAAAAATAAACACAAGGGTTGCTGATAACTTAATTTTCACATGGGGTCCTATCTGCTGCCACACATTCTTTCCCAAAGGGAAAAGGGCAGGCCTGGCACATGGAAATTTCAGACCTTTAAAGATTGTGGTATAAAAGTGGGACATCTTGCAAATGCCCCAAGAGCTCTAGGAGGCTGACTCAAAAGGTTTCTCTTGGGAGACAAGTTCCCTTTGAGACAACTCTTTGGTTTTGAACGTGGAAGTTGGGTGTGTGCAATAGCAGCCAGAAAACCACTCCCCAATCCTGGGAATATGTGTTCAAAGGAGACTCACATCATACTGCCCCTTGCTCAGTGCCAGTCCCTGGGGCTCCTTAGTGCCCAGCCTGTTGGCATCCTCTGGGCAAGCAGTGCTTGTGCTCTGTCTGGTAAAACTCCTGACAGTGCTGTGTGGTCTGAACTCAAAATCTGAGCATCACATCCAGGCCTGAGCTCTTCTGTGGGATTGGAAGGAGAGGCACAGCAGCACGCACTGAGCAGGATGGAGTACTAGGTCCAGAGCTGTTAACCCAAGCAAAGGAAAAGCTCAGCCTGGAGTCGTCAAATTAACAAACTGAGCAGTTCCTCCTCCATAAGATTCTTCTGGCTTACTCCCATCCAGCTGGGCTTTACCCTGTGGGCTTCACCCCTTTCCTCAGGGCCGGAGTTCAAGTGACCTACATCTGATTTCTCACCGCCTCCTGATGAGTGTTTTCATAATGCTTTTCTCCTTCCCAGCTCTGGGCACTTGCCAGAGCTCAAATCCTTCTGCTCTTTGACATCTAATTTGGTTCTCCACAGGATATTTCCTGCAGGGTTCACGGGAGTCTTGAGAGAGGCTGCCTGACCTTGCAGCGAGAGGAACTGCTGCTGGAACTGGTGATGCTTTGTAGCCCTATAAAGGTTTGGAGAGCACCAGAACTGGCTCAGCCTTTGCCAGGGACAGCACATCTCTTGGCTGATGCCCCACAGAGATGCAGAGGGACCAGAGGAGCTGTGGTACAAGAGGGCAAAAAGGTGGGCAGGAGAAAAAAGAGCAGGAAAAAAGTCCTCCCAGTTGTCATCCTCTCTCCTGCCAGTTGCTGATCCCTGGGATTTGATGCAGGATCATGGGACAGTGCCTGGACCTGAGCTGCTCAAGGCTAGTTCTGCAGTCCCAGCTCTGCCTTGCCCCAAGAAGGGTGGGAATGTCTGGAGATGTATGGGAGGGCTGGAAAGAGAGAGGTCAAACAGCAACTCTCTGGAGAGAAGATGGGGGATGGGTTGAGGATGGAAATGAGGGAATGGGGACAGGACTCCCTGTTTAGGAAGGGGCAGCAGAGGTGGGGACCATGAAAGTGTCCCTTGAAGCTGGTTGCTGTGGTGGAAACCAGTGGTCAGGAGGGACTGGCAGTGTGGGTGGCACCCAGCAGTGCAGGGCAGGGTGTGTGCAGCAGGATGTCTGCTGTGTCCCCCTCTGGGCTCTGCTGCCTGCTGGGATGTCTTGCTTTGAAAGGCAGGTGTCTGCTAAGAAAGGCAGGAGCCTCTCTTGAAATGGAAAATGCTAACTCCCTCCCTCCAGAATATTACAATTTTGAAATTAAGGAGATCTCAGGCAAAGATATGGGAAGATGAATAACAGCTCTTTACTAGGAAAATAAAAACNATACACACTGCTGGTCACATCCTGCATTGCAAGCCAAGACATGCTATGAGGACAGGGCTGGCCTCAAGTCCCTGGAAGCATCACCAGAGTCTCAATGAAAAGATGCTGCGTTACCTACAGGAGAACTGATTGCACTGTTGATAAATCCCCTTGGATTTTTCAGGGAGTGGAATGCTGCTTGTGGAAAAGAGCCCTTTCCCAGCCTTCTGCCCATGCTGCTCTTTGCTTGAACTATCCATTTTCTTTCCCCATTTTTGCAGACACGTGCCCTCCTGTCCCTGCTGTCTGGCTCCTGGGTGACATTATTTTTGCAGGTCTCTGTAGCTCACAGCAGAAGGTACATGTTGGATCCCAGAAACCTGGGATTTTTGGACTTTCTGTGCTTTCTGGCATTGACCCCCTGGAGAACACTGCTTTGACTTGAGGCCTTGGAGAAAGCTCCCAAATTTAAGTAACAGAGTTAAAATCACTGGTGTGTGGTTAGAATAGAAGTGTGTCATTTCACATGGTGAAGGGTTTTAAATTTGAGGTTTTAGAATATAGTAATGAGACAAAATACAAGTTCTGGGGTGTTGTCTCTTTCTGTCTTCTTCCTAGTTTCAAATAGTAGTTTTTAGTTAGATAATTAGTGCTGCTCTACAGGTCACAGGTGTTTGGTTCTTGGGTCAAAAGTATAAATAATATAAGTGTTAGTTCTTTATTAGACTGTTTAGTTTTAAAAGACTTTGTAACTAGCTAGGTTCACCTCCATTTCGTTCGCTTTTAGTTGGTAGCTAGAAGTGTTGCAAGACTCTCTGTACTTCAAATAAAGTTTATTAAACAGTCAAGTCCAAACGAGAAATTAGTCTCCTTTGTATTTTAATCCTAACTCTAAGTAACAACAAAAGAAAATAAAAACAAGCCACTAATTAAGTAGTGCTACTAACCCTTTACAAGTGGTGGGCAATGGGTACATCTCCCAATCCCTGCTTCCCAGGACTCTGTGTTTTCCTCCCAGGTGCTTTTAGCCCAACAGTGTGAAATCCCCACGTGTCCAGGCTTATTTGATGCAGTCTGGGGTGGTGTGAGCTTTTCTCACTTCCACCAGTTCTTTCTGTAGTTCACCAGTAGTGAACTTTTCTTCAAAATATATGAATTGAAAGTTTCAGATTTGTGTGAATGTTTAATACAAATCTTGTAACCTGTAAAAATTATTTTACACAATAATAATCCCCTTACAATTTACTCCAGTTTCTCAAGTAAGACCTGGAATGTTTCTAGATCCTCCTGTGCTTGGAGGCTTTGTGGGTCAGATGGAGCCCTCTGAGCCTCCCGTGCTGTGGGAAGCCTGCTGCTCTGGAGATGTGAAGCCCTGTACTGGATTGAAAGCAAAACCAGTGAGAGACTCCAAATCAGAAACACAATTTAATGGGGGGAAAAAAATAAAACACATGCAATAGTACAAAAGAAAACCACCGACAGAGTCAGAATACAGCCTGACACCCTGCGAGTTAGGGTGGTGGTAGCAGTCCAGATGAAGTGGTCTTGTTGAAGTAGTGATCCCGTAGAAAAGTCTGGCAGTTCTTGTCCTCTGGAAACCAGCGGGTAAGGGCGGCCTTGGTGTTCCAAATCTCTGTTTTTGTCTAGGTAGGAAATGCTTGGCTCCTCCCCCTGGGTGGAGCATCTCCCAATGGGATGATGTAATTTTATCAGTCATGCACTGGGACTCCATGGCCCATTAACAGGAGATATCTCCTGGAGGAAGGATTGGGCCATGGAAAAGATAAGGATCCCTGTCCCACCTGGTTTCAACAGATGGTGATAGAATACATACTTTTGGTCACATCCTGTATTGCAACCCAAGACAAGCCCTTTGCTTGCCCCTTTGGGGTATTTGGCCCCATTGGCATGGCAGGAATCCCACCCCTTCCAGCCTTTTCTCTGCCCAGCAGCTGCTGTAGGATCAGTGGAGCTATGGTGTGCTCTGGGCCACATGGTTGGGAATGCCTCTGGAGAGGAGCTGTCTTTCGGTGCCTCTGCTTGTTGGACATCTCAGCAGGCTGTTGACGCTCCTCTCTCATCCCAGAGCCTGAGCTGGTGCCAGCAGCTCTGCCCTCTGACATGGAAGTGGCCAAACTCCGTTTTTGGTGTCCCTGGCTTCCTTTGATGTGCTGCCTCGCTGCCCCGAGCCTACACACCCCAACTCGTGCTATTCCCTGAGGTGCACCCCTCTTTCCCAACAGCCATGAGAAACATCCTCCTTGTGGTGTTTCCAAAATGAAAAATATGTCCTTGGGTGCTGTAAATAGCACAGAGGAATGGTTTCTCATGATCCCGCTCAGGCCAGCATTTCTGCTGCTCCAGCCTCGTGAGCTCCCTGGGCAAATGTCAGCAGAGAGCCCTTCCCACCACTCTGTGGCCCTTCCCATGCTGCTGCCTTCACACTGGCCTTGAGGAGCCCCTGGGGAGCCAGGAGCCCAGGTGCTGTGAGAAGCCAGGCTTTCCTCACCAGTGGGAGGGGGAATGTGCCTGTTCTGCACATGCCAGATGAATCCCGGACCCCCCTCGTTGATCTCAGGCTGCTGGATCACTGGGTGGTGGATCTGCAGGAGTGGCTCTGGGATCCTTTTCCATGGATAGGAACTGACTCCCCTGATTGTCTGTCCTAGGACAGGTATCTCACAAGATGTTCAACAAGTGCTGCCACCGATCTCTGGGGTGGGGTTGATGCCTTAAGCTTTAGCTTTCAATATTTTCCAATGCTGCACTGCGTTAGTGTGTGACTTTGAGCTTCATAGAAAGTGTTACAAGTTCTCCTCACAGCTCAGTCACACAAAACAATCCTTTTCCAGCCCCACAACCAAGGACACCGCTGCACCTTCAGCCCCAAAAAGTGCAAACAACAGGGAATTGAGGAGAGAATCTGGGGGGATGGGACTGCAGAACCTGGAGCTTGAATTGGACAATGAACCCCGATATGGAAATGGACCCAAACTTATAAAAGTGTGAAAACTCCTGACTCTGAGTCCATCTTGGGTGTAGCCACAGCTGGGCTCTTGTTCTGCCCAAGGTGAATCCTTTGAAGGGCTTTTCATAAATCCCTGCTTTATTCCTTAAACTCTGTGCAGAGTTAGGGTCAGGGTGAGGTGGTCCCTGCCCCACCTGGGGATATGACAGCACTTGGAGTGGCCACAGGTTTCACACCTCAGGCACGTCCTGTTCACAGGCTGGGAAAGGTGAGGAAGGAAAGCAGAGCAAACCCATCTCATCCTGTTTCTCCAGAGCTCCACACCTGCACCCCAAGAAGGTGCTTTGCTCCAATTCCATCCCTTTTCTGAAGGTACAGCCCAGTCTGGGAGAGGCAGAGATGGAGGAGGCTGGGCTGCACTACTCTTGTGACAGTGACAGCACCTTCTGGGCCACTTGTGTGGCCACTGACAGAACAGAGCATCCCAAATTCACAGCCATGAGCTGTGCAGAGATACAGCAGCAAACCAGGGCCAGAGGTACGGCTGGAAAAGCACAGGGACCAGTGGAGCCACCACTCCCTCTGCAGGAGGGCATCCACTTCCTTCCAAAGGCAGTGGCAATGTGTTCCCACAGCACCCTAAATGCAGGCTGGCACCAAACAAGCCCCTTGCAGGGTGTTCCTTGCCTCTGAGGCTGCCCTGTGCACTTCCAGGCTGGCACAGAGGGGAAAAAGGAGGGCACTTCCCATATGGAAATAGGACCCCTAGGAATCACCCTCTTCCCAGCCCCTGCACCACCAGGGGCAGACCTGGCACATGAAAATTTCAGCCCTGAAGTCAAATATTATTTGGAAGCTAATGACAAACAAAATCTATTTTTGCAGTGGTCTTGTTTAAAATATTCCCCCTTAATCCCCTTGAAATAGCAGTAATTGAAAACGGTTCTCTGCCATGCCAGTGCATACTTCTTTAATTATATCCTGCTCTGCCTGTTTCCAATGAAAGGGCCCTATCTGTTTGCACTTACTGGCCTTATGAAAACCAGGCTTGGGCCCAAGTCGGCAGGCACCCAAAATAAAAAACATTTCCCTTCAGAGACATCATTTGAGCTCATTAACTTTAATCAGCCCAGAAACATCTCCCTGAGATTTCTTTTTCTTCCCCCACCTTGGAGCTGGGGTGCTTCCAAGCAGCCCCCAGGGTGATGGTGACGAGCCTTGACTTCCCAGGAATGGTGGGACTGGGGTGATGCTGTCGCCCAGGGGGACGTGGGGCTGTCCCACAGTTTATGGGGTGATGGGTTCAGGTGCTCAGCCAGCGCCTTGTCCCACTCCTCCCACCTTGGCACAAGCCCAGGGACAGCAGCTCATTAAAAAGCTCAGCCCCAGGCAGGGTTTGGAGCAAGGGGCAGGGGCTGAAGAGCAAACTGAAGTGAGTTAGGTGCCATCACATCTCCCCACATATTTTGTGGGTGCTGCTGGAGGAGCTGGTACCCAGCCAGTGCCTGATACTTGGAGCCTGCAGGTGGAAAAAGGAGGGGAATGCTGGGTGTCTGCTCCATGTGCTTTCCCCTTCCCCATGTTTGGTGTCTGGGATGTGCATGGGGTGGGATTTGGGGCAGAATTGACAGGTTTCCCCTCCAAACCCCATTTCAGACAGGACTCGGGTTATTTCACCAAAATGCTTCTCACCTGCTCTGTGCTTTTTAACCTGTGCTGTGATTAAGCCTAAGGGAAGAACTGAATTCATCAGCCCAGTGTCCAGGTTCTGAGGGATTGCTGGGCTTTGATTGCCCCAAGGAGACTGAGCTGGGCCCCCCCTAAACCACATTCAATGCTGGGAGTCCCACTTGAGCCCAGGCTCAGAAATTCTTCTCTTTCCTGAGAGTTTTCTCAAGCCAAAAATTCAATTCTGCACTTAATTTTCAGTAGAAAAGTTGACACACTTTCTACTGCAAGGGGTTTTTTTTCTTCTCAAGGATAGGGTGCCTTCCCAAATCAGGGTGAGTAATTTTGTGGTTTTATTTTTTTATTTTTATTTCAATGGTTGTTGAGCAGCCAGAGATGTAAAGGATGTGCTGGAAAGGAGCAGAAGATGCTGTAGCAGCCCTGTGGGTCCCAGACACACCCAGGAGGCAGGGGATGGGTCAGGAGCATTCTGCCATGAGACTGGGGGGATTTTCTGCCTTAGATACCCGAGGGTTTTAGGGCTGCATCTGTCAAGGCTCCCAAAGTGCCTGGCTCTTAATTTCCCAGGCTGTTGATCCAGAGAAATCCACCAGCAGGAGATGCTGGCTGTGAATAGAAACCACTGGTACAGAAAATGGGGGGGGAATATTCTTGTGAGCTTGTTGGCAGGGCATTTAAAAGTAGTTACAGGAGCAGAAATGAGTGATTGCTCACTTTGCTGTCTGCTCCCTGTGCACTTGGAGAGATTTATTGACTGGTAGCAGAGGATCAGATCCCTTAGTTCCAGATTGTGTGTGCAACTGAGCACTAATTATGGTTAATGGTTGTACTGAAGTGGATTTTTTTTTTCTAGCATGACAGCAAGAATAATATGATTTAGCAATATCCCTACAGCAAAAAAAGGCCAGGAGCTGTTCTGAGGTTATTTCTGCAAGCTTTGCACAACAGGCAGAGCAATGGCAAGAAGACAATGGAAAAAGGGACAGGCATGGAAAGAAATCAGTCCCACTTTTGTGGGGCTTGGGATGGAGAATTGCTCATCCAGAGCTCTTGGGGCAACAAACCACAGAGGAACAGCCCCAGCAGAGTTTCTCATGCAGAGATATTTCTCTCCAGCTTCCTGGGCTGCAAGGGGCTGATGTATTCACAGAGCAGGGAGCTGCTTGTGGGAAGGCACTGGGGGAGGAGTGACAGCCACAAATCCTCTCCACCCAAAAGCTGCCAGCTCCTACTCAGGAGATGTGCAGCGGAGACAAAAAAAAAAAGGGCAGAATGTTGTAGGTGGGTTGAAGTGCAAGTCCCAAACCCAAGGGATCTGTGTTGCACTCATTGCTGGTCAAAGTGTTTTGCTTTGTACCACCAGGAATTTGGTGCTTTTGCCTCCATACCCATCTGCTCATTAGGACCATCTGGGAATGGGAATTGGAAGTGCAAACAGGCTGTGGGTGTTGAGGTGAGCAGAACAAATAACATAAAAACATCCTAACTCTAGGCATATTGCTTTTGAGTATGTGATAAGGGGAGGTTATAAAATATATGAATACATAAACCAGCTCACAGAGTTGTGGGGTGACCAAATACAACTTGGAGAAAGCAACTTACAGGGCAAATCAAATGTGTGCTGGGGAAGCTCCTCTGGGCTGCCTTCCCTGGGGCAGCAGGGATTGAGCACCCCAAAAGGACAGACCCAGCTGGAATGAGAGTGTGGATATGGAAACCCAAATGCAAAATGTTCTTCTGTGTGCTAAGATCTGGGCTTTGAATGGCAAAGGCAGTAATATTTCACCTGCTGATTCAGAGTTTCTCTCAGGTTTCCTGGCACAGCAGCAGGACAAACTGGATCATGTGTGTGATGTTTAAGCATCTGGACACATTTCACTTTAATTGTGTGTTAAGTAATTCTAAGATATGACTGGGAGCTATAAATACTCCCACAGTGACAGTAGGATAGCTTTATCCAAACCCTGATTAGAGCAGCCTGGATGCAGGAGTCACAAGAGGGAGCTCGAGGTGAACTTTAGGGGTTTTTTTAAGGCGTAACTTTTTTTTTTTTCCCCACTTTACAGTAGGCAAATAGGCCAGAAATCCCCAGTGTAAAGAAAGGTGATACTCCTTTTTAACAGCTTTACCCTCAGAGTGTGAGGACCTGGCTGGACATTGTGCCTCAGAGGAAGCAGCCAGGAAAGCATTGGAGATGTCCAGCTTGCAAGAGCCCATCATCCTGCCAGCCCTCAGTAATTATGTAATAGGGAAGGCTTGGAAATTCTGGGTTTGCACCAATCTGCAAAACCCTGGGTCTCACCTCCACTGGAGCTGCCCCCATGGAAATGCAGCCCTGGAGGTGCTGGGCTGCCTTCTTTTGCAAGCCTCATCCCACTGGACATCCCAAACCTCTGGAGAATTTCTCTGCTGAAGCAAGGAGGGTGTTATAAGTACATTTATATTATATTATATTATATTATATTATANCTTCACATTCTTGGATTATCGGACACCAGAACCCCAGGGAAGGAATTTATTGATCTTCAGTTAACAGGAGGGAGCCACAAGGAAAAAAAATAAAGTTGATTTACAGATTGGGGGGGATGATTTTGGATAATGCATAAAGATCTATGAATATGCAACAGGTTGATGCATTTTAAAAAGTGTTTTCTGAGTTAGTGTATCTAACTGCTCTTGGCTGTATAACCTTTTGCTTTATTGCTTGTCTATTATTGTCTCTCATTAAACCTTTTAAAATTTACCAGGAAAGTGAACCAGGTTTGTCACAAGGGGGTCCTTGCCTTTCCATGAGGCACATGAGTTAAATGCAGTGCTTCAAGCCATGGATGGCACCTTGTCAGTGCCATGGGGCTGGAAGGCAGGAGGTGAGGGTGGGAGGTTTGCTCTGGGGTTAGTCTCTGCCTTCCAGTTCCAGGGGGTTAAACCAGACACCTTCTGTCCTCTCTCCCAAGGACAAAACAGAAAGCACAGGTAATCATCAGGCAATCTCTGATTGTTAAATCCAAGAAGCCTTTTCAGGTGAGGTCACAAAGCATCCTGGAGCAGTTTGGTGCTAAAACTTGAGCTGCTGCTGTCCTGCTGCTGAACAAAGGCTGTGTTTGTTCCTTATGCAGAAAAACAGGTCAAACCTTGAAATCCCAGCCTGGGACCTCACCAAGACTTGTGGTCCCAAGCAAGGCTTGCACATCAGTGATAGAGGACAGCCCTTTCCCTGGGGAGGTCACTGACAAAATCCTGCTGATGCCTTTTCAGGCTTACCTAAAAACAGAGGCCAGACAAAGTTAAGGGTATAAAAAGCTGTTATATTTATTAAAAGGCCTTCAGGCACATTTTGGGCAGACAAATCCCCCCCAGAGGCTACACCCAAAAAAATGGACAACAGGTCACGAGTTTTTACACTTTTATTAAGTTTGGTCCATTTGCATACTGGGGGTCAACCTTCCAGTTACAGCTTCAGGTAATGAAGTAATTTATCTCCAGTTTGCTCCCCCCAACTCACTTTTGTTTCCATCTCTCAGGGCCTGAGGCAGTGAGGTGTCCTTGATTCCAGGCCTGGAGAGGAATTGTTGTGTCTGACCAAAATGGGAGAACAGCAGCTGACACTGTATATGGAATAGAATTACACACTAAAGAATTGCAGGATTACAAATATATGAACAAAAAAACAAGCTAAAATCCTCAGGCATCACTGGCAGGGCATGAGAAGCAACCAGAGGAGGAAAGGTGTTTTACTGTAGGGTGGGTAACCCTTGGAATTCTTTCCTGTATTTAGGAGCAGATCCCATGGCTTCTCCATGTCTTGCAGCCCCCTGCAAGGCAGATGGATTGCTGGACAGAGCTGTGCTTCAGCAAAGGCATTTCAGACACGAGTCCTTGTGCTCTGTGCTCCTCCCAGCTGGGCTCTGTAAGGCTGAACACTTCATGCCTGGTGATTTCCCAAGGAAATGATTATTCTGGGTGGAATCCTGAAAGCCAGGTACCCTCAAGCAGCTGATGCTGTGACAGGATGGTGGTGGTGGCTTCCTGTGAGGTTTCACCCAATGCTCCCAGCAGGTTCTGCTGCTCCTGCCTGAATCCAGGCAGCACCTCTAGACAACAACACATAGGCAGGAAAAAGGGAAAAAACAGGGAGGACAGAGAGAGGCTCTGCCTAAGGACAGATCCCAGAGAAGGAGTGGAAATGGGCTGGAGGTGTGCAGGACACCAAGCTCCAGGGCTGGGTGGCAGTGCAGGAGAAGAGGGTTAAGAGGAGAGATGTCTTTGAGATGATGTGTTATCCTGTGGAGCTGCTCTGTGTGACAGGGATTTCATGAGAGGCAAGGTGGGGTTTTTGTTTGGTTTGTCCTCGTCTGGTGAGCTGAGAAGCTGAGTGTGAGTGATGCCCTCAGAGCTCCTAAATCCACTGAAAGGGTCAGAGTAGCTCCCTAGGGAATGGCAAAAGCAACTTTCAGGGTAGATGGCCTTAGCTTCCCCTTGGGGTGCTCCATCCATCAACCCCAACCCTACTGGGAACAGTCCTGCAGCCCTTTCCTGGAAGGATTCTGCTCACAACCAAAAACGGGGGAGAAGGGTGTGGAAAAGCAAATGAAATACGGGCTTTTAGCTGTGTTCAACAAAAACAAGAGCTGGCTGGGGATGCAATTAGAGCAGAGCCAAGGGGAGGGGAATGTTCTTGTGCCTGGCTTTGTGCTGCTCCAGCTGTGGGTTTATTGTCCCCCCGACCAGCCTTGGCTGCTGGCAGCTCCCGAGGGCTCTGCCCAGCCTCCACACAGGGTGGTTCTCACTTCACACTTCAGAGGTGCTGGAACAATGCAGCTGCTCATCAAAGGGAGGAGAGGATGATCCCTGGCCCCATGGGAGCTGTGGGGCATGGAATCCCAGTGCTCCTAGTTCTCCCAGCTGGGCCAGTTTGGATCATCCCTGGCTGATGAGCCCAGCTGCAGCTCTCTGCTCAAGGCACTGTGCTGAGGTTTATTCCCTTGGGGTACAGCGAGGAATCCAGCTGTTTCCAGCTGTTTCAGCTGGAATGCTCCCTGGAGAAGCATCTGTGGGTGTTGTGTCTCACCCAGCCGAGGCATGAGCAGCACAGCACATGCTGAGCATCCCTCCAGCCCCTGCCTCTGAGAGCCTCTGCAGGCGGCCAAAGCATCAGAACTGGAGGGGTTTTCCTCTCTGCTTTGCTGCTGCTCCCAGTGGGAAGGTTAGGAATGGGCAGCCCAGGCCACCAGGACTCAGAGCTGCAATCACAGAGGCTGTGCACAGCCCCAGGGATGTGGCACACACCAAGGCAGACTGTGCCACTGACCTCATGTAGCTCCTGCCACTGCAGGCTGTCTCTGATGCCTTAAGATTTTAGCTTTTGTATTTTTCAAATACTGCTTTAGTGTATAACTCTAAACTGCATAATAGAGTGTTAGTTACCATCTTCACATTTTATTCAGACAAAATAATTCCTCTCTTGCCCTGAAACTCAAGGACACCCTACAGCCTCAGGACCTGAAAAGTATTTTAAAAAAAGTGAATTATGGGGGAGAAAATTGGGAGTAAATTACTCCATTACCTGAAGCTGTAATTGGAGGATTAACCCCTGATATTACTGTAAATGGGCCAAACTTAAAATTGTCTGGCAAACTCCTGACCATCATCCTTCTTGGGTGTAGCCTCTCTCAGAGGCTTTTGCTCAAGGTGTACCTATTGAAGACCTTCAATAAATACCAGCTTTTATTCTCTTAACCTTGTCTAGCCTCTGTTCTAGGTGGCCACTCCAAAGCATCATCCCAAAAAAGATTCCCACTGCCCTGCTGTGACACCCTCTGAGCATCTCAGGGTGCCACCTCCAGCCTCAGATTTTGTAAGCGGGACTTTCTGTGCTTTTTCCCAACTGTTCATGCTTTTTTGGGTGCTGGGAGCCCCCTCCTCTTGTTTTCTTTCAGCACATGACAAAGACTCCATCAAAAGTTTGCAGATGTTGAGCAGAGCTACCTCTATTGCCACTAGAACTGTTGAAGCCTTTGATTTGATTTTTCTCTCTCTGGGGATATTTGACCACCTTAACTTTTCTTCTTTTCTCTGCCTTCCCACACCTGCAGTTCTTCTTTCCTTTGTTTCTCCTTCTCAGAGGGGACACAAGAATGTCCAAAATGCAGTTTTTTCTCTTTTGAGGAAAACTGGGAAAATGACAAGTCAGGAAGTCCATGGCCTTTTCCTGTTTCAGTTACTTGACCTCTATGTCAATCCAGGTAAATCATTAAGTCTTCCTGCACCTTTATTCCTCTCTCTCTGCCCTGGAATGACCTTTCCTATCCCATGCCAGGGCCAAGAGCAGGCTGGCTCTCATGCTGTGCATCGCCCCTGGGTGTTGTTCTTTGACAAATCTTTTATTTCATGACAAATCTTTTATTCCATAGAAGTCCTCCTCCAGGTCACAAATAGGAAAGAGCAGCCAGTGGGGCTCATTTTCGGTGGTGCTGAGCATCTCCAGGAGTGCAGGGTCACCTGTGGGTGCTCAGCAGCTTCTCAGATCAATTAGCAATCCAAGGAATGAGCCAGTCAGAGCTCCTCTATCCCATTAATCAGTGCTCATTTAAACTGAGGGAGGGGTGAGGCTGCAAAATGTTCTCAGTTATCCTCAAATGTCAGCCTGGCTTGGATGTGGAGAGAAAAGGAAACTTGATGGTTCCACCAAAAGCAAGCTTGGAGTTGTGTGGGTGTCTCCACAAGAAGTTTCTAGAAGAGGTGAAGGAAATGAGGTGGTCCAGGTCAGTTGGAGCTGCTTTTGGAGGAGATGGGTCAGACATCCCTTCCCATCCTGTCTCCTGGGGAATGGTGAAGCTCTTGGAGGTGGAAGATCTGCAAGCTGATGAGAGCTACTGCAGCTCCACAGTGCCTGGCTCCTCTGCCAGGTTCCACCGAGGGCTCTGAGAGCAGCACCTTGCTCAGGCTTGGGGGTTTGTCCTCTTAAAGCCCCTAATTCTGGGGAATAAATGTGCAAAAGTGCTCCTAGGTGGTGCAGGGGCATATCTCTGCCTGGATTAGGAGTTCCTGTGCTGGGGGGTGGGGATGCCCAGCCACAGAGGCAGCAGGAATTGGAGGCATCCCAAGTGCCTGGACTGGGAGCTCAGTCAATATTTATGGGAAGGGTCAGCTGCACTGAGTGGAATTTTTGAAAGCACTCCAAGGCTGATGGATGACTTCACCTGGTGGTGGTAGGAAGGCATCTTCTGGTCAGGTTTAACCCTGTGCTCTCCAGACAGCTCCTCCTTAGGATTATTTTGCTTAGGAGTCACCTTAACCCTAAATCCTGTTTGCTCTGAGTGCCTCCCCAGTAGCTGTGCTTTATTGCCTGTGAAATGACAGGCACAGACCTCGTGACACTGAGAAATGGCTCAGAAGGCTGAGAAGGGTCTGAGATCTTTCCCAGGGAACCTGTGTGTTTATCCATTTTGTGTCCTGGCACAAGGATGTGTTGGTAAAGGTAGGGTGTAAATGTCCATCGAGGCTGGGAAGTTGTAAAATGTACATTTTAAAAAACTCCAAACCCCAGAAGTTAAAAACTGCAGCTCTGCAGGATTTATTAACACAACAGGTTTAACAGCAGCAGCATTTCTCTTGAGAAATTCCACAGGTTACATGCCTGGAAAGCATGGTGACTTATTAAATCAGGTTAAATTTTGCCAAGAATGTTGGAGTAAAAAAACACTTCTGCTCTCCATGCAGAGACCTCCTTGCTCAACAAGTAAATCCCTCTCCCACAGTCCCTCTATAGTCCATGTCTGCTCCAGTACATCCTCTGCATCTCCTTAGAGGTTTTGGGAAGAGTTCAAGATATTGAACATATCTAGCACAGTTTATGCAGAAACAGAAGTGTTCTGCCAGTGTTTGTCACTGGGATTATTTGTGCTGGGAATAATAAACAGGAAAATAGCCTGCTTGGGGAGGGTTTTCTTTGGTTTGGAGCACGAAAATGCCTTTTGGCCTTGGAGGTGGAGGAAAAGGTTGGGTTTTTTTGTTGTTTTTTTTTAAAGATCAACATCCAGGCTCCAAAAAATGGGTGGGGTAATACATTTTTCCACCAGCAGCTGCCTGCAGCCTTCTTCACTCCTTTTGTGGATGGCCTTATCCTGCAGCTCTGCAGAAAGCAGTCGGAGGCAGCAGTCACCTTTGGGATCAATTAAATTATATCAATTAAAGCCTCTGGACAGTGAGAGGAGGCAGTGATAACACTGGAGAGGGGAAAATGAAATGCTTCACTGATGAGCCCAAACCTCATATCCCATCAAAAGAGTTTTTTACAAAGACTTGTAAAAAACTTTTGTTTTCCTTTTCCCCCTTCAGCATGGCACATTCCAAAAGCTGCTGACACAAACCTAGAAAACAGCAGAGTGGGCTGTGCTGAGAATTGTTTGTGCAGAGATTTGCCCCTCCTTGGCCTAAAGCATTGTTCTAAACAGAAATTGTAAAACTGGTGCCAGAGTTTCGCAGAGAAGGTGAGTTTCCCATCTGATTCAGACTAAATGGATATATTTAGTTTCTCCTTACTTCTGCTTTAAGGATTAAAAAGGTTATTGCAGAACCCAGGCTTGTGCCACAGTGCTGGGGAGCTTTGCTTCTCTAGAGGACAAGAGACAGGCACATGAATATCCCATTCCTGGTCCTCATCCTCAGCCACCACTGGATATTGCCTGGTCCTGGCTCTTCCTAAGGTGTGCCAGGGCTGCCATGCCAGCAGCAGAGGTGGGTAAAGGAGCAAGAATTTGTCTGTGTTTTCTGACAAGGACTTTTCAGTGCCCTGGGCATGTGTGTGCATAATTACAGGAATTGCCTCCCTGCTATCTCAGCTCCATCTCCTCTAATACTTTGTTCTGCACACCTGGCCAGGGGTATTTGTGGAACACCACAGCCCTAAGGCAGATTAATGAGGCTTGGGAGGTATTTCTACCCTATACCCACATGGTATCCCTCACTGCATCTAACTCTGCATCTCTGAACTGGATTCCTCACCAGAATCAGGGCCAGCCTTACTGCCTGCACCAAAGGCATCTGGTCCCATCTCTGTACCAGCAGCTCATCTTTGCCAAAAACTTGTTCTTTTAGAAAGCTTCCCTGAACTGCCCTCCTAAAAGCACTAACACCACTCCTGGAATGCTGCCATAAGTGCAAATCACTTGAATGCCTGCTGGGGAACTCAAAAAATGCAGAAGCATGTAAAGAACATAATATTTGCCTCAGTGGATTCCTGACTCTTTTTTTGCTGAGTGCTGGTGAACATCTTTGAAGGAGCACCTGGAGAAGGGTCCAGTGAGAGGGAGAACTGGGAGACAGAGCTTGTGCAAATCCCAACACTGTCAAAGGTGTGCAAGCCTTGCTGCCCCTTTTTTTTTTTTTTTTCCTCCTGGTAAATGTGTCCATTCAGCCTCTTCAAATCAAAATACAGGGCCAGAGCAGACATCTCTGTTGGATACTTTATTCACCACCCTCTGTCCTGCAGACCTTGGATGGGTTTTTCATCTCCTCCTCTGTGGACTCCTTGGTTATTCAGACTGCTAGAAGAGCTAAATCTGGGGCCCTTGCCCTGGGAGTGTGTTTATCAGTGACAGGATGAGGCCCTGATGGGCTGAAAGCTTTGGCTGTGTCCCCTGCACTCTGTGAGTTTTGCTGTCACCACCATGGCACAAATATCTTTGTCTTTTTCTAAACACTGGTTTTCCTAAAGTCCTCTATCAGCTGTCTCTCCATGGCTTCTATATTCTCCATGCCCAGCTGGATTCATTTGCAGGGATTTCATACTTTCCTGCTAGTCACCCCTAAATATATTGAATATCTGGGGGCAAAGCCTGATCCAAAGCCACTCTTATCCCCTTTGTTTCCATGATCATTTACTCCTGGGAGATACCTGCCTTTAAACATGAAGATGTTATATATTTAAGATAGTTGCAAGACAGCCTAAACATATTTCTAACTTTTCCCTGAAAAGACAGGTTTGCTTATAATGAGTTCTGGGAAATAATTTCCATAGTCCCCACCTTGGGCTCCTCCTGGTTGTGTCTGTTCAGTGGCTTCTGGTGTTCATGGGCTGGGGGGCTTCAGATGAAGTAAGCTCCTCTTCTTCACACTGAACTTTGCACCTCGGTTCCTCACTCCTGCTCCTTGGACCCATGGCATTTCTCCATCCCACAAAGCCAATTTCTGGTTTGAGATACCTCAGGCAGTTAATCCTTGCTTTTAGCAGAGGCCAGTCCTGCTTGTATCAGACCTTCCTAGCCCCCTTTATTGCACTGTCCTGCACTGTTTCAGCCAACAATCCCCCTTTCTTTGTGCCTGGGACCTTGGTACGCTGGTTTTGGGACCATTTCATGTTCTCTCAGTCAGCATGGGCAGCCTCCTGCCCAGCACTGATACAGGGAACTTATAACTTAGCTTAAACAGACTCTAGTTTGCTCTGCAATCAAGTGTGTTAAGAGCAGATAATTTGTTACACAACAACAGGATTTTGCCTATTGTTTAAGACTGAAAAGCAGGAACTAGTGCTCGAAAAAATAGTAAAAACTGGATCTATGTCCAGAAGCCTTGGAGGATGGCCAGGTACCAAGAGAGGCTGTGCAAGGACCAGGTTCATCCAGAGGGCATCGGGACCACTTGGTTCATCCAGGACCACCAGGAGACAGTGTGAAAGCTCAGAACATGAAAAGCTGATTAACACACGGAGCCAGAGCGGGCGGGGACAGGTTATGAATATGCACAGGCGATGTTGAAACCTTCATCAATATCGATGAGCTGCAGTGTGTATAAACAGAGCGTCTGCGCTGGATAAGCATACCTACTGTAAAACCTTGCTGCTTGTGGAGTCTCTTCTCCGCGTTTCTTTTCTGGTGCGGCTGACAGCACACGCCCCGTGAGCTCTGTAACCCAACCCTCCTTCCTCGAAGGTGCCCTGGGTGCAAAGCCCTGACAAACCCCTTATTTTGGCAAGTAGCCACGGGGCGAGTGAAGGCGGGGCACAGCTGGAGCGCTCCCCTCCCTGGCCCCCTTCTAGGGATCAACATCTGGGCTTGTCCAGCTGGCCCCAGGGCTCCAGCCGCTCCTCCCACGGCCAGTTGTGTAACTGCTGGGGGAATAGAGGGGTTTTTTTCTTGTCTCCCTGCCCTCCTGGCCAAGCTCCACCTCTCGCCCGTAACTCCGAAACGAGAGGAGCCCTCCCTTCCCAATTCCTTCTCAGAGCAGAGGTGACCCGGATCTGAGTGGGGCTGGAGGTGAGTATTCCCAGAAAAATCTTTGCTTCCCTCCCTACCCCACACCCAGGCACTTCTGAGTTTTGGGATAGTGTGGCAGAATTGATGTTACTTGTAGCTTCTCTCTGCAAGAATGTAGGGAGTCAAATAGCAAATGTAGCTGGGAGGTGTTGGTGATATAAGTTGCTTCCCACCACGCAAAAAAAAACAAACCAAAACAAAAGTTTCCCCAAAACAGTTAACAGTGAGCAGCTGGTGCTAGTGCTTTCTTTATTTACAAAGGAAAAAGTTCAGGTTTTATTCCTGCCTGGGAAGGCAGAGTATTCGTTAGGTGTTGCTTTATGGCTGAAAGTTGGAATAGTTCTGGAGGATTTGGTGGGTTTTAGAAAATACTGTGTCCAACCCCATTTTTTTTACTGAAGGCTTTATTATTAATTTTTTTGGTTTCTTCTTCCTGATGGATGCACCGTGCATTGTGTCTGGTGGAAACCGAAAGCACTTCTCAGGCCAGAGGAAGTGGTAACGCCCACAGTGACATCCTGCAATGCTGAATTAACAACTCAGTGGAGCAGGGTGCTCCCTCCAGCCCTGGGGTTAAACCCCAGATTGCAGCAGCACCCCCAAGGCACCTGTGTGGGCATCCTGCCTCTAGAATTGTCCAGCCCAAGCCATGGAGCCTGGCCATCACCCCTTGTTTTATTTAGTTTTATTTCTAGTCCTGGCACTGCCAAGGATTAGGATCCATCATCCCCACCGGGAGTTTTGTAGGGCTGGATGTCAACCCAGGGGCTGTTGCCTTTCAAGCCCTGGGCTGGAGCTGTTTTCAGCCCTGCAAGAGGCAAAAAACCATCCTCAGTCCAAAGTGTGCCACACCTGCAGCCCCTCTATTAGCCTCATGTCAAAGTCACCATCATCTTCCCTGGGGATGGGGGACAGGACCCTGTCAGAGAGGCAAAAACTGAATAGTCCCAGTGCATTTATTTTTTTTTCTTCTGAGAGAGGCAGGGGCAGATAACCAAAGATAAAATACAAATATTTGTGAGTCTGATAAGGCAGGAGAGTTTAAACCCAGCTTGTAAATTAAAAACTGGCAGTGAACTGTGGCTCGACTACATACTTTCAAAGCCAGTTTCCAGGGCAGCTGCAGGGCTTTGAAAGCAGCCCAGGCAGCACACTGTAAAAGTGGAGAGATTTTTAAAATAAAGGGTGAAAAGAATAAAATTATTATTTAAGACATTTAATCTAACTTATAAATGAAGAGCCCAGAATGCTGGTCAATGGAATGAGGTTTGGGGGTGGCATATAGAGAAATTCCCTGTGGAGGGCATGCCTGCTGAGAGCGTGATGATCACCTGTGGGGTTTCTCCCAGGTTAAACCCCGTTGACATCCTGGGATCCTGACAGAGGGCACAGAGATGAGAGTGGCCGTGGTGGGAGCAGGGGCCAGCGGGCTGGCAGCCACCAAGTGCTGCCTGGACGAGGGGTTGGAGCCCACGTGCTTCGAGCAGAGCCAGGACATCGGGGGGCTCTGGCGCTACACGGTGAGCCAGCAGGGTCTGTCCTCCTCCCCCGGGCAGCTGCAGCTTTGCAGGGTTAGGGGTGCCTTGGGCTGGGCTCCAGCGGGTGTGGAAGGGCTTGCAGGGTGCTGAGCTGCACTCCCTGAGTGCACGGGGCTGATGTGGTGCCGTGGCAGGAGCACATCGAGGCCGGCCGGCCAAGCCTTTACCCATCACTCATCAGCAACACCTCCAAGGAGATGTCTGCCTTCTCCGACTTCCCCTTCCCCGAGCACTTCCCGGTGTTCCTGCCCAACGCCCTGCTCCTGGACTACCTGCGGCGCTACACCGAGCGCTTCAGCCTGCGGGAGCACATCAGACTGGGGGTGAGTGAGCGCTGCCTGCCCTGCTCCACCCTGCTCCCCACCCCTGCTGGCTGCCTTTGCTCACTCTGCTTCACTTCCACCTTCCAGACCACCGTTGTCAGCATCCGTAAGAGCCCCGACTTCGCCACCACGGGCCAGTGGAATGTGGTCACAGAGGCAGGTGGCAAGCAGACATCAGATGTCTTTGATGCTGTCATGGTCTGCAGTGGCAGTTTCTCAGAGCCATCCCTGCCCTTGCACTGTTTCCCTGGTATGGTATGGGGCTGCCTGTGGTTCAGGGGCTGGGGAGAGAAGATTTAGGGGTTATTTGGGGAAAATCCTCCCTTTCTTTTCTTGCTTCTGCTTTCCAAACCTGCTGGCATGAACAGCAATACTTTCTTGTGTCTCTGAGACCCCATTCTGGGGGGGAAGCATCAATTCTGCCTGCGTGGGATGGAGGGCTGGACCTCCCCGAGTCCTTGGCGGCCAGAGATTGCACTTCCTTGCTCTTGCCATCCAGATTGGTTTTTTTTTTACACCCAAGAAAATCCACAAATGCTCAAAGCTGTGTTTTGCTCCAGTACTTCAAAGCTGTGTTTCTTTTCCCCCCAAGGCATCGAGAGGTTCCGAGGGCAGTACTTCCACAGCCGCCAGTACAAACATCCCGACGTGTTCCAGGGCAAGCGTGTCCTCGTGGTGGGCATGGGCAACTCGGGAGTGGACATCGCAGTGGAGGCCAGTCGTGTAGCTGCAAAGGTGCCACCAGCCTGCCACCCCAGGGGCATGGGGAGACGGACACTGGGGACAATAGCTCGGTGTGATGTCATCACATGGACGTGGTGTATTTTTGGTCAAAAAATTTTTGACCAAAAATTTTGGTCAAAATGTGACCTGAATTTTTGGTCAAAAACCTACCTTGAAAGCAAGCTGGTTTTCTTCTTGTCTCCTGTTTCACCTCCATCACCAGCAGCCGGGAGGTATTGAAGATGCTGATGCTGCTTTTCCAGTGCACAGCTGTTTGCTTCATGCCCCTCTGAGTTTCTTTAGGAAGGAAAAGCAGCAAATTCACCCGCTGAACCATTGATTCTTCTCTTGCAGGTGACCATTAGCACCTCTCGAGGATCCTGGCTGCTCAGCCGTGTGTTTGAGCGTGGCTACCCCTGGGATATGGTTTCAATCACTCGCCTGAAGACCCTGATCAAAACCAGCCTCCCCGGAGCCCTTTCTTGGCGGTTGACTAATTCCAAGGTGAACAAGAGGTTCAACCACACAAACTATGGCCTTCAGCCAGACAACAGGTATTTCTGGGTGCTTCCCATCCCATGCAGATGGGCTTGTGGTGTGGGCAGGGGAGGATGTTCAGCAACCAGCATCAACCAATGCCCCATCTCCAATGGGAAGGAAAAAATAAGCTGTAGCTCCCTTAAGTGGTGAAATATTGGGCATGCTGGAAAAGCTCAGGAAGTTCAGAGGAGTTTTCCTTGTGAGGATCTCTAGGTAAAGAGGAGAAGGCTTAAAGCATGGATCAGTTCTGGAAAGAGATGGTTTAATGAGTGACTGAGTGAAGGGAATAAGGTGGCAGGTGTCCCTCCCACTGTGGGACAGGGTGACATTGGTGGCATGTGTCATTGTTTGGAGGCTGTGGTCAGGGCTGCTTGCTCAGAGGAAATGACACTGGGAGGTGTGAGCTGGTGGGCCTGGGGGGAGGAGGAGCAGGGGACAAGGTTTGTTGGTGGTGTCCCACTCTGAGCCCCTGGCTCTCCACAGCTGGCTGGTCCGCGAGCCCCTGCTGAACGATGACCTCCCAAGCTACATCCTGACAGGCAGGATCATCATCAAGCCGGGTGTGAAGGAGTTCAAGGACAACTCAGTGCTGTTCCACAACTGCCCCGAGGAAGAGCCCATTGATATTGTTGTTTTCTGCACGGGCTACGTCATCTCCTTCCCCTTCCTAGAAGAATCCATCATCAGGGTGGAAAACAAGCACGCGTCCCTCTACAAGCACGTGTTCCCGACCCACCTGCAGAAGCCCACCCTGGCTGTCCTCGGGCTGATTAAGCCCTTAGGGCCTGTCATGCCCGTGGTAGAGATGCAGGCACGCTGGGTGAGCCGTGTCTTCAAAGGTAGGGGAGCAAATGTGAGCCCTCCTGTGCCCCAAAATGCAGCTCAGGCTGGACACGTTTTATCCTTCCAGCCAGGGACATCCCAAAGCTAAGAAGTTCAGAGAGGACAAGGGAGCATTTTCAAGGCTCAGACTTCCCAAGTTATTTCACTTCAGCTAAGCTGCAGCAACATGAGTGAAGAAAGAAACCTACTGGTGTTTTGTTTGGGGTTTTTAATAAAAATAGTAAGAATAACCTCATGGAGGGCTGGGTCAGGAGTGCCCCACAGAGATGAGAAGCTCTGGGGTTTCTCTTTGGGATGATCCTCTCTGGGGCTTGCACAGCCCATCTGACCCCACATCACCTGCCTGTGCCCTGACAGCACACATCTGTAAGAGCAGGAAAAGGTGTGGGTGAATTTGGAATACTGGAGGGCTGGTTTCTGGCAGGATTGCCACTGCCAAATAAATTGACAGCAATGAGACTTTCCTGCTCTCCCAGGGAAGGGATTCCCACATTCTGCATCACTGAATGAGCTCACAGTCCCCCCCAGGAGTTAAACTCAGCAGGACGCTCTCCCCTCTCCTCCAGGCTTGTGTCACTTGCCTTCCCAGTCTGTCATGGAGAACGAAGTAAACGAGAACAAGAAAAACCAAGTCAAATGGTAAGTCATTCCCAGAGCCCCAAAGGTTTTTTGGCGGATTGAGAAATCCCTGTAGTTTTTGGGGCAGCAACACACGGGCTATCACACTGTGCCTGTTCCCTGCACACATGGCAGAGGAGAGGGGAGGATTCTCAGATCCACCTTCCCCTTTACTCACTTGCAAAGAGCCACTAACCTTTGATTTAACACTGATATTTTGCCTGTGGGTGACAGGAAGAATTTAATTCAGGGTATCAAGGCTGAATCTTGCTTGGGAGTTGGGGAAGAACACCAGGATCTCCAGGGACTGAGAGATAAAATGACAGAGAAATTAATGGTAATAAATGCAAAGTAATTCAGCTGGAGGGGAATAAAAGCCAACCCACAAGCAAGGAGGTGTACACACAGATTGTCTCCTCTTTCAGCAGGGAGACCTGACTCACTGTGAGCAGATGTCTGAGCACACTGGTGTGTGGTTCACAGGCAGGCAAAAGGCTAAAAAGGATTAGAGAATAAATGAATGGATGAGTGAACCAGGTGATATATAAATCCATGGTTCACTTAAATAGCTACAGGAGAAAAGGTATAGAAGAGTGAAATACAGAATTGCACAGAACAACTGCTGTACAATACGAGGCTAGATGGATAAGGACTTTTTCAGACCTCTGAAGGTGGGACATGAAGCTGTGAATTCTGCAGAGAAGGTGAACTGGAAGCAATTCTCCAAGTCACCATGTATTCTTGCAATATTTGGTGCAAATTAACATGAGGGGTACTAAAGAGTGCCACCTTTCTCATGCTGCACTTGACTTTTCTGCAAAAAGCAAAGAGATTTGGGCTTGAGGGATTTCTATTGTTTGTTTGGTTTTTTTTTGGAAAAGACCCGAAACTGGTTTGCCAAAGTCTGTTAACAAAGATTCACCAAAAGGAAGGGGGAACAGGTGCAGTTTGTGGAAAGATTGACATGAGCCAGCATCACTTTGCAGGTGCTGTGCCCTGGACAGGATTTGTGTCCAGATACGCATGCACATCCAGTCCTTTCCTAAAAGAACCCAGTTGCATTCCATGTGCAATTACAAGGATGCAGAGGACCTCAGCTCCTCTAAGCCCTGCTGATACTGATCTTTCTCCTGCCTCTTTTTCTTCTCTGATTCACTCAGGTTCGGTCTGACCTATGATGAAGTCCTCAAAACTGAGTGGTTGGTCTACCTGGACACGCTGGCTTCCTTTATTGGTGCCAAGCCCAGTGTGCTGGAGCTGCTCTGCACAGACCCCAAGCTGGCCCTCACCATCTTCTTTGGCCCCTGCTCCCCCTACCAGTACAGACTGGGGGGTCCTGGGCGCTGGGAGGGGGCAAGGCAGGCCATCCTCACCCAGTGGGACCGTGTCATAAAGCCCACAAGAACACGAGTCCCTGCTGGCTCCTCCAGCTCTTTCCCTTCCCTCCTGGTTGTGGTGGGATTCCTTCTGCTCCTGGCTGCTGTGATTTTTGGTTTCAAATAGCTTTTAGAGTGGGTTTGTTTGTTTGTTTGTTTTTGTCCTGAGAGATGTTGTCTCACGTAAGAGAGCTCCTCAGTGTGCCACGGGACTGGGGAAAAGGATTTCAGTGAGATGGCAACAAATTTTAATCTGCAACCTGCAGCATAAACCTCCCTCTGCTCCAGCTCAACCCCAAGTACAGCTTTGCAGACCTTGTTAGCCACGGATGGCAGCCTTGCCCAAGTGCCTGTTGCCCCTCTGCTCCCCTGCCTGCTGCCAGGAGCAGAGCAGGTATTGGTGCCATAATTGTGCCTGGATCACACAAGACAGGCTGCAGTGAGGACAAGACCAGCAAAAGTGGTCACAGGAGCAAAAGTGCCCAGGAATTATCTGAGCTGTGTACACAAGTCAGGCTGTCCCTTTTTCCAAGCCTAAACACTGTGACCCTAAAATCCCAGTTGGGGCTGAATTGGTGCATCTTGGCAGTGCAGTGGTTGTGGTGGTTTGTCACATGTGAACTTGTGGGGCTGAGCATTCCTAGCTTTGCTTCCCTGCATGCCCCACCACTGGACAATCCTGAGGCTTTATTTTGTGCATGGAGAGACTGTAAATGAATAAAATCTCACTGGCTGTGGCAGGAGTGTGCTGTAGATGCCTCTCTGTCCTGTTCTTGTGTGCATGGGAAGAGCTGGAGGGGAGAGCCCGTGTCTGAGCTGGGGCTGTGCCACCAATTGCTCCCAAGCCTGGGGCTCTCAGGGCTTTCCCTGACTCCCCAAAATGAGGCTGCACAGTGCTCCCTGTCCCCCATCCACGCTGCCTGCTGGCAAAGGGAGCATGTCCCGATCTCCTGGGAATGCCAAGGGAGCACGAGCCCAGCACATGCACCACAAAAGGGAATAAATCAGGACAGCCCCAAGCTGCTGCCTGGGCTGGAGCAATGACAAGTTCCAGCGTGCAAGCACGTTCCCTTTGGGATTATCTCTGCATTCTCCCCTGGCACTGCCCCAGGGAGGTTGGGAACTTTCTTCCAGTGCATTTAAGCCCACAAGGGCGGGGGAATGCAGGTGTAAAGGTCAGTGGTGCGAGAGCTGTGGCGAGCTGCCTGGACTTCAGCCTTCCCTTCCAATCCACAAGAGAAATTCTGCCGAGGGCTGAGCAGCAAAGGCACAGCACAACTGCAAGGTTTGCTCCTCACTTTCTCCTGGATGGGTTTGGCAGGGTTGGAGAGCGGGCAGACAGCTCTCCGGGGGTTTGGCATTCACTGCTGGCTTTGCCTTGCTGCTGGTGGGGGGAGAGGGGTTGCAGGGAGCCTCTGGAGTAAAACCTGTAAAAGTGGGGTGAGTCGAGCACCCTCAGTTTCCCGAAGGCTCCAGAAACGAGGCAGGCGCCTGTGGGCATGTCCTGCCCTGTTCCTGCAGATCAGGGAGTGGCTCAGGCCAGGCTTGCGGATGCCGAAGGGATTTTTTTGCACCTCCCTCATTTTTCCCTGGCTTTCTTCAGTTTCCTTCGGTTTCTATTTACACTAACTTACTTTTGGACTTGAAACTGATAGAAAAAGTTATAAATTACTCTTTCTGCAGACTCTGCAGTAGGAGTATTTCTTAATCAAAGTTCATGTGGGTTCATTTTTTTCCTAGTTTTCTTTGCTTCCCAGTCCAGCTGGGTGCAGCTCAGTTTACACTCCCCAGCTTTGAGTTCCTCCCATTTATACCCAGCGTTTCCCGGGTTTCTTACTTTTTGTGTATCCTGTAATCCCAGCCGTGCTTTCACAGAGCTGTCTAACTTCTGAATGGGTGTGCTGTGCTCCTGCTCAGTCAGGCATTGCTTTGCTTTTTTTCCCTTTTTTTTTTTTAACTCTTTTTTGTTTTCATGAGATTGCTCTTTAATGGGAAATTAAATAGGAAAGCGTGAAAACGAGCCAGCTTAGCTGGAGTTGTTTCTTACAAAGGTTTTAGGAGGATCACTTCGTACAGGCAGAAGAAGATAGCTGCAACTTCTTTGCAGCCCTGGTTTGGGCTGGAAAAGGGAATGAATGGAAGCAGCAGAACAGTGAGGTTTAAAAGCGCCTCCTTTTTCCCCCCAATGGAGGAGGGAGATTCCTGGACCCTCATTGTGGGTTTAGCACAGCAGGGAGGGTAATGAGCAGGATCTGTGCACAGCACTTGAACCAGGAGCTGGCCATGGCTTTCTCCAAGACAGTTTTCCTTTGTGGACACCTGCCAGAGAAGACCAGGGGTGTTTTGCTGGGGATGGCAAGAAGGCACTGGTGTTTCTGCTGATCCCCGGGCTGTGTTTGTGTTTCCAGCTGCTCTCACACCAGCCTGTCACCTGCTGCAGGCCAGCATGGTCCGGCGGGTGGCCGTGATCGGGGCTGGGGCTGGGGGCTTGGTCTCTGTCAAGTGCTGCCTGGAGGAGGGGCTGGAGCCCACCTGCTTCGAGAGCAGCGAGGACATCGGCGGCATCTGGCGCTACACGGTCAGTGCCTTGGGTTTGTTTGTCCCCCGCCTTGGAAGCTCTCAAAGAGGAAAGGGTGGCCACACCCTCAGGGACTGTCCCTATCCCACTCATGGGACTCCTCCTGACCCCAAGACGGAGAAGGAAACAGAGGGAGCAGAGATTGTCACCTGGTGTTAGTCCTTGTACCAAAATACAGGTACACCTTATGGGGAGAAATCTTTCCGTGCACACATGGAAACATCACCACTGGCTTCACACAGGACTCCACAGACAGCAGGAGGGTCAGCGTGTACCGCTCAGTCATCGCCAACACCTCCAAGGAGATGTCCTGCTTCAGTGACTTCCCCTTCCCCCAGGATTTCCCCAGTTACCTGCCCCACGGCCTCGTCCTGGAATACTTCAGGATGTACGCCCGGCACTTCGACCTCCTGCGGCACGTGCGCTTCCAGGTGAGCAGGGACCCCAAACCCCACGGGGAGAAGAGCCATGGGTACCTGCAGATGCATGACCAGGGACCAGGCTGGGTGCCAGCCCACAAGGACCACCTGCCTTTTGTGTCCTCAATGCAGCCTTTAGCCCCACATTTTAAATAAGGCTGCTCCAACACGGGCTTGGCCCCCGGTGCCATCACCAGGGGGAAGGTGCAGGGTGGGATTTAACAGCTTCAGATGTGACATGCAGCACCCCAGGGACCCAGCCTGCTCTTGGCAGCCCCAGCCTTTCACAGGCACATGTCTGATCCCTGACTGCTGTTTTGTTGGGCTTCTGTGCAAGACAACAGTTCTCAGTGTGAGAAGGCGCCCAGATTTCACCACCTCAGGCCAGTGGGAGGTGGTCACCGAGGCTGGTGGTGTCCGTGAGTCCCACGTCTTCGATGCTGTCATGGTTTGCACTGGCCATTACCAGAAGCCCTACTTGCCATTGGCTTTTTTCCCAGGTAAGCCCTGTCCCAGCAGTGGGGTTGCCCCCCCCAGGGTATCCCCCCAGCACCCATGGGTCCCCTGGTTGTATTTTCCTCTGCAGATCCAAATCCAGACGGTGGAAACCACTGGGTTCCATCCAGAACCCCCTGTGGAGCGGGGCAGTGTGGGTGGGGGACAGTTTGTGTCAGTTTTTGGCAGGTCAAGGTGAGCTCTGTGTGTGGGAGCTAACGGCCATGAAGCCCCCACACTGGAGCAGGCAGGACCCTGACCCCATGGAAATGGTGGGGAAGTGGGGAAAAACACCTTGCAAAGGTTCAGGCAGGCTTTTCCATCAGGATTTGCAAAGCCAGGCTGAGCTGAGGGGGTACAGGGGACCTTCTCAGCTGCAAGAGGAGGTGAGAGGGAGGAGAGTTGGGGATCTGGGCACGAGGCTGGGGTGAGTAAATGCATCTGGCAGTAGGAGATGCTCCCTGCTCTCTGCCTAGGCATTGAAAGTCGCTTCAAAGGGCAGTGCCTGCACAGCCGGGAGTACAGAGACGTGCAGGATTTCCGAGGAAAACGGGTCCTGGTGGTCGGCATCGGCAACACTGGCGGCGACCTCTCCGTGGAGCTGAGCCGTGTGGCTGCCAAGGTACAGATCCATGGTGGCCCAGACAGGGACTGTGAGAGCCCAGGGTAGCACAGGGAGCTTCACCCCCAGGTTCCTCAATAAATTCCACTTCTCATTGAAGAAGCTTTGCGGCTCCTGGAGAGTTTGGGCCACCTGAGTGTCACTGTAGAGGCAGGTGTGACATATGAAAAAGCACACTACATTTCAGAAGTCTAATACCTGTTTATTCCAACAGCATGCTGCCTTTTATACCCTCTACACAGTTTATGCTTTCTTTATTGGCTACAATAAGTCAACATAATAATCACTGGTGGAAAATTCTCCACTTCTGTTTTTCCCAAGACTTTTCTAAAAATACTTTCCCCAGCTGCAAAGTTTCTTCTCTGGTTATCTTCTTTTCTCCTTCTTGTCTTCTTGGTCTCCATGCCCACAGCCTTGGTCAGAGAATACTTCTCAAAACAAACCTCATTCATTAACCCTCTCTATCCCACAGACCAGCTGTGGGTCCTACTATACCTGAGGACAGGCAATTGAGCAGCTGTGGGAATTTTAGCAAAGCCACCACTTTGTCAAAGCTGTTTGGTTTGCTGGATGTCATCTCCTTGCCTTGGGTTAACTCTGTGTTGGTTGAAGTGCAGCAGTTTTGCCACTCAGGGCCAAACCAACAAGATGCCTGGGCAGGAGGCTGAGCCCTGCCTTCCTCCCCAGGTGTTCCTCAGCACCAGGAGCAACACGTGGGTCCTCAGCCGGGTGTCAGACCACGGCTTCCCCCTGGACATGGTCGGCACCACCCGCTTCAATCACCTCCTGGAGTGGCTTCTGCCATCAGCCCTCGCGAGGAGGATCAGGTTTCGGAAGTTCAATTCGTGGTTCAACCACGAAAACTATGGCTTGGCTTCCAGCAAAAGGTGTTTTTTCTGATTGCTTTGTAGGGTGGTCAGGGGGTCTTTATAATATGAAATGCTTAATTTTCACTTTTGGGGGATATTTGTGGAATAGCCAGTCATCGAAGGGGAATTCTGACCGTAAAAGAAAGTCGTTTTGGGTCCCTCCCAGATGCTAACACTGCTGCCCTCTTTTCCCCACTGCAAGCTCCAAATTTAAGGTGATTGTCAATGAAGAGCTGCCATTCTGCCTCCTCTCTGGCACTGTCGTGCTGAAGCCAAACGTGAAGGAATTCACTGAAAGCTCTGCTGTTTTTGAAGATGGGACAACTGAGGAAAACATTGACGTGGTGCTCTTTGCCACGGGCTACAACTTTTCATTCCCCTTCCTCGAGGAGTCTGTCGGCAGCGCCATCGACAACAACCGTTCCCTCTACAAATGCATCTTCCCTCCCCAGCTGGAAAAGCCCACGCTGGCCATCATTGGCCTGATCCAGCTGACAGGCTCCGTCATGGTGGGGTCAGAAATGCAGGCTCGCTGGGTCACAGGGGTCTTTGCAGGTAGGAGATGGGAGAGATTCCCAGAATTCACGGAATTCACAGAATGACTAGGTTGGAAGAGACCTTCAAGATCATCAAGTTCAACCCATGCCCTAACACCTCAACTAGAGCATGGCACTGGCTGCCACATCCTGTTGTTTTTTTTAAACACATCCAGACCTTCTGGGTGGGAGGTTTGGGGCAGCCTGAGCTGCTGCCCGCAGAGCTTAGGGCATGTTTCAGCTCCGTGGTAGCCATGGGTAAGCTCTGTGCACCAGCTGCATCCCTGTATCCCTGCTGCTTGGGAAAGGTGCTGGGACCTTGGGAAGGGGATGAACATTTCCTCTAAAGGTGGAAATGTTCAGCTTCTGGAGCTGGCTGGTTTCTCTGTTCTCAGGCTGGAACAAGCTGCCTCCCCCCAGCAGGATGATGGCTGAGGTTCTGAAGAGCAAGCCACCAGTGAAAAGGTGTGTGATGCACCTGCACTCGGGGTGAGACGGGTTCTGTGTGCCAGGATAACCTCAGGGAAGGATGGCAGACACGAGAGGGACCTGCTCAGGACACCCAACTCTGCATTTATTACCCCACCACTCACAGTGAGCTGGGAAAATGGTCTCCATTATGGAACAAGGCACCATGAGCTTCTCTGGAGCAGTTGATGACAAGACCAGGGCCTGCAGCTCCCCTTCCCTCTCTTCCCATCTCCTTCGCTCCCTCCCTTTCTGCCTTTTCCCTGCCAGGCTTCCAAGCCATGTCCTTGTACCCAGCATGTCAGGATGGAGATTTGGTTTCCTCCAGACTAACGGTGCCATCTCGTGGCTTCTCCCTCCCAAATCCAGGCAGTGGGGACTGCTGGGTTCCATCCAGAACCCAGTGTCCCTTTCTGTGTCCCTTTTTGGCAGGTCAAGGTGAGCTCTGTGTGTGGGAGTTAACAGCCAGCCTCATTGGCACTGGGATTTTACAGGAGGTTATGTGTCCACAAGGATGTGGGATGGATGATGATGGGGCAAGGAGGGGACCTCGGGGTGCAGGCTGGGTTGGGTTGGCTCATGGGACACTGGGGAAAAGCTGGGACAAAACAGAGCCACAGGGATTATGACCAGGAGCCACCATGATGTTGTTACACAGAAATATGGAAGCCTGAGGTGCAAGGGAAACAAACTTGAGGCTGTCTCAATTTTTCCTGAAGCACATCAGCACGTCCTCCCTCCTGTGAAGGAGATAAGGTTTCAAGCAGAAAAAATCCTGGGTGTGCCTCCCAGCATGGGAAGCTTTCTGCCTTTCCCAGATTTTCCCAGTCCCTTTGGCATTCTTATCTCTGAAAGTCTCCATCTCTGCTTCTCAAAGTCAGCCAAATCCACACCCCTGAAGCTCAGGGAAGGACATAGCAGGGGTACTTGTGGCATTACAGTGATGGTACTGCTAAGTTAGAGCTGATTTTGAAGCCACAACTATGCTGCAGAGACAAAACAAGCTTCTGCTTATCCCCTGCCCTGGGAACTGCTGGGACCAACCCCACAAGGGCTCTTTGGCTTAATTTGGGGCTCAGAGAGAGACTGGGGCTCAGCTGATGTCTGAGCCTGAGGCTTTTGTTTTCCATGGAGCTGGGCACTGAGATAGGATGATGCCATCTGACTTTTATTTCTTCTGTTTTCCCGAAGGAATCCATCTGAGAGGGAGAACCTGAAGATGAGTTTTATCAGCTACATGGACAAAATTGCTGCGTGTGCCGGCGTCAAGCCCAGCGTGTCGAGGCTGCTCCTGACAGACCCCCAGCTGGCCCTGGCCATCTTTTTTGGGCCCTGCTCACCCTACCAGTACAGGCTGGTGGGACGGGGCAGCTGGAGCGGGGCCAGAGCTGCCATCCTGAGCCAGTGGCAGCGCACGCTGAAGCCTTTGAGGACCCGGGTGCTGGGTGACAGCTCTGACAGCTCCTCCAGCTGGTGCTGGATGTGCCTCCTGGCTCTGCCAGCAGCTCTCACTGCAGGTTTTCTCTTCTCCAAATACCCCTGGGCAGGTCACCAGCTGTAGAAGAAACGTGGAGAGCTGCAATGCCATGATCTGGGGATGGTGCAAAGCTGTGCCATCTGTGCCAGGTGCTGCCAGAGGGCTGGAGCTGGCACCAGCAGCAGCCTGGGGCAGCCTGGTGTCCACCCTCCTCCTGCTGATGTGACAGGAGTGCTCACCCTGAACCGTTCTGGGATGAACTACTGAGCATGAGGCCAAGCCTTCCTCCCCCTGCTCCCAAAAATTTTGGCAAGACCCACACCACCTTGAGATTTCGTGAAATGTGAGCTGTTGAGAGCGGCTTCTGTGTCTGGCAACTTTTGGGATGTGAAGGGGGGAGCCACAAATAAACCTCACAGATTTGGTCTTTGCAGATGGTTTTATTAATGGTTTTATTATCAGGCTGTGCAAAGTGGATCCCGAGCTGTGGCAGAGTGGAGAGTCTTGCCCTTGTATCTATACAATCTATACATTATAGAAATAGAAATATCAACAAGTAAGATATGTAAGAAATGTTATACGTGCTAATATATTGATATATAATAATAAATTACATATACAGAGACAAATCCAACCAAGCAAGCATCCCTGCCATTGCCCAAGCAACCTTAGGATTATAGGGAACCCTGAATTCCCGGGATGGGAACAGGGATAGGGCCGGGATGGGAAGGGGGATGGAAACCGGAACGGCAAGCAGGATGGGAACTGGAATAGAACCAGGATGGGAACCAGGACAGGGCTGGGATGGGAACCGGAATGGGCCCAGGATAGGCCTGGGACGGGAACCGGAATGGGGCCGGGATGGGAAGGGAGATAGAAACTGGAATAGAACAAGGATTGGAACCGGGATGGGGACGGGATAGAACCGGAATAGACCCAAAGTGGAAACCGGGATGGGGTCGGAACAGAACCGGAATAGAACGGAGATGGGGCCGGGTCCGCGCGACCCCGCCCTCCGCCCCGCGCCGCCAGGGGGCGCACCCATCCCCGGGAGCCCGCGCGACTGCGGCACGGCGCGCTCACGTGACCGGCGGCGCGGGGGCGGGGCCGGCGGCGCNGGCTGTGCTGGGACCGCTCGTGCCGGGGTGCTGCTTCCTTCTCCCGTCTTGTTTGTTACCCCCTGCTTTTCCTCTTTTTTTAGCGGCGCTTGGTCTCCCCTTTCCCCTCTTCCCTTCTCCTTCTCTCCCTCCCTTTCTCGGTCCTCTGGAGATTCCTGGAGGAACGCGCCGAGCCCTGCGTGCATTTGCGCTCAATTCGTGGCCGTGATTCTTCCTGCAGAAACGTGCGGGGGAGAGCAGCCTTTTCTTGCGGGGTGCTGGAGGCAGGGCGCCTCGGTTTTCCAACTCGGAAATACGCATCCACGCTTCTTTCACTCTAGGCCTACGGTAAAAGGCGGTTCTTGGGTGGTTTGGTGCAGGGCTGAGTGAGGAAAGGCATTGTTTGTGCTCCCGGGGCCAGGATTTGTAGGGGTGGGGTGGTCAGAGCCAGGGGTGTTCTCAGGGGTAGCGCTTAAAGGATGGGGAGAGCGTGGTGAGATGACACGGCTGAAATTCAGGCAGTTGGTCTGCAGTGGGCATAACGCAGGGATGCAGGCGTTGAAAATGCTGAGGCTAAAAGTGGCACAGATAATTTCCAGTTCGGGCCCTTTTCCTGAGGAAGGGGACATGGATGAGCGCACGGTGCTGGGCACCAAATGGAACGTGGTGGTTTTTCTATTTTTTTTTTTTAAGTTGTGTTTCACGTGGGTGTTCTGTCAGTGTATTGTTTGGTGGAACGTCTTGGACTCAATATCTTCAAGGAAGAGCCGTTTCTCCTTGTTGCCCTGTATATTGGGGTTAGATAGGTATGTTACTGGAAATTACCAATATTTCCAGCAGAATGAACGGGGCTGTAATTTTTAATAAATTTTTAATAGCTTTGTTTCTTGTGCAATGAGGCACCTGGCCTACTTGGTGTCTCATCTTAAAGAGCTCTGCTCGCACAAGAAACTGCTTTTGAAGGGGCAGGAAACAGGACATGATCTCATTTGTCCATGTATGAGAAACAAAAGAATTGACCTTAAATACTGACTGCCAGGAGCTGTATGTGGCTCTCAGGTTTTTTTGTTTAAAATTCTATAGTCTAGAGAATTTTGCTTCTGCATTAATTTAGTGGTGTTTTGGTGCAACTCTGCAGCCATTTCCTTGAGAATAAAGAATCTCAGAGTTTGGGGAGTTGTTTGAACTGGATGAATGTTCAGTGGAAAGGTGGTTTGGTAATGTGGGCTTGAGAGGTCACTCTTTAAACTGCAGTGAGAGCTTGGTTCTCTCTTAGGACACTGCTTGGAGAGCAGGATTGAGGATCTTACTTGCCACCTCAAACTCTGCCTTGGTGTGTGGATAGGTTTCCTTGTATGAAGTTCTTGGCTTTTGTAGATAATAGCCCATGAAATACGTATAACTCAATATACAGTTGCTTCTGTGAGTCTCGGTAATATAAATATTCTGTGTCTTGGCAGTTTAGTAGCAATTTATAATAGCTTTGCTCTCATTTAGACTTTCCATAATGTGAACCCTGTTTTTTTTGTAGGGCAGAACAGTTACATCAGTCTCCAGTTTTGACTTGGCCTCCTGGTCCAATGCTACAGATTTATGGGATGCACCTTCCATAGGTCCTGTTTCCCTAGGGAAGGTGAAACAGGCCCCAGTGAGCAAGGGAGAGATGATGCAATTCCAGAGGGAGCTCCTGTGTGGGTTTGGGGCTGTCTGAATGATTGCTGGGTGGCAATTAAGAGAAAGAATGGAAGGATCCTCTTCTAGGGGTCGACTTCAGCCAGGTGCCCTGCAGCACTGGGAACACAATTCCTTTGTTCCAGGCTGATTTCCAGGCTAAGGAACAGCGGGGATGTGAGAGTGGAGAAGAGGGTAGGAAGCAGAGGCTAAATACCATATAAGGGGTGGTGTGGATGAAACGAGGAGATAAAAATCTTGCAGAAGAATTAAAGCCTTGCACAGTGTGCTCTTGCAGGGGAGTAAACCCTGTGTAGTGGATTGGGGATGTGACAGAAGGAAAAACACTTCTCTTCCTTCAGCTGACGTCTTCAGAGGCTCCTAGAGTAGTGGAGGGTTTGAGGGGGAAAAAAAACTCCACCATATGAAAATACAGCACCATCCCACTAGCTGAGGATGGATGTTGGGCTTGTAATGACGGGACTGCTGGTGGTGGTGTACTGGTAGAACCAGTTCATCTTCTGCAGGAAATTTTTCCTTTGCTCAGCTTCACACTCCCATTGTTTCTTGCGTTTGGGTTTTACAAAACCCAGCAGAAGCTTCCGGGTGAAAGTAGTGTAAAAATAAAAGCTGAAATCCGTGTGAGGAGGTGGGAGAAAATCATACTCTATGAAAATGGAGTGCACAGGAGTCTTAAAAAATGCATCAATATAAGAAGAAGATGAAGTCCTAATAAAAATCAGATGAAGACAGCTTTTATGTCTATGAAGAACAGGCTAACAGACTGTTTTTATTACAAATACCTCAGCCATTACATAACATTCTAAGTAAATGCTAACGAGCTCGTCTGTTACAGATTGCAAACACATACTAAAGGGAGAGACTGTTTAACATTCACATTGTTCATGGTTTAAATTATCTGACACTGTCTTGATTAACGGGAAAATTAGAGTGCAGAATCAGCCTTACATGTCTAGAGTGTGAAGGATGATGGGGATAAGTTTTAGCTGATGTGTGTTTGAAAATAATGTGGGCTTCATTTTCAGGGTCTTCCAGCATCAGAGACAGGAATGGCTGCACTTTATATTCAGCTGCAGCAAATGCACAAGTACTGCCTGAAGAACTAGGGCATCCCCAGTCCTGAGTAACTGAGAGAAGAGGGGTCTCTTAAATACCAATTTAATCAATGTACAGCTGATTCCTAAGTGAAATGCTGCCTTACTCGGATTTTACCTAGCTAGGCTATAAATTGTAGTTTGGCAGTGACTAGGCTGCCCATTTTTTGCTGCACTGCTGGCTTAAGTTAGCAAATCAAACTTTTCTCTGCCTTTCCAGGATGTCCTCATGAAATCATATAAACCACTACACCTTGGTTTAAAACTCGTATTTCATGAACATGTGACTGTTGCTAGATTTTATTGTTTGTAAATTTTAACTTACAGTTTCAATCTACAGTCATAATTTTAAGGACTGTTTGTAGGAGTAGTGATTTAAGATGTATTTAAACTGATTTGAACCTTTAGCTAAGGTGGAAGTGCAGCAACATTTGCTTTTTGTTTGAGAAGCCAATAATTTCCTCCCAGTTAAAGACCTGATACTGCTTTAGGACTTCTGTTTCAAACTCACCAGATGACCTCAGTCTTAATATCAATGAATTGATGCTTTCATTTAAAAAAAAAAACAAACTACTGATTTACAGGGCTTGTTCTTTAGTCATATTTAGGACAGCGTGTGCTTTGTCTAGGTGCACAGCAGAAGTCCTCTTATGAAAAGGAACAACATTTTCCCTTGACACAATGCAAATAAGAAAGATGTGTTTTAGCAAGAAAAGCTTGCCTTTGGCTTTTGGCATTTCTAAGTGGTTGCTTTGCTGGAGTCACCTTGGTTAAGAGATGTTTTTCATGCCACAGATGAAGCTACCAGCGTGGACAGAGCTTTGTAGGACACACAGAGCTTTGGATAACAAAAAGTTCCTTGATAAGTATTTTGATTATGTGTTGAGCCTGAATTATTTACTGCATCTTGAAAGCAAAGTGTCAAGGGACGTGTGGGTTGGTTTTTTTTTTCTGAGCAGAATAAACAGAACCAAGAGCAAGTGAAGATATTAAATCTCATCTGCAGCCATTTGGCAGATGCAAGTTAACTTCCATGGAAAATGGATTCTTTAGTGCTGAAAGACAGATGCATAAAGCTGGCTATGTTGATAAGGCTTTTTAAATTTAGCTTCTCATCTTCTATTTTCCCTTTTTTTGTGGTCAAATCCAGTCTGAAGCAGAGGTCTGAAGTTAACCCTTACTGTAATTAACTGGTGTTGTCCAGAGTTGTTGTCAGTGTGGTGTTGGCAGCTGCATCTCTTCCATGCTGAGCATTCTTCAGTGAACAAGATGTGTCTGTTCCAAGAAATTAGTGAGTCAAAGGGAAAAGCATGTAAGCAGAGATCCAGGGGATAATGGGCAGCAGGTAGAAGAGAGTGAGCAGCTGTGAGCTCTCTCCAAGCTGCACCAGACCAAGGAACAAAATTCTGCCAGCTTTCTGTGCATTGGAGTGAAATTTTTTTACTGGTGCTGTCAGTGTGTTACAAGCTGGAGCATGTGGCAACCCTGGCTCTCACTATCAGTGGGAGTATCTTAAAAACCTTAAAAATGCACTGTAACATCTCTTTAATTCGGAGAAGAAATTATGTTTATTTTTGATGTACATGAGTCAGGTTAGGAATATGATAGGAGTAACAGGCAGCAAAGAATTTGGGCAAGGTGGGAAATTTTGAACGTGGTGACAAGTAGCTTAAGTCATTACATAACTGATTAGAGTAACTGTTTTGAACTTTTTTTTTAAATAATGATGAGGTTGTACAAGATTCTACAAAACTGTTTATTCTGTAGAGTCCTACAGTTAAGTGCTTCAGGTTGGACCTTTCAACAACAAAAATACCTTGAGAGGATGGACAGAAAAGAATTGGGGGGAAAAAACTGACAAAGGGGATTACATGTTCTAAAGAAGAGGGAAAATCCTGAAGGATGTAGCTCTAGAGTAGTTTTTGTGCACTGTGTAAATATTCTGAAGGAGCTCATGAATAGAGGAGCTTGCCTGAACGTTATTTCAAAGCAACTTCTAACAAATTTCCAAAATAAGATCCCTTAAATGTAATTATTTCTTATTTAAGGATTAACTTATGAATAGGGGCTTTGGAAAAACAAGTTATTCATAAAAAAATTTTACTTAATTGCAGTTGAGGCCAGGGATATTTTAGACATGCAGAGAAGTATGATGTGGAGAGAAATCTACTGCTCAACGTTGTTGTTCCTGGGGAAGAACACTGAAAAAAGGTGTCACTTCCTCTGTGAAAAAAAATTGATTATTTCAGTGCGCTTGGAAATAGTAGTAAAGGAGCAGGAAATTGAAGTTTTGACAGAGATTTCTTGAGTTACTCCCAGCAAAAGAGTGGTTTAACTTTTTTCTCCTAATCTGTCTTGTTGTCTTCCACTGTCCAAGTCTACATGGGGTGGGTGGGAAGGGTTGAAAATGTGCCACCGGCTCAGTGAGGGTTTGTAAAAAAGTGCTTTTAGGGGTTTGTAATTAAAGGGGCTTTTGCAGTAAGTATTAAAGTGAAGGGAAAAATGAAACACTGCAAAGATGGGTATTGGCTGTAAATGGCTGCAACTCCTGCTCATCTGTTGGGAATCTGGTCTTTTTTCATGTACTTATTGATTTTCTTTCATCAGCTTCCTAAAAGGAAGTGTTTTGCACCCACTTATCACTGGGATCTACTTCAGGAGTGGCCTCCTGCTCACCTCAGCTGTTGTTCCTGGTAACTTCCCCCAGCCACCTCCTGCAGAGGAGCTGTGGATTTGTCTTTCCCCCTTTCCTCAGCCTGACACAGCAGCCACTACTCAGGATGCCACCAAGGAGGACACTCCCCACATCACTCGGTGTGTGGGGAGAAGGGGTTTGCTGATATTTTTGCTTTTCCTTCTGCTAGATGGTGTGGTTCAGCTGAGCAAGAAACAAAAGTGGTGCTTGTGACAGTGTGCTGAGTGTGTTTGTAATTTTTTAAGGGATTATTTGTGATCCTAACCATTAACAGATGCCTAACAGAGAGCTGCTGTGGTCTGCATAAACTGATCTAAATTAGCTATTAAGAAGCATGATGAATAGTTGTAATTTTTTCATTTGAAAGTACCTCTGGCAGGTAAGGCAGGTCATGGTAGTTTTCTGTATTCAGAGAAAAGTGCTGCCTGCCAGGCTGCTGTTTGAATCCTGCACTTTGATAGCAGGTACACAGCTTGTTTCTGCAAGAATTTGCCTTAATTTATTCACTTATCTTGTGCTCAAATAGGCAGCGATTCAGTTTCTTGAGCTTTGAAGTTTTCTCATTCTTCCAAATAATGGAAATTTCTTTAATAAATGGTTTTGAAAATCTTAAAAATAAGTCTCATTTGGCATCTGCAAGTTGAAAAGCTAATTGGGCGAAAGCACTTATATTGTTCTGTTCCCAGAAATAATGAGAATGCATATCATTATGATGCTCTGTTTAATTCTATAGAAGCTGTTTGGGTTTTTTTTCTGGCCCTGGCTTCCTTCCAGAACTTCAAAACTCCTGCCTCAATTAAAAGTTCACAATTTATGAAAGTTTCTTAACCAACTGCATGAAACTGGAAAATCAGAAATCTGTCCTGGAAAAAAATATGCTTAATGCTTGGTGTCAGAGAAGTCAGAAAAGGTTTGTGAAGACATTGTCAGGGTAATAATAAGAAATATGATAGCCTGCTCTAAAAGTGACCTGCAGAGAAATCTGGGATGTTAGATTTTCAGAAAAGAATAAATTTTTAGTTGCAGTGTGTTTGGTAATCTAGTGAAACGTGTAAATTGTAGTTTGTGCCTGAAGATTGTCAGCACATGGCCAGAACAGCTGTGTTGGGTTGGTGCATTGGCTTGGTGCAGTGCTGGTTCTGACTTTGGGGGGACACTCACTGTCAGTCTCTTCACTAGAATGTCATGAAAAATCCTTTCTGGCAGAGAAACTCAGATGATTTGAAAAGGGCTGACACTTGAAGGAATATTCTAATACAGGTACTGCTAGTTACTCCTCATTTACACTTGAGCTGTGGTTGTGGTGTTAAGTTTCTCTGGTTCATGTAGGAGGAATGAGAAAATGAACTGGACACGTGCAGCACCAGTGAAGGCTGTGCTGTATTTACCTGGTCACTATATTCCACTGTTGTGTTCTCATCCTGCAGTCAGGAGTATTTCCAGCCCCTGGAAGCTTTTTATTCATGTGTCAGTGAGAAGTAAGGTTTGTTTTGCATTGCTGCCTTGCTGTGCCTCAGTCTAAACTGGGAATTGCTCTGGAAAGAGCTGAACAAGTGTGATGGTCCTTACTCTTGGAATCTAAAAGCAGACATGTGGAGAACTGTTTCATTAAGCATGATTCCACATCACCTCCATCAGCAGTGGGAAGCTCTCTGGGACAAGTGCAGCCTTACAAAACTCTGTACAGACAGAATAAGATGTGCTGGAGTATTCTGGTGTGGCTCTACCTGGATCAGTCCAGACCATTCCAGTAGAGGGGAATGCTGAACCCAGGGTGTGTTTGGTCTAGTGACACATCCAGCGTTTCTGATCCCCATGATTTTGTGGTGCCTGTGCAGTCAGGTCCACAACTTCAACCTTTAAGTCCCTTCTCTTTAGTATTTGATTGTATGCAAACTCCATCAGTCTGTTAGCCTAAAGAACTGTTCCTCATGTTGCGAAGAAGTTTGAAAAAAAATGACCAAAGTAAATTTTCTAAACTCAGACACCAAATTAAAATCACTTCTGTCTTTTAAGCCAGTCATCTTTTTTTTTTTTTTTTTTTTTTTTGGCTAAGGACTTGAGCCTTAAGGCTGAGTCTGGACATCATGTATTTCACTTCTTCAAGGTACTTAACTACCAGAGTAGGATTTCTGTAGTCACTTGCTTAAAAGTGCTGCTACTTGATGTGGCAGATGTTGGGTTTTCCATTCAGAATAGAAGAGCTTTTGTTAAAACTCTCTGGTGATACTTGTACCATTTTTCATTCTCTAACCACTGGAAATTCGAAGAATTACCAGACATAAAATTCACTGAAGGGAGTTTCTTAATTTGACCTTGTTTGCTACTCCACTTTGAAAATTGGTATTTTTAAAAATCAATTTCTATTTTAATTTTAAAATTATCACTAAAACACAAATAACAGTATTTAATTATAAAGCTAAAGCAGATAGGGGTATTACATCTTATGCATGTGCAGTAATTGAGAACTGAATAAAAATTTTAGGGAGGGACTTCCTAGTTTCAGCATTTTGTTTTAAGAGCTCTATTTAATATCTTTAATAAATATCTTTAATCTTTTAATTTATCTTTGAATTATGTCTTTAGCTCCCTGTAAAAGCAGAAATAAATATAAGAGGTGTCTTGATGAACAGCTTCCCTTATCCAGTAGAAAGCTGGAGAGCAAAATCGGGCCATTGGTGTAAAACATGGAAGAAAGAGACAAACATTGAAAGCATTGAATTCCTGGATAACTGCATTGTTCTGGGTAATATTTAGATAGTATTTATCAAGATGCTGAACAGCTTTATTTGATGCTCTGAATATAAACATGCAGAAAACTTTAAATTGAAATGAAAACTGCTTTATTTCCCCCCAGAGTTCTTAAATATCTGCACTGGCATCGTTCTGCCTGGGAGGGGAGGGGATGGCACCAGAATCTCTCTGTTACCTGACATCACCTAAAAAGGAGAAGTTAGCAGCAGAAATACCAGAAATGATCTTAGCTGAAAGCAAGCAGCTGTGTGGCACATGAAAATATTCAGTGCATTTTTGACAGTTTTATTGCCAGTGTGAGTTTAACCTGTCTGTGGCTTTTTAATCCCTTGTTATGTGGACACATTTAAGTCATGCTGATTCTGATTGATTCTACTGATCAAGCTTCTTTTGGCAGGGCTGTTCCACAGGAATATGGTTTCTGTGAAATATTCATGCACCGACAGTTAAATGTGTATTAAAATCTATGGATAGAGACAAATTTGAGGTTTGCTGTACTTGGATCTGTGGGGTTTTTAATTATTTTTTCTTCTGTTCTCAAGAAAAAAAAAGATAATAGAACTGACAGATAATTTTTTTCTGCAATATGTGTCCTAAAAGTTTTGTTAGTGCCATGTTAGTCTTAAAATGCTCTGAACAAAAGTTCCCTGAGCTGTTGTGGTTTGTTGCTGGTTTTCCTGTTGAAAAGCCAGGTTTAGGTGATTAGTATTTCTCCCAAAAAATCAGTTCGACAAGGTGCCTTGCAGGCTTTCTAAGGCAGCAGATTTGCTTGCTCCGTAGATTGCTGGTTCAAAGTAACATGCTTTGTGGTGAAGTTAGTTTCTGAGTAGACTTTTTTTTGTGGGTGGCTAATTTGGGTTGTTTTTCATTGCTTAGCTTAGCAGCTCTATTTAGACTGTTGTTGGATGTCTGTTAGAACTGATGCAGACATATTTGTGGATACTCATTTCTGGCATCCACAAACTCCATTTTTGTAGATGCATCTGTGGGGATAATACCCTAAAATGGCTGTCTTGTGTCATACTGTGTTTTCCACCTGACATACTCAGTTTTGGTACTGTTCTGGAAATACTTTCTTAGACTTGAAAGAGGAATTATTTGAAGAATGATTGACCTCTCAAAGCCTGTATTGCTACAGCTTTGTCTCAGGATGGAGTGTCCTGGTTCTGAAGACCCAAACTAATTATGATTTTTTTTCCATTTGGTGGCTATTAACTCCTCTGTAGATCGTGCCCATCCTACAGTTCTCTCACTGAACTGGTGGGTGCAGAAGAGATGGTAATGAAAGATTTTTCTTGTCCTACTTGGCTGCCAGTCTCCACGGATTTTATGGAGTCCATGGAATCAGTGCTTTGTACCCTCTTTCAAGCTGTGCTGGAAACCTGTGAGCCCAAAATTTAGAGATGGAAAAGCGTATTAGTGGCACTTTCTAAGGAAATAAAACTTGTGTAGGTCTTGTTCAAGAATGAATTATACTGAGATCTACCCAAGAACTCATTAAAGATTTGAAGAGCTTCTCTTCTTGTAGGTCATAGAGCCGCGATGGAGGCACATGAAAAACAGGCTTGGAGTCCCCAAAGTTTTCCTGCAGTTTTCAGCCTGCTTGGCAGCAGTCTGCTTGAGAATGAACCTTGCTGAAGTGGCTCTTTGAGGGAAGGGAAATCCTGATTTGAGAGGCTTTTTTAGATACTTAGATTTGACAGAGATCTCTTGGCTACCCAAGTGTTACCGGAGGTTCTCCAAGCTTGTTTTTGTGTCATATTAAGCTGATAGTGCTGAAGTTCTTAAGAGTTCTTAATAGTGGGATAAATGGCTGAAACTGCTATTTGTTTTGTTGTGTTTTTATTTTAAAAATTGGGCTAAAAGTGTTGGTCCCAGAGTTGAAAGTATAAGGCCGTCAAGAAGAGACTGTTGATGTGTATTGTTTATAAACGTCCGTGTCAGAGAAGTGAAGTCAGGCTGTTTAATTGTAATTCCATTTTTTTTGTGTGCAGCCTTCTCTGTACAAACCCACATCCAAACCCCATGTATTCAGTAATTGCACAGTATTTTGGAGTGTCCTTTTTAAATAATAGGATTCCTTGAGAATGGGTTACAAAAAGCACGAAAAAGGCTTTCTTGGGTTCCAAGTACTTTGACTCCAGTATCCTCTGTTTCTTTGTTTAAAATTGGCATTCTCTTTCTGTAGTTGATTTAAATTGGTCTTTTTTCTGAAGATCATACAGTTGTTTTTGAAAAATTAGTATCCAGCTGGAGATTATGCTTTGGTTTTGCAGTAGTGGGCAGTTTCTTCAGTTCTAGAATCTGAATACGCCAGACTTAAAGCTGAATGAAAACTTTATCTGAAATTTTTAATGCCACATTTCTGTGTGCAGTGAATTATTTTTTTTTAATTACTAACACTGATTTGGGAGCATCTGCCTCTAAAACCAATGGAATATGTCATAAAAAAGTTTAATTTCTATTTTTTGGTAGTAGTTGTATTTGGTTCCAGAATTTGCCAGAACCACATTGTTCAGTGTCCCAGAAACAAAGCTATTCTTAGAAAAGTGAAGTTACAAATAACAGATTTGTATATGATGTTTTTACCCTTTAACTACTTTCAGTGTGCTTAAAATAGTGTATGAAAATTCTTTCTGGATTGGTTTCTTGGTTTCTGTTTTAAGAGAGGTGCTAATGTGTCCCAGTTAGGAATAAACTTCCCTGTAGTATTTTTTGTGATGTTTCTCACTTCACAGATGGGCATTGAGAGTTCAAATCTTCAGCTGATTAGAGTCTTGAATGCTGCTCTTTGCCTTAAGTCATTCCAGTGCATCTTCCTCCAAATTTGGTGAAAACACAGCCCTTGGAGTGGAGGTGACAGGGACTAGATATCCTTGCTGTGTTGAATAGGAATTGTGAGAATTATTCCAGTATTTTAATATTTTAAGACTTAAATATCTAGGGAAACATGTGTACAGGTTACCTGTTCTGACCGAGTGCCTGTAGGCTAAAGAGTTGTAGGATGGGAGGTTAAGATGAAAGGTTTTAAACTGTGTTAAAGCTAACTATAATACTGCTGAAGAAGTCTCTTGACATGTTACACTAAAAATCAGACATTTTTTTGTCTAGCTAGGGGTTTAAAAATGCAGTGAATAAATATGGATAGAGAGAGTTTGTCACCTGGACTGAGAAGAATTTAGGAGTTAAGTTGTTAAATGTTTTATACTTCTTACCAGTCAGTCCTCAAAAGAGACCTCAAAATGTGTAATATTTTTACCTTAAGTAAAACTTTTTTCTGAAGCAGAGGTGACATCTTTTTGAGGCTGCAGTTGGCCCTAATGGAACACTATGCAAAGTTTACAGTTTGTATCTAATTCTAAATAAGTCATAGAGGTGAGTTCTGAAATGATCAGGAGAGCTGGGAATTGAGTGGAAAAGACCTGTGTGGTATGTGTGGGGTTTTACAATTAAAAACATGGTTTTTTGCAGTCTGGAATCCACTGCATTCAGTTTGTTCTTGTACCAGCTCTAAATGTCTAAGAGGGTACAAGTAAATGTTCCTTGACAGAGATCAAGATATTTAGAATTTGTGGCATCTACTTTGTGTGCTATTTTCTGTACACAAGCTTCTGAATTCCTTGCAGGATCTAAATAAGTCAACCAGTTGGGAGTCTGAAAAAATAGTCTGGTACAGAAATTAGTAATAATTTTTACCCTAAAATCTTCAAGCCACAGTGAAGTTCAGTTAACTTATTTAATAATATTGCAGAGGAGGTGAAAGGTAAATTTTTGCTCCAGAATTTTGGGAGCATTGTGCTCTCTGTAGTTGTGCATAATATAACTGCAGTCATTCAGAATGAACAGCTGACTTGCTTAAATTTCTTAATGGTGCAGTGAGCCCTGCCAAGTGCCATTATGGCTTGTGCTGTTCCTGTCCTTCTGTTGGCTGTCACAGTGCTTAGTTAGCTTGGAAAATGCTTCTTACATCTTGTGTGTGTTTTCAGAGGTGCACACAGCCTAAACCTAGTGCACAGCAGCACTTCACTTGTAAGAATTTGATAATAACAAAATATGGAAATGTTGGGCAGCTTGGGAATCACTTGGGGAAGAAAGTGTTGTGTGCACAGGTTCAGTGTGTCCCATGTTGAAACACCTCAGGTGGTTGTGTACAGAGGGAATGACTCCAGTGCTCAGGTATAGGAATGTAACATACACAACTGAAGTTTGGGTGAAAAGGCAGAGGTCTTGGAGCTGGATAGTTTCACATGGCTCAAAATCGTGCAGCTGTCTGTTCCTACCTGTTGTCGGATGGCATCGAGTGCTTGTTTAATGTGTGACTCAGCAGGATGGTTGTTGAAGGCCACATGGGCTCTTCAGAGGGAGGATTTGTCATCCCTGGCTTGAGTACCTGGTCTAAAGTCTAATTTTGCAAGCGTATCTTCTGTGGCAGCCAGTATCAGGTCCAAATATACTTAAATATTATATATTGTTGAATATATTGACTTGCCTAATTGAAATTATTTATCTTGGGCAAGTCAGATTACTGAGGAATGTGCAGTTTTAATCACTGTAAAACATTCAGTTTATTTTTCTATGGGTTGGGAAAAACTTGTAAAACAGTTTAAGTAGTATAAAAGGCATAGAGCTCAGCTGTAATGATAAGACTAATTTTTTAATTTTTAAGTTAAAAAGGTGTTCACTGTTCTCTGTTCTTAAAGCTGTCAAATGTTCTAGAAAGAACAGTCGTCATAATTAAGGTCTGCCCAAGTCTGAAGTCTGTGTTGCTCTGTAAAAGAAGAGTGTTATGATTAAGATTTTCCTTGTTTCATCTCTACCAGAGGTGCAGGCTTTGGAAAATACTATCTTAAAAAGATTAACTTGAAGCACCCTCAAACTGCTTTCTGCTCTGTCTGTATCTCTTGGGGCATTGCTGCTGTTGAGAATTTTGGGGATAAAAATGGCCCAAGTCGTCTTTTTTTTTTAAAATTTTTTTGTTTTGTTTGCCAGTTTCTAAATTATTCACCATTGTGAAGCTACTTCTTGTTTTCAAACTCCTTAGCTGGGATGGGTCTTGGGCCAAAAATTACATCTCTGGATGAGCTGATTGCACCTTTGAAAGGACATGTGAGCATAGTGATGGTAGTGTACGACTTGATACAGTTACAAGCTCACCTGAAAGCTGGTTTGCCACCCTGTGCTCCTGGCAGTTGCTGCCCAGTACCTTCTCTGATGCTCCAGGATGATTGTGGTGATGTGTTTATCATAATTACATTATCTAGACTCCAGCCACAGACTTGGCTGCTAGGCTGTCCCTTGTCTATCCAAAAAAACTACACTGAGGCCGCAAGGTTTCACTGGAAGCCAAAGCTCACTACTTGGATATCTTTACAGGAAAAAAACCAGCCAGTCTGAAACATGAATTTAGGCAAGCTTATCTTTGGACTTATCAGATTTCAAGCAACCATTCAGGCTGCCCCAATACTTACTTGCAATTCAACATGTCAAGCTTTGCCCATCAGTATTATTCATGGCCAGACTCCTGCTTTCAGCCTGTCTGGAGACCTGAATCCAGGCAGACTCGTTCATCAGGCTGAGTCTAGATCAGACATGAGGCTCTGCACTGGCCTTCTCTTCTATAAGGAGACTCAGTTTACCATAAGGTGTTCAGTGAAATGTCTGTGGAGGAGCTTTGCAGACTCTTTCCCTTCCACTCTTCTGTTGCTCTCTGTTCCCAACCTCATATTTATGAGAAAGAGTCACCACAACCATCCTGGAGCATCAGAGAAGGTACTGGGCAGTAACTGCCAGGAGCACAGGCTGGCAAACCAGCTTTCAGGTGATGCTTTACCTGCATCAAGTCACACACTACAATCACTGTGCTCACAGGTCCTTTCAAGTGCAAAATTTAAGTTTTATTTCATAAAATTTAGATTTTTAGCCTGAGTCTATCTTGCTCAGTGGGCTGGGTTCATCTTGCTCCCGTCCTGCGTTTCATATTTTCGGATGACACGTAGAATAACTGTTGGTGTAACACTTGCTGTTGAAATAGCCAAATGCTGACTAATCTGGGAGTTGCTGTCTTTTTGTGAGGGGAGACTATATTCTTGGCCATGTATGTGGCCCCATACAGGGCTGGATATTGTCCTCTTTGCAGCAGTCTGCATGGATTGTAATAGAAAAGCTTCTGGCCCTAGTTATGCTGAAGTTGAACCATCCCAAGGTTATTTGCCATCTTAATTTCTTTTTAATCATGGCTTGTAAATTGAGGTAGAAGGCAGAGGAGGATAGAAATGTTACCATACCTATATAAATGAAATTTCTGTGGTCTTTTGACATTGCTGAATGTCTGTCACAACCAAGTGCTTTGTTCTTCAGACTGCTTGTCCTTGCAGACTCTTCTTAATCCATGAGCACCTTGCAAGTCAGTCAAGCTCCCTTTGAAGATCTGCAGCTCTGAGTTTGACATGGGAGTTTGATCACTGAAGGGTTTGAGCAGGATGTCTTGCTTCTTGCTGCCTGCTTTTACAATGAAACACAAGTGTCTGGGCATGTATAGCTCTTCTGGAATTCATATAGAAATAGATAAATTGTTGTTTAAAGAGGGTAGCAGGATTTTTGACTGTTAAGAGAAATCAACTTGTATAGTAATGTTTTGTTTGAGTGAATGCTCACTTGTGTTCCTTCCTGGTGATGAGCAGCAACTCTGCAAGTTCCTTCCAAGAACTTCTAGAGGAGTATCACAGTTAATTACTGGGTTCTTTTTCTCAAGGCCTGTTTATTCTGGGGGAAGGAGGGAGGAGAGAAAGGACCTGCTGCACCAGCCCTGTCATTTACTGCTGCAGGAAGAACAGTGGAACTCTTGGTTTAAGGAATTCTCACTCTCCCTGTCTGAGCATACTGTGTTCTGGTTTTGACAAACGAAAAGTTCTTGCTCTCAGTATTTAGTCTTTTTGCTGTGTTTCATGATGTTTCATGTGTTTTAATTGGAGAAAAAATAAGTAAATTCCAGAAATGCTGTACTGCAGTGACTGTTAATTGAGTCTCAGTACTTGGCTTCAAGAGTGGATGAGGTCATTGAGCTTCCCCAGTGGGGAAAGAGCTGCTGGTGGAAATTCCATGTGTTTGTGGGGTTTGGGGTTGGGTTTTTATTATTTATTTTCTAGTGAAATCATGGATGGTATTTACCACTTTAACAGTGTTTGATGTTTAATTAAATGCTGACCCTCCTGATTTTGTGACATTCATATTGAAGAGATAGAAACACTTCAAAATTCCTGGTGTTACATAAGGATAAAGTTTCTGGAGTTAATGCATTCCTTGGCATCCTGCAGAATGCTTAAATGAAACAGTGCTAATGGTGTTAAATATGCTGTCCACTTCTGCCCTGTGAACTCTGACTTAAGTGTTGGCTCCTCTTCAGGTTGCTTTACTTTTCTATTGTTTTTCTTTACAGGCAGATTTTGAGGAGTGAACGGGAGGTACCAGACTCGATGAGTTTCCAGCGAAATGTCGGAAAAGTCAGGCCAGAGTACAAAAGCAAAGGATGGAAAAACAAAGTATGCAACACTCAGTCTGTTTAATACTTACAAGGGAAAGTCACTGGAAACTCAGAAAACCACAGGTGAGTAAGCTTTCTTTAGAGTTGCATTCTTTCAGTTTCATCATTACTGCAGTGCTAATTAAGAGTGCAGAGTATATGAGCAATTAACCACAGCATGGTTTTTCATAACTGCTTGGTGCAGCAGTGAAGTGGAAGGATTGTGGAAGGCAGCATTCATTAGAGTTTCTGCTTAGCTGTGAACAGGGGTGTCAGTTCAGAGAGACAGCATTTACAGTCTAGTAGGAAGTAGAATGTGGGTAAGTAAAGACATGCCACTGCCCAGCTGTGCATTTTTTACTGCATTAACATTTGCCATGCTGGAAGTGTTTAATTAAGGAAAAGGCAATGCTCACTTCCAGCTCAGGGATTTGATTTTTGGACACACACTGGATAAAACTCAAACTGATATCTCAAATAAGGTGTCTGTGAGCCTGCTTTTTCATGAGTCATTAAATGGAGAGCAAGGGGGATATTATGTTCTGAAGGTTTTGAACTTGACAAATTTGACTAAATTGTGTGTAAAAGAGAAAAAGTGCCCAAGCTTGTTGAAGTTTGCAACAGTATTATTTTTAAAGGTGGAAACTGAGCTGTTTGTTATGATACAGCTTACTCAGGGCAGTAACTTGTGCTTGTTCCCTGGGTTGGTTACTTGGTAGGTTGAATGTCCTGTGGGGTGCATTAGATTAGTACTTGTGGTCTGGAGTAAATACAATTTGTAGGAATGTTTTCACAAGGGCAGCATCTGCCAGCTGAAATTTGCAGCAGAAAAAAAATGGGCTGGACCCGTAGCAGTATTCCTGGACTCATCAATGTGCATTAAGCTCCAAAAGAGCAAGAGAATGATGCTTGACATTAACATCTTATTATAAATGGCTTCTTTAGCTTTCTGTCACTGAATGTTGTATATAAAGTGGGGCCATATATCCTTTTAAATCTCTGGAATAGCCTAACCATAATGACTCACCACTCAGAAAGTACTCAGGTTTTCCCAAACCAAGTGTTTTCAATTCCCTTTTTAAAATATTACGTTCTGAAGCCTTTTAAATTTTTAATTCTTAACACTCTTAAAATTTTTCTGACTTTGTTACAAAACATTTTTATGTAGCTCTGCCTAAACAGAGTTGTTAACTTGCACTTTCTGTTCCGGCACGCAGTTGCCGCACGCCATGGATTGCAGAGTCTTGGAAAAGTTGCTATTTCCAGGAGGATGCCTCCCCCAGCTAATCTGCCCAGCCTCAAAGCAGAGAACAAAGGCAACGACCCCAATGTGAACATTGTGCCTAAAGACGGCACAGGATGGGCTTCAAAACAAGAACAGCACGAAGAAGAGAAGTAAGTGAGCACTGAGCTCTGGTGTGATTTGCTGGGCCATTTCTGTCAGGTTTGCCCAAAACTTGGGATTGGCAGGACCTGGGCAAAAAATTGGCTGCACTATGCTGTCCTCAGCATAGCTACCAGAGAGGAAATAGCACCACTAACAATTTCTGTGAGGAGGAATCTTGCTAATAGATGGATAATTAAAAAAAAAAAAAAAAACAACTCCTCACATTTAAGTTGAAAATGTCTGCTTATAAATTCCATATGAAGGGAAGAATATTTCCTTGGACATGTAAGTTTTGATGTCAGCTGACAGGAAATGCTGCAGCAGGTTTTTGTAAGATCAGTGTCATCTCCTTAAATAAATTCTCTTGAAACCCCAAGGAACACAACAGGAAAATCAGAGAATAGTTTGCAAGTTCATGAGAGCATGCAAAAATGCACTTAATTGTGCTTGTGCTGATGTATGGCAGAGAAAAGTCAAAAATTCTTGGTTTGCATATGTTTGTTTAAATCTCTGCTTTATTTTCCTAATGGTTCTTAACATTTGCACTTTAATTTTTTTGCTAGAATGCCATAAATTCTACAGACTTTCAGAATTTCTTTATCTTAAGCTCTACACTATTGTTCCAGACTCTTCCAATACTTGATAAAATAAGACAGAAGTTGTGGCAGCGTTGATGCACTGTTGTATACTTTGCATGATATAAATTTCTCATGCTCAGTGCAGTTTCATGTTCTAGATTTGTTTCACATTCATACAGCTAAAGAAAATAGAATGAAAGGATCATAGAATATGCTGAGTTGGAAGAGACCCGTCAGGGTCATCGAGTCCAACTCCTGGCCCTGCACAGGAAGAAACTAAATAGAAACTGAAACTTTACAGTTTCTAATTGGAAAATATTTTAAAGCAGTTATTTTTGCCATGTAAGTTTAAAATAGGATGTGATTCTCAGTACATAAGTAGAAGCAAGGTTTAAGTGTTAATTCTTTTCGTACAAATTGTTCTGAAAACCACTGGAATTTAGGGACAGTGGTTGTATGTTCCTAGTACTTGTGAAAGCAAAAGATGAAGCTTAAAGGTTTTCTTCCCCATCTTTCTCTCTATTTTTCTTTGTATACATTCCCACATTTAAATACCAATTTTTGACATCTCTCTAAAACACTGTGAGACTTCAGAAATACTGTGTTATGTTTAGCCTTTTATTTTAAACTTCTGAAACTACAGATTCTCAGTTTTCTGCCCTGTGTTTTGTTTGGTACTTGAACAACATCTCCCTGTTTCAAGGTCACTTACACTTTGCCCTGTTAAATCTGTGTTGAGCTGGTAGCTTGTTTGACTAAAACAGCCCTTTCCATAGCCATGTGTCAGAAGATACCAGTAGTTGATGTTCTGTTTACAAACAAATAAATAGCAGTTGCTTGTCTGCAGCTGGAAGTTGTTTTTGTTTTCATGTGTATTACTCTGATAAAGGCCTCAGAGTCCACATATAAGTAAAACTAGTGGGGGAGAGATTTGTTCCCAGGAGCAGGTGTGTATTCCCAAGCCACGAGGAAATTCTCCTGAATTTGAACCATCTGATGTGTTTGCTCAGGTCTTAAGATCATTTGTCTGACTACTGCTGCGTTTGTGATATTTCAGTGTACTTGAAATGCTGCTGTTTACATGTGAAGTGTTTTATTGTTCCTCTCAAAAGTGTTGCAGATAAAGGTTACATCTTGATAACAGCTTGCTTGAGTTTAATGCCTTTTCTCTTGTATCATTGCATTGGAGTTCACATGAATGTGTTGTTCCCTGTAATGATGAAAATTATTTTACTGCTTTCTTGAGTTGTCACTCATTCTGTGGGTATTGCCTCAGTGTCTTTCCTGGATAGTGCAGGCTGTTGTGTATTGATTTGATTAATTCAGCTGAGTTCTTTCCCTCATCCATATTTGCAGGGCACTGCTTGGATAACTAAAATTCTAAATGGGCTTGTTTTTGAAACATAAATGCAAGGAATATTTTCTTTAACAGTTTTGTTCCTTGTTTTGCTTGTGTCACAAAGTACAGCTATGTAAGTCAGGTTCCCCAAAGCCTGCTTAGAAAATGTGCAGTAAGAAAACGAGCTGTAAGAAAATACATGTGAAAAACAGGGGGAAAAAAAAAAAAGTATTTGCTTCTCTGTCAGTTCTGAGAGCCCTGTGTAGTGCTTTGGGTTGATCACTGCAGAACCCAAATGGATCCCATTTCTTAGTGGTAGTCCTCAGAAATTTAGGATCACTTCAGGATCTACTTGAAGCATTTACAGTTGTTTCTTGTCAGTTAAATGACATGATACCACACTGCTGCTCTCTCCACTGGTGTAATAAAGTGATAGTAGACTACAGGATTTGCCCCATAGTTACTGTATTATCAAAAGTTCCTACTAAGGAGCTAGAGGGTTAGGCTTAGTTGGTTTTGGACACTATTGCTTTGAGTCTTAAGTTACCTGAAGATGCAGATTTCAGAAATAACCTTTATTGAAAGAAATTGAATAATATGACTGAATCTGCAGACTAGAAAGGGCTTGTTTACACTGGAGTTTTTACATGGGACAAAAAGAGTGCTTGTTCCTCTTCATTTTAGCATGGTGAGACTGAGACCATTTCTAAAGACTTAAAGTTCTGGGCTCCAGTTCATGGTACCCGTAGAGTTTTTTTATGGTGTCTTTAGCTTTCCTTATCAGTTCCTTTTATTTGGTAATTCCTGACATGTATTTGCCTTTTTTCTCTCAGTTCATGGTGGTCTTGAAGTGCTTTCCTCTGTTAACTCCCAAGGCAAGAGAACATTAATCCAAGTTATTCCCTTTGATGGTTGTAGATGGATTGGTTTTTTTGATTGTCCAATACACTTCTTCAGAAGCTGTAATTCAGTTCATGCCTGGCTGCATTTTCTGCCCAGCCATTTTAATTCATTCCTCTCCTCTTTGGGGAACAGAATCTTGAAATAATTAGCTAATTTATTCCATTTTTAACTGTTACTATAACAACTCCTTTTATCTAAGAAAATGCCTTTTCTGAGGAAAAGTAGTTATTGGTTCTTCAGCTGCACAGCTCCCTTATTTTATTCCCTTGTTTGCAGTAGCCATCCTGATATTCTGTGCTCATCCTCTTGTATTCACAAGTGCTTTTTCTCTCATTGCAGACAGCCAGACGTGCCGCAGACACAGCCAAAACCTGCTGTTCCTGCTCCTCCAGAAGCAGCTCCTGTTGCCAAATCCTGGGCCAACACCAAGCCAGGGGGACAAGACGGTGAGTGCTGCTCAGGGTGGAGAGGGTCTGCCCTGGAAACCAGGCTGGGACTGTGCTGGAAGAAACCCCCACACTCAGCAGTCCCTTGAGGCTTGGCCAGGTCAGTTGGGACTGAGGAAGATTGTGGAAGCAGCATTCCAGGCTGGGAAATGAGCCCATCCCAGTCACTGGATTTATCAGCAGGTCTGACTGACTTTTACAAGGCTGGTGTAGTCACCTGTTTTGAATTGACAGGGAAGTGATGGTGGCATCATAAAATCTTGAATGTGGCTGTGGTGAGGAGGGCAAATCACAGTCAGTTGTTATAATTCAAACAATTTTGGAAAGGAGAGCTGTAAACAGTTGGTGGTCGTTCTGATCATAGTTTTGGATCATTTTGTGCAAAGTGTGTATAGTGCAATAGTGTTTAAGTAGTTCTCTTTCTGGGAAAAACATTAAAGGTGTGTTTTGAGGGTTATTCAGCATAATTGGATGAAAGGATGGAAAATTGTTTCCATCAGTGTGACTCTTAGCTTGAGTGTTTTCATTACAGATGTAAGATAAGAACTAAATCTTCGGCAGATTTTTTTAAATGCTTGTATAGTGAGAGGTAACTTAAAATTCCTTTGTCTCCATTATGATAAATAACCTACAACGTGTTTTATTCCTTAAGTTTGAGACTTGTGAGCTTTCCATGGCTATAAAATAGAGTTTAGGCTTTCCAGTTAAAGAATTGAGTTATTTTCTGAATAGGCATCTTAAAATAATAAAATATTAATATAATGGAGGTAATTTTGTAGATATTACATGGAGTTTAACATCACATATCTAATGATTTGGGCCTTTTTTGCACTAAGGATTAGACGTGACAATTCTAGATTCTCTATTTCCTGCTGCTTAATGTTCAGTGTTTTGCTGTCAAATATAGAAACTTTTCTCCTTTAAGCTTTAATAGGATTTCTGTGGAATAAAAAAAAAAAAAATGAATTAACACTGATGCAGTGATCTGCATAGCAGCCTTCCTGCAGAAGCTGCTAAGATCATCTCCATGACACAGGAAATAGTGATTCGTCTCAGTAGCTTCAAAATGCATTTAGCTAATTATTTCATAGTTACCATGGCAGCTCGTGTGCCAAGCCCAGATGGCACCCTCATTTCATTCAATTAATGCAGCACTGGGTTTGCTGTTTCAAGAAGCAGCACTGGATGTGAATTGGCAGCAGCTGCTTGCTGTTCTGGGTTGGAAACCCAGGATCCACCTGTTGTGCTCCTGCTTTCCTGAGCTGCAGTTGGCTCTCAGAACTTGCAGTTTCTCCAGCTGCCTCGTGCTCTTGTAATACTTGAGTGGGGCAAGGCTAAACCTTTCTCTGATCCTCTTGGTGGCCATGGAGAAGGGAAAGACTTATGAAATGCTTCGGCTAAAAGTTGGAGTGAATTACTACCAAAATATCTTTGAATTTTTTAACTTCTTTCTGAACTGCTGGCTGCCAGTCTGGCTATTTCAGGTTTGTAGCTTAAACACAGTCAAGGAGATCTCTGGTGCTGTTACTTTGCCGTTAAAATGTTGTTGTTCACTATGTAGGCTTGAGCAGAAAGCATTTTTTTTCAAGATTGATAAAACTCATGAACGTTGCATGCCACAGGATCTCAAAAGGGGCTCCCTTGCCTGGCAGGTCATCTGGTTAGTGGGACTGGTTTTCTTTCCCACTGAGCAAGTCATTGGATGTAGCTGCTTGGGAACAGCAGCAGTCCAGTGTCCCTTAGGAAAAAAAAACAAATTAATGTGGTCTGTAGTATGTGAAGTCAGAATGAAAATTGAAAGAGTTCAAGGAAATTTGTAGACACAGGGATAAATACTGGTATTTGCTGACATGCCTTTACAAAGCACAGAGTGAGGAATTTATCCTGCATTTAACTCTTAAAAAATATATAAAAGCCCACTGTGATCCCAGCATTTTATCTTTGTGAATGATTTTTTCAGAGATCGGAGGGAACAGAAGTTTTTCTAGTTATTAAAAAAAGCCCGTAGTCAGGATTGGGGGGTTTTGGACACCATATATTCAGATCCTGGTTTGTGAGTTTGCCCTCTCCCATAATCCATGTAGCCTAATACCACATCCCTTATAGCAGTCAGCAGTAGAGACAGGTACAGGAACAGGCTGTTATCCAGGCTGTTGGAATAGAAATCCCCACTCACTCAGATTATTGGTGATTTGGCACAGGAATGCTGCTGATCTAATAGGTCACTATACATTACGTGTATGGGGAGGAAGGAAATTGGTGCAGAGCAGATGCCAACAAAACCTTCTGACAAGGAAGGCAACCTATATGTGTGGCTTCCATACCATGTACAACAGAAGTCTTGAATTCCATTCATGAGTATGATGTTTTAAAAATCAGAGAATGTTGTTCTTACATTTTTCTCATAATGTAAAAGCTGTGGCCTTTTAAAGTCCTGGAGATTTCTTACTAGAACAGTAATTAATCGTGAATGTGTTTGCAATTACATAGTTGCCCATTCTTGACTAAGTTTTAGAGTGAAAAGAAGGAGATCTTTGTCAGGAAGGAGTGGGGAAAAGTGTTTACAGAGCTGAGGAACTCCAGGTAGTCCCTGGGTTAAGTCTTGTTTCATTGTCCATTGTTGCTCTCTAGTGCTTCTGGATTTTTCTCAGGTTCAACAGCTCTGATAGTTGGTCTAGTAAATTTAACAACTTTGGTAGCAAATGTGAACCCCTTGTATTGCCAGTAGATGACTGTGGCTTTAACATTTAAATGTTTAACTTTCTTCTTTTAAAGCTTTAATGTTCACTTCTAAAGGGTGATCAGTCTTCTGTTGCTTTCTGAACTGTTTTGACTACAGCAAGTTGTTACTCTGTGAATCTCTTGCTGTGCAGGTCCACCTATTCCAATCAATAGTTACTTCCAGCAAGAATTTCCCAGTCTGCCGGCAGCTGGGGATCAGGAAAAGTCAGGCAAAGATAAGGATGCAGCTGAAGATGGATCAGGAGCCAACCTGCGACCACAGAGTAAGTGTGAGCTACAAATTGCTGTGAAATTGGATTGGTTTGTGTGGAACTTACTGCTTGTGCCCTGTACAAAAGAAACTGATGAACATGTTGTTTCAATCAGCACGCTCCTACACGGAAGAAATGGATATTTGGGGCTTTATATTGCTTTTCTGTCTTCCTGGTGTGTGGAAAATAGTATGTTTAATCCTATCACATCCCATTTTCCCAGTCTACTCCGTACTATAGTTATGCTCTGAGGAACGTGTTAGTTGCACAGTACTGACATTTTCTTACTTCAGCTGCTGATGTCACAGCAGGTGAGATACCTCTTTAAAGAGCTCTCCTGGAATTAACTAATTACACAAATGGTGATCAGGGCTGGCCTTAAGTGCTTAGCTTGTATAAGAGTGGAGCCTGAAAATTCCTGAAGAGGAGGTTGAGTCTACAGGATGCCAAAAGAGTGGGTTGTGCCTTGAAAGGCACTGGCATCTTCAGCTTCTGGATGCAGGGCTCTGACCAGCTGGATCTGTTTCAGCAGTGAGGGATTAGATCTGGTGAAAACTACCATAACAGTGCTGGGTTTACATCTCTCAGGAAAGAAATGTGTATTTCTTCCCCAGTTCCCTTTAATGGGAAGGTATTTGGGATTGTGCTTATTACTAGTGGAAAACAAGATTCCTTTCTCCCTCAAAAGTTTGGTTTTCATGAGGTTTGATGGACTAGAGATCCTGCACTGTGGCTGGCACTGTCTTGTGCCAGTGATAGGCACTTCGGAGGGCTTGGGCTCTCAGGGAATCTGTAACTCATTTCCTCGAATTGTTTGTCAGGTCCTGCAGACTAAGGTTTATGTCTTCTCTTGATTTTGATCTAAAGAATGAATTGTCAGGAAATGGGAGAGATATCCAGCACCAAATGAGAGCAGCTACGTGTCTGTCCAGCCTCCTGCAGGCAGCTACAGTTTTGGTCAGCACTGTACATGCTATATTAAGCCCTTCTTTCCTGTCTGACAGCAGAAAGCTAAATGAACTTGGCAAGTAGTCCCCCTTTAGCAGCTGTGCTTCCCAGCAAACATAACTGCAAGAACTGTAATGGATACTCAGGAGCAGAGTTTAACATTGCTTAAAGGGTTTGTGTCCCTAAAGGAACATTACTTTACAGCGTGTATCTCTGAATTTTTGTGGGTCTCCATTGATCTGAGCACTGCTGCTAAGTTTACTCTGGTGGGGTTTTTTTTGTCTTAACGTGTGCTCTGCAGGCAGAAACTCCTAAAAGAATGGCGTGCTTGGTACAAATGATAAGTCGTTAAAATCCCTGACTTTTCCTGGACAATTTGCTAGACACTCACACTGGAAGTCCAGCCCCTATCACTTCTATTCCATCCTTATCAGGCAGAGATGGAAACCAGACTATACCTGTCTTCACTTGGACATATACTTGTGCATTGCCTTTCTTTTTGAGCTGCTTGAGAATTTCCTGGTAGACCTTTGCTGCTTAGGAACCTTGATCTTTGCCTTGACAGCATCTTCACACTGAGTCAACAGTGGCCCACTTAGCGCAGCTAAATCTGTTTTCTTTCTCGTGCTATAATCAGTATCCTTCCTAAATTGCACTGTGTTTTGGAAGGTAGAGTAGGACAAGTAGAGCAGTCCATAAATTTAGCTCTGACCCTTCAGGAACACAGCTGGACCTAGGGCTGAAGAGGATCAGGAAGCAATTTTTGTTGGTTCTTGAGTGGCTACTGCTTTTTTCAGTAGCAGACAGGAACATTGTCTGCTGTGTCACCAAGAACTGCATGGGAACAATGTGTTCTTCACCATCTCTGGCTGGAAATCTGCACTTTAAAGTCTATTCCTGGCTTTTTTTGTGCTGATTCTGTCCATGCAGATGCTGGTTGGAGGCATGGGGCTAATGAAAACAACTTTCCTGGTTCTCCAACAGATCAGGAAGCTAAGGCTCTGGGACAAGAAGATGGCAGTGCTACACCAGCAGAAAATGATGGCCAGAAGGCAGGAGACAAGAGGGATGTGCGATTGCCACAGGTCCCTCAGCCCAAGCTGAATGGCCAGCAGCAGCCACCCATCTCATCCCAGTACAGAGCAATGATGCCTCCTTATGTGAGTGATGCTTGCATGAGTGGTTTTTAAGCAGCAGGGGTTGGTTTTTGGCTAGTGGGATTTTCTTAGGCCCTTTTCTCTCCCCTCCATGGAATTCCTATCAGTTCTACTGGAAGGGCAGGGTTGAAACCCACAGGATGTGGCTACCTGTTGCTACATGGAGTTTGAACTTGTCAGGAGTTGATTAACACTTCCAGTCACATCCCCTTGGGTACTTGATGTCACCCACTTGTGGTATTAAGCAAACTGTCTTGAGTGAAGAGTCTTGCTTTATTTCCATTACTTTCTTTGAAGGTCTCAGTGTACTTAACGCAGTGATACTTTTTAATGAATGGCTCCTGTTTTTAATCCCTTTTTAGATGTTTAATCAGTATCCCAGAATGGCATATCCTCCCTCCATGCAAGGTCCAGCAAGATTTCCTAATTCTGAGCCTAGCAGGTAAGAAACCTAGAAGTGGTGGTGGTTTTTGTCTGGGTATGAACTCTGTGACTTAATTTTTAAAATAAATCATTTGCACTGAGTATCTCGATTACACACTATGTAAGAACTGACACTGGTCAGTCTCCCAAATTTTGCTTATGTGGAACAGTGCCGTGGAGTGTCTGGAGTTTGAGAGCTCAACTGCAAAACTTGAAACAGTTGTGCATATTACAAGGTTTTTGATTGTGAAGAGCAGGAGACACTTGCAGGAACATCTTTGAAACTTAAACCAGTATTTTGCCCATAAAAGGACTTTACATTCTTAAGGTGAAAATAGTCAATTCCTCTTCTCAACTTTTGATGCTTTCCAATTAAAGTTGAGCTCTGATGCACTGTAAAATTAATTTTCCACTTTTTTTTTGTCTTTCCATAGCAGATGATAGCTGTGCACATGCAAGAGTAATTATTCGAATTCTAGTAGTCGCATATGTGGATGAGAGTTCACTGTTCTCAAAACAACAGTGCTGTATATTTCAAGTAATTTCATACAAGTTGACCTTTTCTCTGCCATTTGTGGATAAGTAGTGACAGTGGCTTTTGTTTCTCTCATTTTTAGAGGCCCAAGGGGAAGAGGCCCGCCCTCATGGTGCTCAGAACCTATTGAACGTCCATCCATTCTCAGTGCTAGTGAGCTCAAAGAGCTTGATAAATTTGATAATCTAGATGCTGAGGCTGATGAAGGCTGGGCAGGTAAGAACATCAGATGAATGGTCTGTTATTTGTATGCTCAGTGTTTCTGAAAGATTAATTGAACCTTTGTTTATGCATCAGGTGCTCAGAGTGAAGTGGATTACACTGAGCAGTTGAATTTCAGTGATGATGATGAGCAAGGAAGCAGTCAGAAAGAGAAGGAAAGTGGGTGAGTTGGTGTTGCCAATTAGATGTGAAATGTCACTTAACTAGACTTTGGAAAGATTAAATGAAATGACTGCAAGTACTCATTGCAGTAGAACTGATTCCAGTAATTTAATACTGTATTCAATTGCATAAACTGCCTGCAGACTCCAGTCAGCTGGGTGTGGAGTAGAAATTAGCCTGTCTAAGAAACACTGAGGCTAGGAGATAAATCACCAAATACCTGTGTGGAGTACACATTCTGTTTTTCTTATTTCTTTGCACATAGTGATGAACAAACACCATCAAAAGATTCCCAGAGTCCTGACGGCCAGAAGGAAACAGAAGAACAAACAAATGCCAAGTCTGCCACCCAGGTTTCCTCAGCAGCAGCCAAAGGGCCTTACAGCAAAAGCTCTCAGCTTGATCAGGTTTGTGTGCTCTTCTCTTCAGCTCCTGTGGCAACAGCCTTGTCAGGAGAGCTCTAACTCAGGTGTCTTTCCAAACTGTCAGGTCAATTAAGGTTATGAACATGAAGGAGGGCATTAGCTGCTGGAAGCATTATCTGAGCTGTGCTAACTGATCAGGTGCTGCTCAGACAACTTAGCTGCCTCTGGTCACAGCACAAAAATAGCATGGCTTTATGTAGTGTGTCCTGCCCCACACCCCTGAGGGGTGAGGGCTCTTGCATCAGGCACTGGGGCTCAGCTGACAGGCTCAGTGCTCTTGTCTGTCCATCCCTGCAACTGAATGAAGCCATTCTGGTGTGTGTCAGGTTTTCCAGTGGATAAATAGCCCACACATTTTTTCTGGGTGTGGGAATTTTTTTACTATCATCATCCACTTTCTGCAGTGCAGCTTAGCTGTAATGTGAGTTCACTTCTCATGATAATGGATATTATACAGACCATGTAGAATTCATCAGCTCAGCCATTTTTGGTTTCTTCTAAGTAGAGGAATGTTGCCATCCACCTTAATTTATGCCTGCTACAGCCCTATTCCCACCCTCCCCAGGAAAAGCTGCTGTTGGTTTTGAAAACTTCCCAGAAATATATTCTCTTGACACCAGTAATAAGGAAGATGGGAAATCTGGGTTTGGTTTTACTTGTACTTTCTCTGTGTATTAAAGATCACACTATTCTTTAAGGTTTGATGCTACATTCAATCTAAGGAAAAATGGTGCAGGAACACAAATTGTTGAGCTCTCAGTACATAAAAGTGAAAATGTTCCTGCCCTTGTTTTGCATGCAGTTTTGTGTTGAATGCAGATGCTGAATTACATATCTACATTCATTCTGCATTAAGATTGTACGTTAGGTGTAGTATCTTAATGCAGTAGAAAACAGTAAATTCAAAATTTTTCAGTTTGGCTGTGGTTAGAAGCTTGCTTAACCCTGGTATTGTATTTGACCCAACAGGATCGAGGTCCACCACAGCCTTCTGTACATGAAAGAGGTGGCCCTGCTCCTCCTCCAAAATCTATTCTACCACCGGTAAGAGAGATTAGAATTGTCCTTATTTCCTTGAGTTTAATTCTTTAATGCTGTGGTGGAGGGATTTAGACAAAGAAAAGTAAAAATATGCTTCACATAATGATAAACCTTTCCTTTAACAAGTACAGTGATTGTAGTGCCTGGGACTGGCAGGAATGGGACCCCAGCACAGCCATGCTGCAGCTGTTGAAAGCTGCCCTGTCTTGGAAGTGCCATGTGAAATGCACAAGAATTTTGAGAGCTTTTAGTTACCCAGCCGCACCTGGGTACTGGAGAGGACAGGAGCATGAGAACAGTGCTGGAGGGAGGGCTGCCAAGACAAATGAGGAGATGAAGTCCCAAATGAAATGTGAACTAAAATCTCTTACCTTGAGCTACCTTGAAATTCCTTGGCTCCTTGAGGGGCTTTTGTCTGAGATCTAGAGCAGCCTGTAACCAAATCTAAAATCTGTTTGTGATCTTTGCTGTCTCTTTGCCTTGATGGTGATGGGGAGGAGAGCTCACATGAGCCCAGGTGATTCTCTACCTCTCCTTTCTGAGCTCAGATTGTGAGAGTCCCAACCAGATCAGGAAGGTGGGGGCTGTCTTTTTCTTCCAAGTCTTGCTTTTGAAAGATGCCATGCAGATACACGTGTTGACAAATAGTTAAAATGCAAATTTCAGCTGGCTGCTTATGTAACACATGTTCAACCTGACTGGTTTTCTCCTTGCAGCACCCTCCTCCCCCTGATCGCCAGATGGGCAGGCAGGGACCCTTTCCCCCTAAACCAGGACCAGATGAAGATGAAATCTGGAAGCAGAGGAGAAGGCAGCAGTCAGAGATATCAGCTGCTGTGGAGCGAGCCCGTAAGCGGCGAGAAGAGGAAGAGAGGAGAATGGAAGAGCAGCGAAAAGCAGCCTGTGCTGAAAAGCTCAAACGGTTAAACGAGAAATTCGGCTGCGTGACAAAACCCTCCCGGGAAGACCCTCTGAAAGAGAGAGAGAGGGAAAGGGAGAGAGAACGGGAGAGGGAGAGAGAGAGAGAACGGGAGCGGGAGAGGGAAAAGGAGAGGGAGCGGGAGAGGGAGCGAGAAAAAGAGAGGGAGAAGGAAAAGGAAAAAGAGAGGGAAAGGGAGAAGGAAAAGGAAAAAGAAGAAAAAGAAAAACTGGAGAAGGCAAAAGAACAAGAAGTGGAGAAAGAGAAAGAAAAAGAGGTGGAGAAAGAAGAGAAGGAGAATGACAAAGAGAAAGAAGAAGAGAAACCAGCACATGAGGTTCCTGAGCCTGTAGAACCTGTGGCAACACCTGTAGTAGAAAAACAAGAAAGTGAAACCAAGAATAACAAGGAAGAAAAAGGTATGCTTGCACACAAGTAGGAGTTGTCCTTCTTAAAGCTGAGTCACAGAGCACAGCTATTGTCTAGGAGTCTCATTTGCATACCTAATTAACCTAGTGCATTTAGACCAATTATTTTCCTGGCGCATTACAGCTGATAACTGTCCTTTGAGCTAAGCCTGTTTGCTCAGCTCATCAAAAGATTAGGGGGAAAAGTGGCTTCTGTGGCTTAGGCTGGACTTTGAGGAATACAGAAAAAAAAGCAGGCTTTCTTCTCTTCCTAAAAAAGGGTCAGCCACCCATGTTGCTTAAAAAGTGCAAATTGTTTCAGCTATTCTGTTCTTTCGGCCATCCTAGAGAAATAGACACAAAGGGCACCTATTTAAATGTGGTGCATTTTTTGTACTGAAACTTGAATGCCACGAGAAAACTGTTAGACTATGCTTGGTAAGGTTATATTATATTTAAATGGGTAAAATTGATTGTAAAACCAAGCCTTAGTTCATGAAAAACATTGATCCAAATGTGATACGGTGTCATGGATACAGCACTTCTTAAATCACATAATAGCTGCAACCTAAATCGCCAGTGGTTGGTTTCCCAATGTACTTAAGTTTAAAAAAGACAGAGGTGTATTAACAACAGTTGTTCTGTTTTGAGGGCTTGTCCCTGACTTTTTGTGCCTTTGCTGGTTTTGGAAACTGAGGGTGTGAAGTTATAGAAGGCAGGCATTTTAGAACATTCTTCAGCTGACATTCTGGTAAAATTATCAGTTTGAAAGTTGTCCATTGTCTCACATAGGTGGGGTTTTTGTTGGTTTTTTTTCAGAAGATCAAGCAGTCTTTACTCGACAAGACAGTGGTCGGAATGAGAAAGAGGTTTCACAGGTGACTCATGAGAATGAGCCAGACTCAGGATCTCAGCCTCGTCCTGCTGTTTCCTCAGGCTATTCTAAGCAGTTCCAGAAGTCATTACCACCAAGATTTCAGAGGCAGCAGGTAACAAAACCACTTCATTCAAAGGAGTCTCATTTAAAGAATGCTGTATTCTGCATCATTCTGAAGAAGGTGACCCTAGGAATTTCAGAAATCCTTGAGTTTTTGGTTCCCAGCTTCTAGAAAATGGTATTGGCAGGAATTGCTCTGCCTGAAACACTTCTTGTCACTTGCAGGGTAAGTGAGCAGAGGGCAAGAGAGGCTTTAAAGCTGGCCCACACTGGCATTGCCCTGGGCTTGCCTGTAGAGCCTGAAGTCTGATGATTTTTTCTGCAGCTTTTCCTAAAAGGCTGTGACACTCACAGTTGCCCTTGGGTCCTGTGGTCTGAGGAGCAGTTCATTAATGGCATGCACGAAGTACAGGTTGTTCTGTGTCTCAGCTGCACACCAGTTAAGCTGTAGGTGTTGGAAATTGTCCAGTCTGATTTTCTCCCTTTGCTCCTAGCTCATCCTGATGCATGTTTGCAATTAACTTTCAAAATACTTGCTGTCCTGGAGATAATAGTGCTTGTTGTTTCCAAGGGTTATTAGAGCTGTGCTCAAGTCTTCATCTTATCGAAAAGTCCTGTAATACTGGTTTTTGATCTGCAGGAGCAAATGAAACAGCAGCAGTGGCAGCAACAGCAGCAAGGTGTCCTTCCACAGTCTGCTCCCTCCCAGCCTTCTAGTGGCCCTGTCCCACCACCCCAGCACAGACCCCTTTACCAGCCCATGCAGCCCCATCCCCAGCATTTGGCTTCCATGGGCTTTGACCCCCGCTGGCTCATGATGCAATCCTACATGGACCCACGGATGATGTCAGGAAGACCTGCCATGGATATGCCTCCTATTCATCCAGGTAAATCTGGGAACATTTTTTGGCTGTTGAATCTACTTGGTTCTGAAATAGAAGTCTTTCCTTAACCACACTCTGTTTAGTGAGTGGGTGGGTTTTTAAGAAGAAATCTATACTATTTTATTGTTTGAGACAAAATAGATTGTAGTCATATGTGACTAAAATTGCAGTCTTATAAGAATATATGCCTTTGACTATAAAGTAAAATCCCAGCTGTCACACTGCAGGCACGTGAGTGACAATAAAGATGATTGAGAATGTCAGCATAACCCTTCCTTTGTTACAGACAGAAAGCTGGCAAGAGTTAGGTTGAACTGAGAAAAAGTGTATTTACCATTTGTGTTTCATTACATCTTAGCACTTGGTACTACATTGCTTCCTGAAAAATCCCATGAAACGTTGCTATTTTTACATTACACATTAACAGCTCCAGAGTCTTAATAAATTTGTGGTTTCAGATTCTTGACCCTAAAAAGTCCTTTTTAATTCGTGGAGTGGCCATCTGACTTGCAGTTAGGAAAGCTCTTGGGCATAAATAATACAAACCTGTTGTGTGATGTAATGGAGATACCCTTTCCCCTGCTCTTTAGTTGGGCAGGTATCCTCAGTGGGTGAAAGGAATGAATGGAGGAAATAGCAGGCTAAGCAGAGATAGTGAAAACTACAGAATTTCTTTGAAATGGTGTGAGGGAAAAAGATGGAATAACAGAGTGTAAAAAACTGCCTGTGTGTACACTCATTTTGCCTTTTGCCATTCAGATGTTACAGCAGAAACTCCATCCGTGAGTTTATGGGTCCACAGGCCTGGTTCTTCCCGTGATAGTTAAAGAAGACAGCTTTTTCCTTTTGTTGGGACATGGGATACAAGTGTTGAGTGTGAGTTAGCCAGACTGAGGTCAGCTGGCAGGGAATAGACATTTGGTTTCAACACGGACAAAGGGAAGGAGATTGGAGGAGAGAGAATAGCATTCCTTGGTACCTCCTGACAGGCTTTGTTTGTATTGAGGTCAGTTTCTTTGCTAATGTTACATTTGTTTCAACTGTTGAACTTTACTCTGCCACAGGAATTATGCCTCCCAAACCACTGATGAGAAGAGAGCAGCTGGAGGGCTCAGCAGCTGGGTCAGATTCGTTTGAGCACATGGCTCGCTCTGCAAGGGAGCACAGCGTGCCTCTGTCAGAGCCACGCATGATGTGGGGCTCAGACCCCTACCCCCACACAGAGTCTCAGCAGTCCACTTCTCCTCCCAAGGTCTTAGAAGAGCCTGATGATTTGAGGTAAGCCTGAGATGTGCCACTCTCCAAGCCACACAGGTTGTAAAATTTCGATTGACTGTGTTGTAGCTTCACACAACACTTGAAAGGAGTTGTGACTGGGAGATGCAGAGTGCTTGGTGCTGTTGTACCAAACAGAAGACATGCCTGCTCTGTAGACAGTTAGAAAGACAATTTACTCCTTGTTTAGGATCATTAGCCTAGATGAATGATGACTGCCAGAGCATTTTGAATTTGCAGTTCTGTAGAACATTCCTACAGTGTTCTTTGTTCTCCCCATTTTAGAGAACTTTTGTCCGATATGTATTTGTTTCAAAAACGGTGTGTTAAATACAAGTGGTATTAAGCAAAAGTCCCTTTTTGGCCTTTACTCCATGGTGAATGGTCAGGATTTTCCTCTGCTTCTTAGAAGTATTCAGAAGTTCTTTTTGCTCTGCTGCCATCTGGACAATAGTTGGCAGCTCCATTAAAAATTACTTCCTGTTACTTCCTAGAGCTGACATGGATCCTAAATAGGAAATTATTTGATTTGAGTAATTAAGTATGAATAAACTTTCCCCCCACATACTGATACATTTAATTGCTTTCTGCTTAGGTCTGAGGCACACTTGGAGCAAGAACAAGTTGCTGTCCCTGCCAGTGCTTATCCTGTAGAACACAACCAGTTGGACTCTCATCCAAAGACAGAATTTTTCAGAGAATCGGGAGAGGTAGAGGTACAGAAGTTTCCAAGCAGGCCTTTGGACGATGTACAATCTCTCCAAACTGACACACCTAACACAGCAGTTAATTTTGAAGGAGTGAGTGAGAAGGTTACACGTAGTTCTCCAGAAGAATTGGTGCCTGTGGGGGAAAGTCACTCTTCATTAAAGAGAAGCATTTCCCATGGTTCAAGTCACTCTCTAAAATCAGAAGACCAGAGGAGTGAAACAGCAGCAAATATCCCTAAATTAAGTAACAGACCTCTTGAGACAAAGGAGACAATTGAGAGACTTGAGATTAAACCGAAAAAAGAAATTTTGATCACTAATAGAACATCAGAAGGACCAAAACCTGAGAAAACTTTCAAACCTAAGTCTGAAACAAGATGGGGTCCTAGACCAGGTTATGGCAGGCGAGACGAAGGTGGCGACAGACCAGTGAGAAGATCAGGTCCTATTAAGAAACCTGTGCTTAGGGATATGAAGGAAGAGCGCGAACAGAGAGAGGAGCGCGAGCAGAGAAAGGAGAAGGAAGGAGAAAAGACAGCTAGTGAAAAACCAGGCAAGCCTGAAAAAAGTGACAAAAAGGAAGCACCTCAAGTGCCACTGTCTCAGGCTGAGCCCGAGAGATCCGCCTCCAGCAGCGCTCCCCTGGCTAAGAAGATAAGCCAGGATGCTGCCCCAGCACCAGCAAGCCAGGAGAGCAGTCAGCCCGAGGCAGCAGCTAAAGCTGTGGTGCAGCCCCCTGCCCCTGCAGTCCAGCAGCAGCTCCCAGCTGCCCAGCCAGCCCCTGGCCAGCTGCCCCCGGCCATCCCGCAGCCTCCGGCCGCCCCGCCGGCCACTCAGCCCCCAGCCCATGCACAGCCCCCTGCTCCTGCCAGCAAGGAGGACAAGCAGGCTGAGAAGGTGGTGAGCAAGGAGGTGGTGGAGAAACCACGCCTAGAAACCAGGCCAGTGAAAAGAGAGCCTGGCTTACCACCTAGGACGTACTGGAAAGAGGCCAGGGATAGGGACTGGTTCCCAGATCAGGGCTACAGAGGCAGAGGTCGTGGCGAGTATTATTCTAGGGGCCGTAGTTACAGGGGTTCTTATGGAGGGCGTGGTCGGGGCAGTAGAGGCCATAACAGAGAGTACCCACACTACAGAGATCCTAAACCTAGATCAGAGCACGTGCCTTCAGGGCCTGTTAGGCAGAGAGAAGAGAGTGAAACTCGTAGTGAGAGTTCTGACTTTGAAGTAATCCCGAAACGGCGGCGCCAGCACGGCTCAGAGACAGATTCTGACAGCGAAGTGCACGAGAGCGCAAGTGACACCCTGCTCTCAGACAAAGACAGCATCATTAAGGGCAAGCACCCAAAAAGAGAAGAAAGAGCTGATGGCAAAAAGCCTCCAAAGCCCCTGTCGTTCAAACCTGAGACCAATATCAGAATAGACACTAGATCCCTAGAAAAAACATACATCAGAGATTATGAGAACAAGCCCAAACCAGGATTTCTTCCTAAAGGAGAGCCTTCTAGACGAGGCAGAGGGGGAATGTACAGACGTGGGGGCAGGGATCCTGGGGGACGTCCTCCACGTCCCTCCACAATAAGGAGACCGGCCTACAGGGACAACCAGTGGAACCCCAGGCAAACAGAGATCATTAAACCAGAAGATGGGGAGCAGCCTCCAAGAAGAAATGAGCATTATGGTCCTATACCAATTGATAAAAGACCTCCGAAATTTGAGAGAAAGTTTGATCCAAACAGAGAGAGGCCACGAAGACAGAGGCCTGCCCGGCCTCCAAGGCAGGATAAGCCACCACGCTTCAGGCGCCTAAAAGAGAGAGAGGCAGCATCCAAAATCAGTGAGGTGGTGACCAGCTCCACAACAACTGCCACAGTCAATAATGCAGTTAATGAGCCCTCCAACCCCGCTCTGGATGTGTCAGGAAGTAAGACACCAGACCTGTCCAACCAGAATTCTTCAGACCAGGCAAATGAAGAGTGGGAAACAGCCTCGGAAAGCAGCGACTTCAATGAGAGGCGGGAAAGGGATGAGAAGAAAACGGCAGATGCAGCAGCACAGGTTGCTGCAAAGGCAGGAGAAAACGCTGGAGCTCCAAAAAGGGAAATAGCCAAGAGAAGCTTCTCTAGTCAGCGGCCTGGAATAGACCGTCAGAACCGACGTGGCAACAACGGGCCAGCCAAGCCAGGGAGGAATTTCTCAGGGCCCCGGAGTGAAAGGCGGAGTGGTCCTCCTCCCAGAAGTGGAAAAAGAGGGTGAGTGCCCAGCCCTTGTGAGGAAGCACACAGGGTGATGGTCATCTTTTGTCCTCTTGTGGCTTGAAACCATCAGCAGTTAGTTTAGATCCATAGAGTGGTAGAAAAGACACTGCTAAGTGTACCCGTGGCTCTGTACTTCCTGTTTTTTCTGTTCATATACAGACACCTGGAACCTGAAGCTGAGAGTGGGGGGTTCTTGTATGCACAATGCTAAAAAAGCCTGATTTTAAAAAACTGCAATGCTGTTTCTGAGTTGAGCTATGTTTCTCGAGATTTGGATGCAAGCAGAAATGTTCATGTTCATCTATAAATTGCTGTGTTGCATTTTAGATCAGTCACCTAACACAGACAAGCAGGTTGAGAAATGCTTACCATTTAGACTAAAATTGATTTTTCCATACGTTTAATTTGATGGAAAAATTCAGCAGGGCAGTTGGTATTTCTCCAAAAGAGCTTTTGCTGTTGAGATTCTCATTAGGAGCTGAAAGTAAAAAGTCTGGACCCTGCTAAGAAGTCACTAAACACTTACAGCCCTATGGTGGGATCTGAATTAGATTGTTGGCTCCCTCCTGAGCATTCTCTGTGGCTCAATGTTCAAATGTTTTTTTCTAATACAGGCCATTTGAAGAGCAGGCAGCACCTGTGCCTGGTGCTGATCCCGCCAATGGCAACTCTTTACATCAGGAGGATGGAGGTGTCACTGCTGCAGGACAGAAGACCACCAAGGATGCAAGTGGCAAAAAGAGAGAAGAGCCAAAGGCTGGTCCAAAGAAGCCTAAGGAAAAAGTGGATGCCTTGTCTCAATTCGACCTTAATAATTATGCAAGTATGTATTGATAATATCCTAATAATTTTTGATAGTTCTGCTAGTTTTGTTGCATATAGAGCTAGATGTTTGAAAACTTTTAAAAAGGGGATTTTTTAAAGCACCAGAATATTTGTACGCTTTGAGCATGGCTATCTTTGTGATAGCTGATAATGTGTGTGCCTCTGAAAGGAGGCAAACCTAATAGTGTGTTAGGTGTAGATGAGAACAATTTTGTGCAATCACAACCTTTCATTCCTACCATTCTCCATTGCATTCTCATAATTTAGTTAATTTTCCAAAGTAAAGGCAGTGGTTATCACTGCTGAGCTTAGACCTGATATCTGGGGGGGCTGTTCATTATTTGTTACTGTATTTTAGTAATTTCATGAAGAATCTGGTACAGGAAGCTCCAGTTTAAAAGTTCTTAAATATGAACTCCTTGCCTTTGAGCTCAGCAGCAAAGCACTTGGCAAGCAGAAGCTTGCCATTGATCAGGGCCCCCATCTGTGTCTATGGGGAAGTAACTTCCACTCCAAAGCCAATTTTGGCTTGGTGCATTGCACCTGAAGCTGTTGAAACAGCAGCATCTATACCTTTCCTTTTCCTATAGGTGTTGTGATCATTGATGATCACCCTGAAGTGACAGTAGTTGAAGACTCCCAATCTAACTTGAATGATGATGGTTTCACAGAAGTGGTGTCTAAGAAGCAGCAAAAACGCTTGCAAGATGAAGAGCGCAGAAAGAAGGAAGAACAAACAGTGCAGGTACAAGACCAGCATTTCTAGTGGGGGAAAAGCTGCTTGCAGTACTGGGAATGTTGTCAAGGGTGCACAAACTTCCTTCCAAAAAAGTTGTATTTTCTCCTTCTAAATATAACTACTTAGTTATATTTAATATTAAAGCTGTTCATTAAATAAAATTAATTTTTATTTAGTCACCTTGGGATTCTGTACTTCTCAATCGGGCACTGTCAGGCAGGTGGAATTGGCAAACTGATAAAAACACCATTTTTCATACTTGGATAAAGATTTACCCTATTGCTTGTATATCAGTTGATTTCAAGAAGAAAATGGATGAGAAGTCATTGTTGCTGTAATTAAATATCCCCCCAAAAAAATTTCTGTAAGGCTGGGTTAATCAGTTTGCTTTTTGCACTCTACAGTTGCTGTCTGCTGGAAGAATAAAATTTACTTCTCCTTACAGGTTTGGACCAAAAAAGGATCAAGCGAAAAAGGCCGAGGTCAGAATTCCAAGCTGCCCCCCAGATTTGCCAAAAAGCAGCAGCAGGCAGCAGCTGCAGCTGCACAGCAGGCTCAGGCACAAGCTCAGGCTCAGCCTCCCTGCCCAGCACAGTCTCCAGCCCAGCCACAGGCTCCTGTTGCAGCACAAAACCAGGCTGCAGGAGGGACAGCCAGCACGGACTACACCGTGTCAGGCAAAGTGCTGCAGAACACCCAGCCTCACAACGGCCTGGGAGCTGAATTATGGGACAACAAAGTGCCTCCTACAGCAGTTCTGAATGACATCTCCAAAAAATGTAAGTGCTGCCTGTTGGATTTGAGGTGGGGGCAAGCAAGCATGGTGTTTAGAGAAAGCTGATTGCCAGCTGACTCTCTGCTTGTCTTGTTGACCTGGTGATGGATTCTGCACAGGGAATGAGGGCAGCATACCCAAGTGCAGCATGGTATCCTCCAAAAAGAGGGTTTTGATGTATAATATTAGTCAGTATTTTATGTTACTGTGTTCTTGGTTCACAAGAAATGAGCAACTGTCACTCCCTTGAGGAGTCTGTTTTGTCAGACTTGGTCGTTGTTCCAGACATGATAATTGCCCCACTTGAAAGCAGCTGAATAGGGAGCACATTTTTTACCACTGAATAGGTTAATTAAAGCTTATTTACTCAAGACATCTGTAATTTAGTTCTCAGTCAGTCAATACATTGATTTGAATACCTCTAGCAACATTTAAGGGTTTTTTAACTCTTTTCTTTTCTTAATTGCCAGTGGGACCCATTAGCCCACCTCAGCCACCTTCAGTCAGTGCCTGGAACAAGCCTCTGACATCTTTTGGTTCCGCTCCATCTCCGGAGGTAAGAATATGGGGAAGAAGAGTAGCTGTGTGTGAAGTTTACCCAAATTATATCTCATTGGGGTTGGGTACAGATAATCCATTTATCCAGGAGTGCAGATACTTAAACTGATGTGTGTAGAATTCCATGAAGTCAGGAGATTCTACAGAAGCATGGTATGTGAGCTGGTGGTTTTATAGTTGCAGCATGGAAAAGCTATTCTCTTGATAATAACTCAGCCATTCACAGATCCTATTGATAGCTGTTACTCACTGCATTTCCAAAGGAAAAATGCTGCCCAGCTTGCCTGTTTGTGTAGGGCTCAGTAATGTAAACAGAATCAAGATGTCTCCAGGGAACTGAAGGGGTTTTGTGCTCCTTAAATTGGAAATACAAAAAGCAGTCAGTGCTTTCTAACTGTATTATCTGTGGGTATTCCCATGGAGTTTGCACAGCCTTAAATTTTACATTTAAAGTGCTGTGGTTTTACTCTCCTGTTACTTTGTTGATCTTAATTGTTTTTAACTGCAGGAATGTTCTGACAGCTGTCGTAGGAGACCGTTTGAACTGCACAAGAGATCTGGAAATACTTCTGTATTTCTTACTGTTTCTCTTGAATTGAGCATTAAATTTTGAACTTCCCACAGAGTGTTGTGAGGCTGAATCTGAATTGCACTTGTTCTCTTGATCTTGGTGTTTACATATTTCTTCACTACTTGTTTTTTTGAGCTCCTTTAACAATAGACACTTGGAGGAGGAAGTGTACATTCAGATATTGTTTATTCTTGCAAATGTGTTCCAGTCACGAATGTACCTCTGGCAAAAGATAGAAGTACCCTTCTAGTGGTTTTCAGCTAAGCATGTTTTGTGCTTTTTTCCCAACCATTGTCATTGTACTGATCCAGAAATTTTTCAGAATGGGTTAAATGTTTGCTTTTTGGCCAGGGGACAAAGCCTGGACAAGAAGGTGGAGTTGACCTTGGTATAGAAACCATTCAGTTTGGAGCCCCAGCTTCCAGTGGCAGTGACAATGAAGTTGGTCCTGTGCTTTCTGAGAAGTCCACTGACAAATTACCAGAACCCAAAGAGCAGAGACAGAAACAGCCTCGGGCTGGACCCATCAAAGCACAAAAGGTAAAAGGTCATCATTCCTGTACAAACTTGTAAACTTAAGTTTGGTCAAAAAAGGGGTTACAAATAGCAGAATACTCACTGAGTTATAAAAAGTTGCAGTCCCTTTCTATATTACCTAAAACAATCAGCAAGGTGGTGATGCTTGCAGGGAAAATGTGCAAGGCAATTAAACAGCATCTTAGCCCAGCGGAGGCTGCACACTGGTTCTGTGTTTGTGGCCAGGAATGGGAGTATGGGTTTGTGGTGGCTTTGTTGGGAAACTCTAGATGTGGTGGAGTGCTTTGGTTTTGTTTGTAGTTTGAGTTTTCTGTTTTTTCTTGAGCTTGCTTCAGTCAAGCCTTGAGAGCTGTTTGGAAGCAGCATTGCAGTGCTGCCCTGGCTGTGTCTGCAGGTGCAGTGGTTCTTCCTGCCTTGCCACCTTCAGGTGGTGAATGGTGCCCTGGTTTTGCAGGTTTTCAGTTAATCAGTACATGAAGTTGCAGAAAAAGAAGTGTTTTGAGCAAAGGGAGGAATGTTAGAGACATTAGTTTGAGGTCTCCAATTCAAATGTCTGAATTAATCATTCAGATATCTGAATAACTACATTTTTTGCAGCTGATACTAAATAGTTAATCAAACTTATATCAGCTTAAAAAATAAGCGCTGTCTCCAGTGCACATTGATCTATGCATCACTAGCACTCAGCACCAGCTTCTAATTCTCAGAAAGAGAAGGTTATAGCAGATAAACTTGTCTGGTGACTTAGAGCATCAGCTATTCCAGTCCCTCTTGGTGTCTGAGATTTGGCAGCAGTCCTGATGTAATTAAAGCCCTTTTGTCTCTATAGAAGAGTGGGTGTTTCTTTGTGTTGGTTGTTTGTTGGGTTTTTCCCTCCTCCAAAAAAAGAGCTGAAATCTGAAAGTTCAGTCACACACAGAATGACTTTAACTTCTGCTGTATGAGACACTGAGTGGATATGTTGCAGTTCATGGCTTTCATTGCAGAATATAAAACCTGTTCAGCAGAGAAATATGCATTAATTAAAACTGCTGCTGAATTGCAGTAACCCATGTCTCAGATACACTGCAGCATGCTAAAACTGCCCAGTAAAAAGACTTTTACATACTGAACTCCAGAGTTAAGTATATAGAGAGACAGTCTACTTGACACTTGTGTAGAGAGTTCCTTTTTTCTCCTTGTTTAGAGCTATCAAGACTTCTGCAGATTTTGTTGAAGGACACATAAGTGACTAAACAGTAAATGCATTGGAGGGTAATATTTTTTACACTCCTTTGACTGAGGTGGCTGTAAATCTTTTTAAACTGTCTTGATGACAAAAAATAAATCTCAACAAACAAACAGTTCTTCCTCACCCACCCTGTGATGTATTGTTTGCTGTGAAGCCTAAATGCATGCTTATGTTGAGGATTGGAGGTTGGTATTGTTGAATTAATATGGGCAACGTAAGAGGACCATACTTGTAACAAAGCAATTTAACTTTCCAAGGCAAAGTGTGAAGGTTTAAGTGACTGAAGGAATTTTAGCCTCTCTAGACTATTAGGGAAAAAATTATTTGGGGTGAGGTGAGCCTGATGCTCCTGATTGCAGCATTTCAGAGCCTCAGGCATTTGTTCCTGCTGGTTTCTCCCTTGCCTCTGAAAGCCAGTCTCTGCTGGCCTCCTGAGGGTACCAGATCCTTTGGGAAACTCCACCCTCCCCAAAACCATCGTATTTTAGAGTCTTCATCCACTCCTGAAATAGCTGGTTTGTATTGAGAAAAACAATTACCAGCAGCTTCTGTCTTTCCACTATCAAAGCTTAAGGAATTGGGTTTTCAGGACTGCCTTGAAGGGATTTTTGTGCTGCTCAGTAGTGAAGTGGGCTGAGAGCCTCAGCCAGAAAGGACGTGGCTGTTGAAACAGCAGAGCATTCAGGTTCCCTAGGGCCCTTCATTCTGCTATAATTCAGCTGCACAAAAAAGAACTGCTGAATTGCAGCAGTGATCCAGCCATGGTGTCTGCAATATAATGCAACACTTGTGAGTAGGAGTTTTATTTTTTCTGGATTCCTTTAGTGATCAGTTTCCAGGGAAAAATGCTGCCAACATCCATACATCAAGATCATTTCAAATAAAGGTAGAGTATTTTGTTCTAGTTTCCTGGGGCCCCATAAAATCCTGCATGTCTGAAAATAAAATAACCTGTAGGTATACAAAGTTGTGTGGGTTCTGTGGTTTTTTGTCCTTTTTTTGTAAGGACGGTCAAACTGACATTATTTTGTATTTTATTTGAACTCTGCCACTTCACATAAAAAAAATCATTGCTTGAAACAATGGTTTAGATTCCTGATGTTCAAAATCAGTGCATTTCATGTACCTATCACTAACTTAGTCTCAAATTCCTTACCTGATAGAAAATGCTTCCCTTTGGGAAGCTTTGTTATGTTTAAACATAGCATGTTAAAGTGTTTTTGTTGGATAGGACACAGAGAGGAAGGCATGACTGACAAATTAACACTAACTTAGCTTCCAGACTTGAGCCCGGTAGAAAACAAAGAGTATAAACCCGGTCCTATTGGCAAAGAGCGCTCTTTAAAGAACAGGAAGGTGAAGGATGCCCAGCAGGGAGAGCCTGAGGGACAGGAGAAGCCATCCCCCACCTCTGTCAGGAGCCCAGAACCTGTCACTACAAAGGAGACCAAAGCAGCGAGCGAACTGAGCACGGAGATAGGAACCATGATATCTGTGTCTGCTCCAGAGTTTGGGACAAACACCAAGGTAAGAAAAACATTGCTAAAAAAAGTATAATAAAGTATTACTGAGCACTGTATGTGAAATGTGATTGCAGCGAGGTGGTTGGTGCTTGATTGCCTGCTGGTGGTGCTTGGAGCCCACTGAGTAGCAGATAGGAAACATTGGCACTGCTTGAATTCAAAAGTGCTACAGAGACATGCTGTCCTGTCACACCCCTGAGCACAGATCAGCTTGGAAGTGTGTTCTGCTGAATGGGAAAACTCAGTGCTGAGCACTGCTGTGGAGAGTGGCACTGGAGCCTGGTGTAGGCAGAGTATGTAGCCTCAGATCAGTGTGATGTATGCAAGATGACTTCCAGCAGAGAAGTGAAGTTGTGTGCATGATTGCTGCTTGAGTGTATGGATTACCTCAAGCTGTGAATTAAGTGCTGTTCTGTGAAAAAAAAGAAATCTCTAGACTAGGAAAGTGCTAAAGCTTTGAATAAGGCTTGTTCTGTTTCCCTAAATGGTCATGTATATTCTCTTGGCTTGGATGTTGTCTAGATATTCCGTGCAGAACTTGACAATATTTAGGATTCATCATAGTCCCCTGTTTTCTTTCTAACTGCTCAGCAGTGGGATGGTGATCTGGTGTTGGGATTCATTGTTCTGTTCAGCTCAGTTCTGTTTTCTGATTTCTGTTCAAATCAGCTCAGTTCTTAGATATGGCTGGAGAACATCCCCAGAGGCATCTCCTTTGTGCCTGTGTTTTGGTCAGGTACTCTGGTTGTCATCTCTCAAATGTAAAGAAGCCATGCAGTTTGCGTGGCTACTCCTTAATAGTTACACCTGCTTTGTTAGAGGAAAAATGTTCCTTGTAGGTTTGAAAAGCAGTTTTCTAAGTGTAGACTCAGGTTGCCTGCTGTCTCAACCATCCTGGTCTTAAGCAGAAATCTTCTGATGCCCTTTAGGAAAACTGATCTTCGTTAAGAGTTACATTAATAGTTGAAGAATATGAAGTGTGGATCACTTCCATTTCATCTTTGTCACCCACAGCTAGGGAAAAAAAAATCAAAGGGCAGCTTTGGCAGCTTTTTGCCAAAAAAGATACTGTCTCAATGAAGTGTTGCTACAGAGCAAGTGCTAGGGAGGATATTTGTGTTCAATATGGAAGCTGCAGGCTTGAGAAAATTCAGTGCAGGGATTTCTCATCCTTCCTGAAATTTTCCATCTTGTAGGTAGATGTGAGTGGTTTATGTTCATACCAGAAATTGCTAAAGTGTCTTTGTTTGAGAATGAGAAGTGTGGAGCAGTGAACAGCAGCTTGCTCAGGTGTTTGGTGAGGCTGTTTGTATCCTGTGCTTCCCAAGGTCCCAGAGAGTCCTGTGACCAGAGCTCAGGACAGGAGAAGAGGCTTCTCCTAAGCCACAAACAGAATAGGAAGCACAGCTTTGATTACTGCAGGCTGGCTCAATGTAGTCAAGTAGCTCTGCTAAAATCACCAGTTTCCTCTCTGCAGTTGTGTTTTTGAAGTATGAGTTTTTCAAAAGGGACTTTGTGCCAGTGTAGGTTTAGTTTAACATGGGTTGCTAAGGTTCTTTAGGCTAAATACTAAAGCACTGAGATTCTGTTTTCTGGAAGGAAGACCAGAGTGGAAAGAAGCTTTCCAGTTTGTGCTGCATATTAAAATTCTCAATAATTTCCTTACTGAGTGGTTGCTTAAAGAAGCTTTTAATAATAGGCTTAAATATTTTTCTTAACAGCACCAGGTTTGCTTTTAAATTCCTTTTGCTAGGAATAATTCCTGAGGCAATAGTAAGTTGCTTTTTCTAGGAAAAAAAGTGGAAGTTGAAACAATAGAGTTACATCTCTGGAATTTTAACCAACAACATGCAAATTTATTGGATAAGATAACCTTCATCTAGGTTTTGCAGGAATAAACTTGCAGTAAATGTCCCTTCTTTTTAAAGAGTTTTAAAAGGGGTTCAAATACTGCTCCAGCCTTGGAGTTCTTGTACTGATGTACATTGCAATTGCTTTTTCTTGTCTTGGTACTCTTTCCATTGCTAGTTCATGAGGGAGGAAGTGTTGACATCTTTAACCTGTTGTTTCAGTGTCAAATATTGAAATTTTGGCAAACCTAAAGGGCTTTTCTTTTGATAGTCTTAAACATCCCCCTCGGAGATTACTGCTCAGCTTCCAGCAAGGCATGCTTGTGATGTGTTTGGTGATTTAAATGCCTGTAAAAGCCAGCTGTCCTCCCTCAGAAGCTTTGTAAGAGTGCCCCATCCCTTCCAAAACAAACATCTTGATAACAGCATGTGCATTTAATCATACAAGACTGCTTAGAAACTGTATAAATATAAATGAGCTCCTACAGTGAGATGTTTAAGTTTAGTCCATAAGTATGATGCTCAGAAGCCGTTGCAGCTGTTTCTCTTGGATTTTGCAGTATTTTTGTAGTGAAGGCAGTCTGATGTGTAAGTTTCTGAATTGGGTAAAACATCTTAGCCCTTGCCTTTCCCAGCCTTCCATTTGAACCTGTCAGATCCCAGGAAGATCAATACCTGGTTGTGGACACCAGTGAAGTATTTGGACAGGTGTGTCTTACAGATCATGTCTAAAAGGACACACAGACTGGATTTTCGGAAGATTTTGAGTGTATTTCAGGCTGTAATTTGGATGATTTATGTAAATCAGGAACAAATCAAATAGCTAATTCATCCCATAAAGAAGCCTGATAGTTCACAGCAAGGCCAGCTCTGAGGTCTGCCTTGTGCTTTGTTCATCAAGTCGCTTGAGGTTTTGTGATCTCTTCTTTTTGAAGGAGGTAGTTACAAAAAGTCTGCCTGGTCTTTTTTTCTTCAGGTATAAACAATTTGCAGAGAACTCCAAAAAAAGCATAAACATGAGCTTTTTGCTCTAGATGTTACTAATTTATAATAAAGGAATCAGTTGGTTTCTTCAGACAGATGTACTGGAGAATCACTACTTTAACTGAATTACAAAAGCTTGTGGTGATAAGCCACATCTAACAGGAAACGTTATGGAGATTGTACCAGGAAATGAAGGATGGAGATTAATCTACAGTTCATGGTGTGGTGTTCATGTGGTTAAAGCACTGTCTTGTCTGCATGTTCAGCACATAAACCACCCTTGTGCTTCAGCATTGCACGTGCACTTGTAAGGGCACCAGAGTTGGTACAGTGGGTTGGGTTTAATTCTAGAGAAAAAGTTCTTTGTGTGCTGTGGGTTTGTAGAGTAAGAAGGTTAGCAGTAGTCTTGATCCATCTTCTTTCATAAGGAATTTCATTGCTGAAACCCTGAAAAAATTGCATCCTGACCTTGAAGGAAATTTAATAAAAACATTTCCTCTTTCTTATGCAGTAATGCATCCTTTTAAAAATTTGGAGCCATTTAATTACTTCATTAGGAGGCCTTTGTGATTAAAGCAGCCTTGTGTGCTTGCCTTGTTCTGCCTAGATGAGGTTTGCCTGTTGGAATCCAGTGCAAATGTGCAACTAATGCAGTTTGGTGGTTGGGATTGTGGGAAGCACCATATCTCTTGTATTTCACCAGTTTAACAAGTAAAGGAAGTAAATAAGTGGAGAAAAGAGTTCTCTATTTTCTTCATAAATTACAAAAATAAATCACTGTGCACATTGTCTTCTCTCACCCTGTTATGATTTAACTTGTTCTGGTCTTTTACCAAAATGAGCTCATCCTTTTAGGGAGGATTCTTTGTCATTTGTCAGTATCTCAGTGCTCTAATTGCTTTTTTAGAGGCATTGCCACAGGCCTGAGGAGTAAATTGAGCGTGCACTTTTTTAATAGCTTATTATGGGTTGGCAAGTCCTTCAATAACAGTTCTGCTGATTTGTCCTTCAGTTCTTCTGTGGTGGCTGGTTCTGTAAAGGGGATGGAGCCTTTCCTGGGCTTCAGGGATATAAAACTTCAGATGTGGAAAACTTCGCTCAGACCATTTGTATCTACAGCTGCAGGAGTCACTGCCTACAGCCAGCTCTGAAAGGACCTTGTTTGCTGAGCACATGGAGGGCCACTTGACTGTGACAAATAAGCTTTAAGGAAAGCCTCTGAGGAGACTGGAAACCTCAGTCCTTTTCTTCCTTGAAGTCATTTCCCAGTGCAGAAATCAGAAGGTAGCCTGCTCCATCTAGATAATCTGAGTCTTGCGACTTTCAGAGACAAAACTTCCAGGAAAGAAAATTGTTTTGCAAATTGCAACCATCCTTTCGTGTTCTTTTTAATCTGCAGGGCCTTTCTTGTCACAGTAAGAAATGTTTGTATTTATTTAAAGCTACAGAAATTTTACTTTTTAAGTAGATTGAAAGGGCCTGCAGGTGGCTGAAGCATCTTGGGTGACAAATGATAATTGGTTGCACCAGCACAGTCCAGTTTTACAGTGCCCAGGCAATACATTGCTCTGTATGTTCTTGCCTTACAGACTGTATTTTGACTTTTCTCCAGGTGTACATTGTGAGGTCATGAGGTAAACTGTAATCTTCTAGGAATCCTCCTGACCTCAGTAGCAATTCTGCAATAAGGATTGCTAGACATGACTTGTAAGAAAAAGCAGTGTGAAATTCTAATCTTCTGTTGCTTGGTGAACTCCTCCTGTAGAAAGGCTAACATCTGTCCAAGAAACTGAAATGGAATTTAGGTAAGGGAGATATTTTAATGGAATTGTTTTTCTTCACAGGAGTCTGTAACAGACTACACTACACCTTCTTCTCATCCTAACACAGTGGCTACTAGCAGTACAAAAATGGAGGAGACTTTGGTGACGAACGTAAGTCCATTGCAGTGATCGTCCTGACTTTGAAGACAAGAAAATATTTTCACACTTCTTTTAATGCACCAAATAGTGCCTTCAGTGAACAAGGCCACAGGGTTCCTTTCATGTGAACTACCTGGGCTTTTTCCAGTAATCTTACTCTGAAGGACATTTGGTTTGATTAGTACCTGCTCTGGAATTCTTCAGGTATTTTCTTGTCTTTTGAACAATCACAGTGAGCTAAAGAGCACAGAAAGTGGAGATGTTTATAGGGACAATTCTAAAAAAAACGAAGATAGGCATGATGAGGGAGTGTGTTCTTGCAGCAGTTGGGACTTGAGCCTGGTGCCAGTAGCAAAGCTCTGTAGGCTGTTTGAAGAAAGGCTCTTACAAACAAAGGAGTTTTGAGCTGTGGCCTGAAATCACAGCAACTGCATGCAAAGGGAGCAGCTGAATGGTGGTGAGAGCAGGCAGCAGGCTTCCAGGTGTTCAGTTGCTATGGAGATGAGATGTTTGCAGCCCTCAAAGCCAGTGATCCTGACTTGTGAGCGTGGCACAGCAACTGAGAGAACCAGCTGGGTTGTGACTTGTAGCAAAATGTAGTTTGTCTTGAGTGTGCTGGGCCATCAGGGAGCTTGGATCTTGTGATTCGTGTTGTTTGAGGAGCAGGATTAGCTCAGGGTTGAGTCACTTGTTGATGGGGGAAGGAAGAATCATACAGCAGGATCTCAGCTTTTTATGAAGTCTTGTGAATTCCATCTAAAAATGCTTTTCAGCTTACTGCAGCACCGTGTTGAAGCAGTACTGATTGAACTTCTTGCTCTTCTGCTGGCTTTTCTGGTAGTGTTGTGGTTTTTGACTCTGGTGGTTAGTGTGGAAGACTGAATTCTTTTGTGTTAATGATGTCCAATCCTTGTGGATGTTAGAGCTGAATTTCTAACACAGGAATTAGGGGTTCCTGGCCACAAAGGATCTGTGCCATCCCCTGCTTCAGAGCTTCAGGATCTGTCTTTTGGATTAGCCTTATCTCATCCAGTGGAAGTCTATTAGCTATGCTATGAGTAGAGAAAGGAATAGTTAGGAGTAACAGACTGGACTGTGCAGTATTTTTGATTCATTTCCTTTAAAACTTCTAGGAAATCCATGGAGTTCTCATAGGCAAAGATAGCAGTAGCATTATGTCAGGTTTATTTCCCCGAGTATCACATCTTTCATCTTTTGAAAGAGAAAGTAACTGATTTCAGTTATTGGATGGCAAATCTGTTGTAGTTTGTTTCATGGTCCTGTGATTTTGCAGGTCTATAAAAGCTTCCTCTTTTCAGAAACTGCATCCCAGAACTCAAGGTCACAAAGCCCCGTGTACTGTATTGGTACAAAAAGGGACAAACCTGGCTTGGGAAGAATTTTTGCATATCAGTAAACTGAAATGGTACTTGACATGAAATCCCCACACAGACAATTGGTGTTTGTTTATGCAGAGGACATGGACACCTTAAAACCTTAATCTTCAGCCTCTTAGAGAGCAGAGAAGCATCTTGGCACCTGCTGAGTGGCCTTTCCTTGCCTACCAAATTTTCACCTTATTTTACCAGTCTCCCTGCCAAATGCTCAAGCCTTGAAGAAATTGTAGCTCACTTGATAAAGCTTGAGCTTTGCTTTCTGGGGCTTTTCTAGTAGACGTAGTTAGAATGTGATGTGTGTTGCCTGCCTTTCAGGTGCCCCTGCCCCACACCCTTCCCCTCCCTAGGAGGGAGACTTTACAACAGAGCTCCAGCCTAACTCCAGTTTCTCCCGCTACCGTCGACCTCACCCTCAAGGTATGTACCACATCCCTCTAAGGGTCATTTTCTTGCATGCAGGGGAAAAAAGTTATTGGAGAACTTGCTGGTGAACCTTTTTTTAGAGCCTTCCTTTGTTTCCTCTGCTGAACTGCTTTTGCATATAAATGGATGGCTGAAACACGAGACTCTATCGAAGGATGCATTTAAACCATAAGTTTCTAACCCCGTTTTGCATTAACACTTGGCATCTCAACCAATCTTGGCTCCCACTGCCCTGAAAAACCAAGATCCTAGAGTTTTAGCATTGGACCACAGTGCTTATGGCAAGCCAATCAGAATCTGACTGAGGTTTTTTGAGTGTTGAGCTTAAAGTAAGTTGCCTGGTTTGGTAAAAAGGCTTGGAGGATTTGCTTGATAAGCCAAGCTTGACTTTAGTGTAGTGATAGTGTGGTTTTGAGTTGGATGGCTGAAGTTCCAGATAGTGACATCTAGATGGTGTGTTGGTGTCTGTGAAAGGCAGTTAGATCAGCGAGTCAGAACGTGTTTTGTTGTGTTGTAAATGTTCTGTTGTTTCCTGCTTTCCAGTGCAGAGCACGTATGGAGAATATTTTGAGTGCTGTTCCCCCATTTTGTTGGATTTTGGACTGTGTGCATTGTATAACTCACTAACACAGAGTTGGGCTCTAGCTTTGCTACTATATTTTTAGAAATTGTTGGGGTTTTTCTTCATTTGGTGTCCTAGATCTGCTTTGTGATTGTGACTGCAGGTGACTGAGCCAGTGGAAGTGTTGTTGCTGCTTCTGGTATTAGGGAATAGTGGTGTTTGACCTTAGTCTAAGTTTTAAAAGAAGAAATGAAACTTGAGATTGGATGCAGAACTAATGCTTTGGAGGAACTTGCTTGTCAATCCCAGTGAGACTTGTCTCACTGGCACAGTTTGACAGCTGCTTGCTTGTGTTCTCTACAGATGAAAAATACTCACGTTCTCTTGTTGAATCTTTGCTTTCCTTCTCTTAACACTTTATTTCCTAAAAAAAGTATAACACCTCTTGCAAACAGTAGACCTGCAGAAATGGGGAGAGCACTGTGGAGGGACAAGTAGTTTACAAAATCCTGGTTTTCTGCTGCATTCTTGTGTAATGAGTTATCCTGATGTGACTTTCTGGCGTCTGAAAGTGTTGTTCTGTAACAGTCTCTGCCTGTGTGGCAGCTGGAGATGGAATCCCGTGTCATACAGGTAGGGCTGTACATCAAAGGGTGGGACACTGCCCAGTTACAGAGCAGGTTGTGGTGTCTGCCTCACTCATCCTGCATTTCTTTTCCTGCTCTTGTGGTGTCACTGATTTCTCAGGGGATGATAGATTCTGGATATGTGCTAACAAAATAAGTCAAAGATCCATGTTTTGAGGCTATCTTGAAGAACCCTCTGACCAAAATCTGGATGGAAAGCTATTTGGAAGCAGCTTTGTCCCTGATTTCTTTACTCCAGCCACTGGAGCTCTACCTCCTTTTTACAAATGCAGAAGGCAGCAGGCTTGTTCTGAAGCACACACGGAGACTGTCACTGTCACAGCAGGCCTTCTGGCCCAGGCACAGCTCTGCTCTTTGTCATCCTCTTCGGTAGAACCCTTGCATTTTTCAAAAGGTACTTCTGGAGCAGGAGAGAGGAAAGCATTTCCTTCATTTTCTTAAAAGAACAAAATTGTCCAGGTTCTGCCTGCATAAAGGATTAATCCTTGCACATCCTCTTCCCTCCATCCCCTGTCACAGAAAGCTTGTAGGGAACTTGGCCACAATTGCTCCCACTGCTTGGCATCATTCTTGGGTGGAGGTACAAGGTGCTCGTATGGGAAGCCTTGTTGAGATCTCATTTCCTGGGAGTAACTTTGCTCAGACACCTTTGCTCAGTCATCCTCTTAAGGACTTGGCTCTTAGGGCTGTTGTAGGTAAGGAGCTGAGCAGAAGAAAGTCCAGAGCAATCTCAGACTGAGCTGCTTGGCTCTCTTCATGTCCAAGGTTTCATGTAAGATTCCTGTGTAGGCATCTGATCCAGAATCTGACACGTTTGGACTTTTCTTTCTGACCATTGGGACTTTGGTGTATTGAAGGAGAGGCACATTGGGGTTTGTCTCCAGTGGAGGTTTTGGGTAATATGGGCAGGACTGTTACTGCACTGTGAAGGCCCCAGTGGATCCAGTGATGAAGAGAAGCCTTAAGCAGCCATGATCTCCTTGTTGCCCTCCTTTCTGGGCAGTGAAACTTCAGCACTGTCCTTGGTCTCACTTAATTTAGAGCCTGTTATTTCTCCATATCTGGTCTGTAGGTGGTGCTGCACAGGCATTCCTAGAGTATCAATCTCTCTTGCATCTTTTTTTCTTGCTTATAGAAGTTAGAGGTTGATAAGAAGCTTTCCAAAAGCAAAGCTGTTTTCCAAAAGGAAACTTCAGGACTCTATTATATGTCCCCTAGATGTGACAAAGTGCAGTGTGTAGCTTTTGCTATCAATAGTTTCTCCAGGACATCATGAAACCCAGTGAACATAGAACCTTCTACACCTTCTCTAGTCTGTCAGTAACAGGTACTCACTTTCTCTCAATGCCAGTGCAATACACCTAAACAAAATCATTCCCAACACATTAGTGGCGAATGAAGCTTGCCTTGTCTGTAAGAATCAGAACCAGTTTGGAGGAAGATGTGGAGGGGAAACAGAGCATGATTGCTGGGGAAGATGATCTCAAAAATGAAAATAGGTGACTTGCCCCCAGAGGACTTAATGTGTAATTAAGTTTCCCTCCTTCCCTTCATTCTCTTCAGGAATCCAGAACCCCATTTTCCACGTAGGTGTGTACTGATCACCTGTGACAGACTTCTTTCGGTACTGCTCTGCTTTTGTATCACTTCTGAAGCATCTAGACAAATAACCTAAGCCGTGTTTGGTCTGTCCAGATTCTGCCTCATGTAAAGCAGGGCAGGTTGACGAGTGTGGCTTTGAGAGACTGCAGGTCCCAGCTGGGGGGGCTCTCCTGAGCAGGCAGTGAGGGCAGGTGTGTGGTGAGTAAATATTTGCCCCTTAATATCCACCACTAAAGACAGCACCTGGCCTCCAGAAACCTACAGTGAGCAATTTCAGCTCTGCTAGCAAAACTTGTGTTTCTACTGGAGACAGCTGAAGGTTGTGCAGAAGTCCATGAACCATGTTTGAACTTATAAATTAGTGAGTGTAGTCTAAACATAAATGTTTCTTGTTCACTGGACCCTCAGAAGTGTCTCAATTTAGATTTTGCATTGCATGTCTAATGTAGCAAGAATTAGATTTTATTGGCTGCAGTAAAACAATGGTTGTTTCCACTTCTGGTGGGAGGTAGCTGTGTCTATAATATTTAAAGTTTCATCTCCCTTGCTGTGCAAGACATAAGCTCATAATTATAGAAATACAGGAGCACGAAGCATTTTTAGCTTTAACATAAAGCAGCGCACACAAGCTGTGCCAGCTTGTGGTTGCTTCTTGAGCAGCAGTTGCTTTGGAAATCTAAACTTGACTGCTGTCATGTTCACTGAAGTGTGCAGTAGGTATCTCTGGTGGTCACTCCAAGTCAATGATAGACCAAGAAAGCAAGAGTCTGCTTCATTTAAATGGCCCAAGTAACCTGGAAGTAAAGAATTTGATGGAAATACTTAGAGGGGGGTTCTCCCTTTCTTTTGCTCACTGTGTCTTTGCTCTTCATGTCAAACAAAACCAAGCCAAATTAGTGTGAGTGAATTCTCTTTTGAGCATTGGATGTTCAGATGATGAACTGTGCACATGGAACAGATGAGCAGCTCCAAATCCAGGCTGTTTGCTTTTTGCATGAACAGAGTTGCACGATTACAGCGACTTCCAAAAGAGGCTCGCATGAAGCCTGAATTGCCTTTTGACTAAAAAGAACTGTTAAAAGAGGAAGGAGGACTGCTTGAAACTTCCTAATAGATGAGGAAATTTTTTTCTTCTTTTAAATAGATGGAATCTGCACGCAAAGCATGGGAGAATTCCCCAACCATGGGGGAGAAGAGTTCACCAGTGACCTCAGCAGCATCTCCCATTGCTGGTGGCAGCAGCAGCAGCAGCAGCAACACTGGGCCAAGCAGTGGCACTTACAGCTCTTTCTCAAGTGCATCAATGCCTCCTATTCCTGTGGCCTCAGTTACCCCCACAACGTCCCTCTCAGGTACCACGTCAAAGCTGTAGTGTCCAGTTGTGTTGTTACTTACTTGTGTTTTGAGGGATTTGATTCCCTTTGGAATTATTTAATGCAAAGCTAACAAAAGGTTTGTTCTAGAAATGGAATGGCAGAGCTGAACAGCAGCTCCCCAAATGACCTGTTAACTGACTTCACCTGTTTGACTGCAGTCAGCTGAATATGATACTAAAATGTCTCTGCCTGAGCTACTTAAATGGGCTTGAAAGAGGAGGTGAACTTCTCTTGTCTGCTGATTTCATTTTGTTCAGCCAGATGGAGGCAAGCAAGTAGATTTTGTGGCAGAGGGTAATTCTGATGTCCAGCTAGGTTTTACTTCCTTTAAGTTAAAGCTTCAAGAACTCATACCAAAACCTATTTGCAAAAAGCAGAGCAAATGTCCAGCTGCTCTTCACAAGCAGTGCTGGTTGCCACCTTGGTTCTTGGCAGCAAACAGAAGATGCTGTGTCTGGTTAAATCTTCATGCCTTGGAATATTAAAATCTCCATGAGAGGCACAGCCACTGTGGGTTGCAATGTTTTGTTGCATAAACTGACCAAGCTGCCTCCTTCAGTACTTCTTTGTGCTCCTGTGCCCGAGAAGGGACATGTATCAGGGTTGCAGCACTTCCCACAGTGAACTCAGCAGAAGTGGCTCCATGTTTTTGTTGTGGTGGTGGAAGCAGCTGCATTAGTTTCAGTGTTCTTTACCAGTTGTGGCTGTGCTTACAGAGCTGTCCCAACTGACCTGTGAATGATGAGGCTTTGAAATGTCTTTGATTGATGCATCCTTTGCTTCTCTCCTCCTAGGAGCTGGAACATACACAACCTCTTCACTGAGTACAAAGACTGCAAGCACCTCAGACCCTCCTAATATCTGCAAAGTGAAACCCCAGCAGCTGCAGACAAGCAGCCTGGCTTCTGCCAGCCACTTCTCCCAGCTGAGCTGCATGCCATCCCTCATTGCCCAGCAGCAGCAAAGTCCCCAGGTCTATGTGTCTCAGTCTGCAGCAGGTAATGGTGCTTGTGGCTGAGAGGCCATGCATCTTTTTTTTATTTTATTTGGTTCTGGTTTTTTCTCTGCATAAAAACAGAATGATAAAGAGTGTTCTGTACTCAGAGACTCACTGACTGTCTTAGTCTAAATCTGTAGTGCTTTATGAGGAAGTACAAAGGTAGTGCTGTGTTACTTTGTTCAACAAACTAAGTTTGAGACTCTTCATGTACCATTTTTCTGTTGCAGAATTGTAAATTGCTATTTAAGATCAGGAATGATTTAGTTTAAATTCCTTTCTTAAAATGCTACAGTAGTTGAGAGTTCTGACATTTTTTTCTTTAAGGAAAATCCTACATCTAGTTAACAACCTAGTTAAATTACATTACAGTATAACAGCTTCTTACCCTTCCTTCACCCAAATGCCTGTTTTTGGCCACAATCTGTTTTTGTGGGAGATTAATGATACCTGTGCAAGGCTGGTAGATTCTGGGGTGAATTGGAAAAAACACCAAAGCTTTTGAGGCACCCAGCTCTTCAGTGCTGCTCCTTCTCCCAGGCTCTCTGGTAGCTTTTACAATGGGAGGGGCTGTCAGTAGCTGCATGATGAAAACCTTTCTGGCAGGGAGGTGTTGGGAATCAGGTACTAATTGTATTGCTCTTCCTGAGGTACTACAGCTCAAATCCCAGCATTTTATATGGATACAAGTCATCTGTTCAATACCCAGCACGCCCGTTTGGCACCTCCTTCTCTGGCCCAGCAGCAAGGCTTCCAGCCAGGCCTTTCTCAGGTATTTGGGCATTCCTAATTCTCTTCTTTTTCTCTCCCTATCCATATTGCCTTTAAAGTTCTGCTAATGACCATTAGATCATGGGGGCAGGAGAGAGTGAGACTAAAGACTGCAAAAACTGTTGCCAGTTCTGGTGCATGCAGGCAGTGTTCGATGGTTTGCTGTGAAAATTGAGAGAAAAAGCTTCCACTCATAATACATGGGAAGGTTCATATTCCTGGGAGGTGTTTCTGTGGCCATGTGAGTGCAGGCTTACTCAACTGCTGTCATACAAAATTATATGCAATCTCAGGCAGTTGTTTTATATACAGATCTGAATATTTCACTCAGTTTCTGCTGGTTGGTTGTGAAGAAAAGTGTAAAATTCGACTAGAAAGTAATTTTCATGAGGGCCGCAATTCTAGCTCGGCATACAGCCTTGGGATTTGACATTCTTATTTTACTTTTTATAATGCTACACAAATCCTGGCACAGGTTTAACTGTTGCTTTTCTAACTTAATTTTAATGGTATCTCTTGTATGCAGCCTGCTTCAGTTCAGCAGATCCCCATCCCCATCTATGCACCTCTACAAGGACAGCATCAAGCTCAGCTGAGTTTAGGAGCAGCACCAGCTGTTTCACAAGCCCAAGAGTTGTTCAATTCCTCCTTACAACCTTACAGGTAGGTAGCATATGCAGATTTCTTTGGGGTTTTAGTGTCAGAATTATTAAATTTGGTTCCCTGCAGACTTGTTCTGCACTCCATAGCTGCCTCATCTTCCTGTCTTCCCCAAAATCTCTTCTGTCTGAGAACTGTGTGCAGGTTGTCTGCCTTGTACAGATGTAGTTGTGAAATTGTGGGTTAAAAAATGATGCATGATAGTTGTATCTTTAGGAACCCAGGCTGAAGAGCTGAAGGCATCAGTCTGTTATACTAAGAGAGCAGAAAATGTTCAGCAATTTGTTTTTCCTAATCAAACCAACACTGCAGTCTTGAAGCACTGTGAAGTTCCAGTTTGAACTTGTAGATGGTGAAAACCTCATAGCAGATGTAGAGGGGCTGCATGGTGTGTTTTAGGATGTTTTCTGTTTGCTGCAAAAAGTTACTGTAAAACCAGTATCTCTCCAATGGCACTGATAGACAGACTTCCACTGTAAGGCTTTCGAAGCTTCCTTGCACTTCTATCAAAACTGCTTCACAGCAGTATAATTCTGACAAATGGTGTTAGTTCCACTTTGAGAAAACTGCTTTGGGAGTTTAATTAGAGAGTTTTGCATGGGCTGTAGTTAAATCTGCTTGTTGCAATGCAGAAGGCTGAGGCCACAGGAGGTTTAATTAACCACATTTGTATCCTGACTTTGGTGCTTGGCTGACTTTATGGGACCAAATATTGCTTGTCCTGCTGCAGCTGACAAAAGCTGTTGCAAACAGTTGGCTAATTGCAGAAACACAATCAGGCTGGCATGTGGTCCAGGTTAAATAAATCTGATCACACACAAACATGGCATTTGTGGAGTTCTAACAGTGTGAGTGCTTCTTCCACAAAGAAAATGTGCAAAGGATAAGTTTGGAGATGTACAGGTCGCTGGTTTAAAACATTTCAACCAGAAGTTAAAAGCGAGCTGAAAAAAAAACTTGTGAAAAAAATTTGGCTTCATTGGAGCCAATCCTCTGTATCCAATCTGGAGGAGATTTTCCAGTGCTCAGAGGATGGCTGTAGGAGTGGTTTTGCAGTGAAGGAAGGATGCAGAGCAAAGCTTCCCCAGGTATGGGCGCAAGCAAACCCCACCACGCAGCAGATGAACAGCAGCAGTGCTGTGCTCAGCCACAGCCAGCAGCAGGTAAAGTAAAAGGTGTTTGCACATCAAAAACGCTCTCCTCTGAGCTCAAAAGCTTTGAGAGGAGCATTTATTTCAAAACTCTTGATCATTCTGAAGGTGGCTCCTCACCAAGTTCTAAATGGGAATGTTCAGATAAATACTTCTGATGGACTAAACCTGTCTGTGGTGCTTTGCTGTACTGACCTCGGTCTGCTTTAAACAAACTGCAACTTCCCATGCTGCTGAGACAGGAATTGAATAGCTGGTTAAAATTAAAGGCTGTGAAGTCTTTTGAAACCAAAACATGTAAGCTACCATGGTCAGCATCCAGTGATTTAAGCAGTATTAGAAGTTGGACTGTGGAGCTCTGTGGAGTCAAGAGAACAAAGCAGCTCACTTAATGACTGAGTGGGGCTACTCACACGTGCTTTCCCATCCTACCTTGTAGCACAGGAACTTAGAACTGGCAGCTTTTCTATGTTACAGTTAAGTTATCCAAGAATTATTGCAGCATGAACATCTAAATAGCTGATTGTGATTAAAGATTTTAGTAAGAAGCCTCATTGTTTTTTCCTGTGGCCTTCAGTAGCAGCTGTTACTTTGTTGTGTGCAGAGTGAATTGAAAAAAAAATCTGCCATTCTCAGGTGAAAATGTCCAGTAGAGCTAAGCATCCTAATTCTGTTTAAAGAATATAAGTTGTGCTCTTCATTTTTGGTTGGCTCATTGTTGAGCTCTGTCAGAATTTTTTATGAATGACACTCTAATCTCTTGCAGATCCCAGCAAGCTTTTATGCAGAGTGGTTTGTCTCAGCCATCACCAGTGGTTCTGTCTGGCACAGCCTTACACAACTTCCCAGCAGTGCAGCACCAGGAGCTGGCTAAGGCACAGTCCAGCCTGGCATTCCAGCAGACTTCCAATACTCAGCCTATTCCTATCCTGTATGAGCATCAGCTTGGGCAGGCTTCAGGACTGGGAGGCTCTCAGCTGATTGATACACACATCCTACAGGTAGGAAATGCTCCACATTTCCACATGCAAACCTTCTGCAGTGGGCTGATACAGGAAATCAAGTCTTGGTCAGCTTGGGTGGCAGGAAACTTAAGACACTTGGAGGAGAATGTTCTTTTAATTTAATAAATGTACATTAGCATGATTTCTGAATTGAGGGTTGTTCCCGAAATTACAAGGCTTCTTGTGCTTCTGTCATTAATTAGAGCTCAGGTTTAATTTCTCTTAATGGTGATAAAGGGCTGTTCCACCACCTGCACAATGAGAGCTTGATCACAAAGTGAAACCTTCACATTTGCCAGCTTCCCATGCTGGGGTTTCTCCTGCACTGCTTGATGCACCAGAGAGCTGCTCTCCTGCATGCTCCTAATGGGATGCTGTCTCTTGCTCTTCCTAGGCCAGAGCTACTCTCACTCAGGCTTCCAATCTCTACTCTGGGCAAGTTCAGCAGCCTGGCCAGAGCAATTTCTACAACACTGCACAGTCTCCCAGTGCTCTCCAGCAGGTAAACTATGGCATGGTAAATTTCCTACGTTGTATTCTTCCTAAAAGCATGTTGTGGTTGGTGTCTGTGGGCTGGGAATAGAAGGGAGGGCTGAGACAACCTTTAATTCTTCCAAAATAAAAATGGAATGTTAATAGTGAAGGAGGGCTGCAGCAGCAGCACTGCACAAACTGAATGGCACAGAAGTTGGATGGCCTGCAGTTCATGTTTATCATTTGTCCCTGGCATCCTTCTCTTGAATAGTTCATTTTTCAGTGATGGGCAGGTATTTAATTGGCACAGTGCTGTTGTTAATTGAGTGAGGCACATGATGCCTTTATAGAAGCAGGTACCAGGAGTGGTGGAGAGAGAGAGGGGCAAATTCCAGCTGCTTAGTGCAGACTAACTGTTAACATCAGTTCTCACTGAGCTGGAACCCAGGAGTGATCACAGAAAATAACTGAGAAGTCAGCAGATAGGTGATCAGCCAGGTCAGTAAAAGAACTGCACTGATTTGAAGGTTTTTTCATTCTTTTGTGAAAGAACTGCTAAATTGCTCTGTGCAAGCATTCTGTCATATTCACAGGATACTGTCTAGTGACATCTGATTCGTTTTTTTTTACTGAAATGGCTTCCAAAAAAAAGGTTATGATGGATGGATTTATTGTAATAGCCCACCCCATATGCAGAAAAAGTTGCCAAGACAGAAATCTAGAAGAGTTGTAAAAGATTGGATGATGTCTATTGGAAATCCAGCACTGTTTTAAGGACCTTTTAGAAGAGTTGGTACTTTCAATGTGTTCAGTTCTGGCTGTCTCTCTGATTTTAATCTGTTACCCTTCAGAGCAGAATCCTAGTAAGCCTTTCACATTTGGGAGTCTCAGCTCATTCTCCTTGTCACACTCAGAATATAATTTTGCAGGTAGTGGATTGTCAGACCAAGACATGCAGTGACTCCTGCCAGTCAGGTCACTGCTGTTGTATTTCTGTGTTTATCACTACCACTCTCTTCTGTTTTCAGCCCACAGCACCTTGGTAAACACAAGCAAGGGACAGGCTGTGTATTTTTGGCATTGTTTTTAAGCTCAAACTGCTGGTTGATGGAACTCCTGGAAAGTAAAATCTAATTTTTATCCCAATGTCCTTTGACTAGAATTATTTGAAGTAAACAAATAAGCCAATCCTGTCCTATCCGCCCACCCCCAAACTGGTTATTTTGTTCTGCACTTGTTTTCTGGGTTGAATTAAATTTCCCTGTCACACAGTGAAATCATGTTGAATGATGATGGAGTTAGAGGGTCTCATGCACCTTTGTTTCTGAAAAGCAAATACCCAAATGCCATTAGAACTGGTTATAAAGGCAAACTGAGCAATAAATTCACTTACTTGCTTGCAGCTCTCTGGTTAAATAAATGACCTTATTAAGCTATTTGTCTGGGATAAAGCTGAAGTAGAGCTAGTAATGAAGGTGACATGTCTCTGTTACTGGTGATTTTGTGCTCTCTCTCCAGGTGACAGTACCTTTGCCAGGATCACAGATTTCTCTGCCCAACTTTGGATCCACAGCACAGCCACTGATTGCCCTGCCCCAGTCCTTACAGCCACCACTACAGCACACCCCACCACAAGCTCAGGCTCAAAACCTGAGCAGACCTGCCCAAGTGACCCAGCCTTTCAGAGGATTGATCCCAGCAGGAACTCAGCACAGCATGATTGCTGCAACTGGAAAGGTAACAACACAAATTGCCACAGCTGCAGGATAGAAATTCATGTGGACCGTGGCTGTTTGCTGGTTTATATAACCAGCACAGCAACTCACCTTGATTTCTTGCATCTTAAAAATCTGCCTCAGCTTTAAAAGACAGAGAACCCAGTCTGGGTTAATGCCTTAGGGACTGGGTCTGTGCATTTAGCTGAGGTTTTGTAGCTAACTTGGTGCTGGCCCGTTTGCCCTGCAGGAATACCTGGTTTGATAGTGACACCATGGGCTAGTAGGGGATTTCATGTAGAAGCCACGTGCAAAACAGTACTGAGGTGTTGTTAGAGCAGCAGGGGAGCACCACCACTGTGTCAGGGCTGGTGGTGGATTCTGGGTCTGCTTGAGTTCCTTGCTTTGCTTCTGGACTCAAACCCAGAGCAAGTTGTTTGGGTTCAAGGGTTTCCAGTGCAAAAAGGGGAGTTTTAGGGGCTTCAGTGGACTCAGTATCAGCCATGACCTTAAGCCAGAATTAAACTCAACTGTTATTGCTGGGGGTCTGCCTTTCCTTTCTGAATAGCACAGCATGGTGCATATTAAGAGTAGCACTGTATGCAAGATAGAATCTTTCTGTAATGAAAAAAGAAAAGCCTGGTCTTGCAGCTCAGGAAAACTGAGGGACAGGTCCAGTAAGGAAATAACACTTAAACAGTGCAAGAAACTCGAATATCATGGGGGGAATTCTCTCCTCTCCTTTATGTGAAGCTGCTAAGGTAATTGCTGATGAGGAGATGTGTGGAGCTGGCTTCCAATCACAAGGTCTCTTGTCTTAGATGGAATCCCAGCTTAACAGGCACCGGGGATTTTCGGATAGTGTGCAGCACTCGGCAGTTGCAGTCCGCTTCCAGGTGAGCAGCGGGTGACACCCTGCACATGGACACAGCTCAGCTGACTGGCAGGAACAGCAGGGCCCTTCCACCTCAGGGACTGATCTACCTCTGCACCTGAAATCCCTGCAGCTTCTGGCCCAGATTTTAGGGTGCTTTGGGAAAAAAAAAAACAGTCCCCGTGATTTGCAGCTGCAATAAGAAAAATCGCGGGTGTTAATTCCACATCTTGGACAGGAATGGCAGCCAGAATTTCAGACCACCTAGATGAAGTTTCCATCTCCTCACCCCCCCAGAGTGTGTATGGTGGTTTTTCCAGCTTCATGGGATCTGGCCAAGTCTTTTCAGCTTTGCAGTTGTTAGGAGCCCATTTTGCAAGCAGCAGCAAAAATGTTTCTTGCTGCAGTTATCACTGGAAAACGATCACTTGTTTCAGTAAAAAATGAGGGAGGAGCTGCAGTGGATTGCTGGCCTTAGATGACTTTCCTGCCCTGCTCTAAGATTCCCATCATGTTGCTGCTAAAGAAAATCAACTTAAAACAGCCTCTCATTTTAAAGTAATTTATTGTTGCTGTTATGCTTCATGGCCATGTATGGAAATACACTGTTCCCAAGACTAATTTATTCTGTTGAGTGTATCTGCAAAATAGCATTCAAGAGTCATTGCTCCAGTTAGTCTGGAGACTGTTTGGCATGAATGACAGCTCTGTTTTTGCTGTGCCTTGGATTTGTTTGTTTTTATAGACCTGGATTATTATGGTATTCTTCTTCTCATCATTTTCAGGATTATTTCTAAATATTTTCATGGTACCTGAGGTGGGAGTCTTGGAGATCTCAACTCCAAAACATACCTTTTTTCTGTTTTTTAGGTCCAAATAGATGAAATTACTCTCAAACCCCCTGTCATTATGCAGGAGGACCAAGTTAGAAAGCAAATACCATTGCTGCAAGTGCCAGATAGGGCAGGAAAATCGTACACAGAGGTGCTTGTGGTGCTGGGCCTGTCCTAATTGTAAGAGGCTGTTCTGCAGTCAGGCTTTCCTCTCCACTTAAGTGACCTCTTTTCATTGAGGTAAGCTAACAGCTGCTCAGCAAATGTAATTTTTTAAATTAGAATTAACATGTCAGTTGCTGTGTTTTTCAGATATCAGAAATGGACTTGAAGGCCTTTGGAGGTGGCATTGATGTCAAACCTGGAACACCACCAGTTTCTGGCAGGAGTACTACCCCAACCTCCAGTCCCTTCCGGTAAATCTCCCTTAAGCTCAAAATTCCTTAAAACCAGAGCTAGAAAATGTACCTAATTCATACCTAGTCATGCATGAGCAGCCTTTTCTGGCAGGTATGAGGTGAGGGGCCACTGATACACAATACAATCCTTAATCTGAGCTCATGAGCAGCATTCCAGTAGGTCACCACATCTGCTGTAATTAAACAGAAGGAAATAGCTCTGAAATAAAAGGTGAAAAATACTTTTTTGGGCAAATGAAACTAAACGAGAAGTGGCAGGGAAGATGCAGTTTGGGATAAGATAAATAAGTAAACAGTAAGTAAACTGTAAGACAGTTTACCTGAATTGTGGTGTTCAAAGTAAAGAACACTTCAAGGCTTAGACAGCATTTGTGGCAACGGTTCTGTTAGAGGAGTAAGTGTTGTTGCAAAGTCTCTAAGCTGCTCACAAGTGAAATCAGTAAACAAAGCAGACTCCTTTAAGCTCACAAATTACTGGTGTGTGGAGCTTAGCTGGTGTCCCCTGCCACTGGTGCCTCTCTGCTCATTTTGCCAGGAGTGCATCACCCACACCCTCTGCACAAGAACTCTCTGCAAGGCAAGCTCTGTTTCCTAAGGAGGGCTGTTCACTATTTTTTCTTTTTCTGTTCACTCTTTTCTTTGAGGGCTGCTTGCTGCCCTTCCCCCAGATAATCAGTCAAGCTTCATATAATTCGTGGTGATTCAGCACCTTGGAAGTTTAGCAGAGGGTCACGTTCCTAGCCAGATAAAACAAGGAGAGCATTTTCTGTGAATTCTTTAAGTCTGTTCAAGTGCATTTTGAAACATTTGACAGCATGTCAGAGTAGAAGCAGCTGCATGTTCATTGCCTGTTGTGACAAGCTCTGAACTTGCCATGATAGAACAAAGAGTGACTGCAGAGGAGCAGGACTGAACATAAGATAGCAGGGATAGAAACTGCATCTAACATGACAAACATGACAAATCTAACATCAGTGTTTGTGTCATAAGTACCTGGGGAAAAGGGCTCTTTCATACAGACATGCCCTGGAATCTCTTCATAGCCTGAATATTTCTGATTTTGCTTTCTCTTTGAATTCTGAAGTTCTGGATCTTTTTGCATGTAGAAGCTTTTATATAGAAAAAGTTTCACACCAGCTTTACCAGCTTTCTTCCCCCCTTCAGTTCTGAGTTTCTAGTTAAGTTGTAACTAAGGGCAGAAACAACCTCTGAATGAAAGCAGTTGGTTTTAACTGGAGTTCTTTCCTTTAGAGCCAGTTCTACAAGTCCTAACAATCAGTCCAATAAAATGAACAGCATTGTCTACCAGAAGCAGTTCCAGTCAGCAGCTGCAGCTGTGAGAATGACACAGCCCTTTCCTGCACAGTTTGCACCACAGGTAGGTGACTGGTGGCTTCCTACAGACAGATTTGTTCCTGTGTATGACCTGGTGGCTCTGACTCGACTGTGTCTCCTCAGGCTTTATCATGGGGAGATACAAAATGGAATCCTGAAAATGAAATGGCATAAGAAACCCCACGTCAAGATCAAAAAAAATAACCTCTCTGATCTTGCTTACAAGTAGTGCTGATTTTGTGGTGTTTAATTTTGCGTTCTGTGCAGGCTGAGGAATTTACTACAGGTTGTGAATGATGTAGAACAGTGTTGTGCCTTCCCCAGGCAGCTGTAATGCACCTCATGCTGCAGAAACAGATCATTTGCTTGGGGAAGGGGAGAAGCTTCATGTCTCAGAAGGGTCCCAGTGCATATTTCACATGTGTAAAGACAAAGCAGATTTGCAGCTCTGAAGTATTGAAGGAGCAGTTGAGGTTGGAAAGGATCTCTGAGGTCACACAGGCCATACGAGGCAAGGCTGATGGCAGAGGGCTTGATTTGCTTTGGCATTCCAGGGAGCACAGCTTACAAGGGTGGTGCATCTCTGCTGCAGGTGACTGGAGCCAGGCTGCTAGGGAAATGCAGCCTCTCTAAAAGTTCATTTCAGGCAGAAAGGATATTTCTGGCTTTCATTTAGCATTTGGAGTGTTTGACTGCAGGACTTGAGATTTCATGTCTGGATTGTCACTGGCAGAAACTGCCTCACCTTTCTGGGGCTGCCTTTCACCAGTGGCTGCTCCACTGCCTTGTGAGGGTCTTCTCCCTGCTCACAAGCTGGGTTGAAGTTGCTGGTGCTGCTTTCAGGCCCAGCAGCACTGCAGAGCTGTTCTGCTCTTGCAGTTCAAGCCTGTTTCCTTGACATTCATTTCATAGCAGAGTAGCAGCTTTTTCCCCTTTAAGATTATGCCAACGTGCAGCCAAGTTGGCAGTTTTCTAATTGAGAAATGTCTCTTTTTGTTGTTTTTCCCCCACTTAGATCCTCTCTCAGCCTAACCTGCTCCCTCCATTGGTAAGAGCCCCATTTACTAACACCTTCCCAGCGCCTGTTCAGAGGCTGCCAGTAGTTCTGCATAGTCAGATGCCGAATCAGATGAGCACAGGCCTTATGAGCCACCCTCAGTTACCACGTGTGGCCAGAGGTCCTTGTGGATCAGTACCTGGAGCCAGAGGCACTCAGGCCAAGGCTGAACGAGATGTGAAGGTCAGTATGTGAACAGCAGGGCTGTTACCAGCAGTTCAGTCTGACAGCCCCCAGGGCAGGGATGTGTCTGCAAGGCATGGCTTCAGAAAGTGCCTCTGGACCCCAAGCCAGCAGCCAGGCTCTTAACAGCTGAACACAGACTTTCTCTATGCCCTGGTGTTTTTTCATAAGGATTTTAAACTAAAATGTTTGTAGGGAGCTTCCTGTCTCAAGTGGTCTTTTCTGGTCAGCAGCTGTGGAGCTGCTGCTGCTGTCCAAGGCAAAGTGAGGTGTCAGGAGCACTGCTTTGAATGAGCAGTGAAGCTGCACACCTGGCTGTTTGCTGTCCTTTCACCCTGCTCCAGCCAGCCTCACTCCTTGGGGACTCTGGAGAGTCCTTTCCCCATGGTTTGAAGTGCCTGTGGGCTAGAATACAGTACCTGGTGCTCTCTGCAGAAGAGGGAGCTGCATTTCAGTAGCAGGTGATGACAGTCACCCTAACTTATTACAGCACTTTGGGACCCTTCAGTTCGAGGCAAGCTCTTCTTCCAAGGCAAGGCTGCAGTGTGGGACATCTGTGTAGGGACACTGCTGCACACTGAGCCTGTTTGCTGCAGAAAAGAAGTTGCTTGAATAGATGGTGCTCCTCCATCTGCTGCCATTCCTGTAACCTGTGCACTGAGGTGTCAGAGCAGGACAGTGTTGTTCTGGTCATGCGTGGCTGGGGGAGGATTGATTATCCTTCAGTTCCAGGTGGTTGGTTCATTTCCTGCCCCCACTTCGTGCAGCCTTTGGATGCCTACCAGGTGATGCTTAACATATTGTCCTGACTGTGCACTATGGATTGAATGTAGCCAGTCAGAGCAAATACTGACACAGTTCTGGTGTGTTTAACTCTCACTGCTCTCAGCAGTGTTTGCAGGAGATTAATCTGTCACACTTGGTTGCTGGTGATCAAGTCATCCAGCCTTAACCTCAGGGGATGGCTGAAATTTGGCAGAAGGTTTCAGGTGTCCGTGTGGCTCCAATAAAATCAGGCTATTGCTGCAGTCCTGCAAACGAGAGTTCACAGGTTTGTTTTCTGTTCTGTTGCTGCTTGAGTTACTTGGAGCAACTGCAAAGTATAAGAGCCAAGGTCTCTTGTTCCAGAATTCTGCTGTTCTGTCTCTCTGTTGTTGTGTGTGCGTGTCCCAGCCCCGTTTTTTGTAAAAAAGCAGAAAATATTCAGAGAGGTACGTGGAGGCTTAGTGCCTGTGTGGTAGTTGGGGTTGGTTGTGTTAAGATACTCCTTTTAAATTTAAAATAAAAAGGTGTTTGACTGCACTGGGCTTTGTTGTTCAGCTTCCAAATGATTGAACTCTGAATGGAGTCTCTGCAGTCTGGGCAGGAAAGCCAAGTGCTTGCTCTGAAGTGTCTGATCTGCACAGTGTCAAAACTGTAGCTGGAATGTGTTCACAGAGGCTGAATTCCACCACAGGGGCAGGTCAGGGTTGCTGGTAGGGTTCAGAGGAGGGGAGGCAGCAGGCAGCTGGTGCTGCCTGGGATGAGAGCCTGCTTGAAGTGGGAAGTGGATGAGGCTGCAGTTGACACACAGCAGAGTTCTGAGCCTGGTTCTTACCCATCCCAGGTGCCGGCTCAGTCTGTGTCCAGAGCCACAGGAGGAAGGGGTGTGCAGACTGTGCTGCTGGGAGGGGCCCTGTGCTCCAGAGGGGCAGCAGGAGCAGGGGCAGCTGGAGTGGCCCTTGGGGCCCAGGCAGCGTCCTGCAGGCACAGCTCATGTCTGACCTGTGCTCAGGGGAAGCTGCAGCTGCTGTCAGCAGTGTTTGTACTTGTACAGCTCTGCAGTGGTGATGCTATACAGAGGGGTTAGGTAATGCTTCAAACTGTTGTCCCTGATCCTCTTTTTTGGGGAAGGATTAGGAAAAGCAAGGGAAACCTAGATGTTAAACTACTGCTGAGGAGCCAAGCAGCCAGACGTGGTGACACCAGGGAAGCAGCAGGATGGACACTGATTCTCTAGGGAAGTCTGGTCACTGCAATCAGTCCTTCCCCTTTCATGTGGGAAATACTTGTGAAGTCACTCCAACTCCAGTGCCCTCTCTTCAATAAACTTATTTTCTCCCTCTCTTAAGGCAAAGCAAAGAGCAGAGGTCCTTCAGTCCACCCAGAGATTCTTTTCTGAGCAGCAGCAGCAGCAGAACAAACCCATAGGAGGCAAAGCCCCGAAAGTGGAGGAGAACGGGAGCAAACCCAGCGAGGCAATTGCTGACTCTGCAGGAGTCTGCCAGGACAAAGCCGAGGAAAAGCCCACCCCTGCTCCTGCTGCCACACCGAAACCTGTTAGAACTGGACCAATCAAACCTCAGGCAATCAAAACCGAGGAAACAAAATCTTAGAGGCTGTGTTCCCGTGGAGAGGGGGAGGGTGGGCGAGGTGTCAGTGATTGGTGGCCCGAAGGATGAAGAGCAGCCTGCCCTCCCTGCCGGGCTCTGAGCAGCCCCATGGGGCATAGAGGCCAGCAGCAGTTGTGTGGCAGCTGCTGTGTGCCCAGCTGAGCCCCCAGGCTCTCGGGGCTCACATCTGCTCTAACAGCATGAAGGCTGCTTTGGGGTGTGCATGTCCCACACGTGTGTGCCCCGTTTGGCTCGCACCCGCCTGCTTCCCAAAGCCACAGCACGGAGAAGCAGCAACGGTGGGGAGGCATTTCCTAGCTGACACAATGACTTCTCTTATTTTCTTCAGGCTCTGATCTTCAGCTGCTATTTATCTTTTTATAAACCCATGAATATGAGAACATGCAGATCTGAAGATGGTGCTGGGCCAAGTAATGTGTGTTAAGTTTTTAGTGACTTAAGAAGCTTCTATCTTGTATAAATAGAGGGATTCACATATTTGCCACACGAGGTTTAACCTAACACAGAATAACACTGGCAGTGTTGGATTTCCCTCTGAAGGCAGTGCTTTGCTGGCTGCTGCTGCTTGGATGACAATTTACTGCATTTAGTTCACCATATGAAAAAGCTCCTTGGCCACCTGTGTCCTCTCCACCCACTGCTCCCTCAGTGGCTCTCACCCCTGGAGTTGAAGGTTTGTTGCATCAATAGTCAGATTTGTTCCGTTCACCCCTGTCCATCTGTCTTTAGATGATGCCAGTGGTCCCTAAACGGTTTCCAGTTTCTGTAACACAGCAACGAGCACTTAAACTGTGCCACAAGAATAAAAGAAACCTTATCAGATTAACGAGAGTTTTATCGCAAAGGTGCATTCTTTATATCAGAGCTGCATCGCACCACCTCCTTGCCCACAGTGTGCTGGAAAGTAGAATCAAGTCAAATAAATGCCTTTTTAATTGTATCCTCTAGTATTCTAGCTGTAGGACAGTACTGTATGATACTTCTGTGAATGTAAGATATCCTGTACCTGCTTATGATATGTAGTAGTGACTGTGCTATACTGGAGCTGTTTTTAATAATGTTATTCTAGAGGTTTTTTTCCAGACAATGATTGAAAAAGCTAATAAAAAGCACCAGGTACCACATCAGTAGCAGAATTTGCTGGTTTTTTCTGGGATTTTTTTTCTTTTTTTTTTTTTAATGTTTTTTGGAAGGAAGAGTTGAAAGTCTAATGTGTATAATTTTGTTCAAATGACTGCAGAAGCTGGAAAGGCTGTTGCTGCTATTGATGCCTAGTGAATTGCTATTGGTTATCTTTTTATATAAATATATATATAATTTGAATTTTTGGAAACTAGCTGTGATGTCAACTTTGGAAAAAAGTATCCCACTTGTAGTGTGAGTTGGCATTGTACAGAAATTAACAGCCATATTGGTCTAGAAATGTTAAACTTAATTTTTTTTCCATTTGTACAGGGGTAACGCACTGTATGAAATATGTACGGTCTTATTTACATGGGTTTGATTACAGAAACTAATAAAGTATTCTCTAAATAAAGCCTGGCTGCTCTCATGATTGCTGCAGGAGGTGAGCAGAGCTCCCAGGGAAAGGCTCCTGAAGGAAGATGCTCCCAGAAGCTCCTTTGTGTATCCTGGCACTTTTCCAACGCTTCTCCAGCCCAGGGCTCACAGGACGTGGCCAGAAGGAGCAGAAGGACCTGGGGGGGCTTGCTGGGAATTCCGTGTCCAGCTGGTGGAGCTGGGGGTTGTTCCAGGCAGGAGCTGGGATGACACCGGTGAGTGGCAGCACCAGGAAGAGGCACAGGAGCCCTGGCCTGAGCCTGCGCTGCCCCCTAGGCTGTGGGCTGGGGCCAGGCAGGGCACGCTCAGCTGGCCACCAGAGGGAACTTGCTTCCCACAAACACCAGGAACCTTTGGTGTCTTGGTCTCTGAGAAGTAATTCCTGCCTGGGGAGAAGGTGGCTCTGCCTCTGAGGAAAGGGAGGATGCAGCCAGGAGTGTTGAGGTGGCTCTGCAAGCAGCACAAGGAGCTGGGCAGGATGACCAGAGGATGTCAGAGGTGTCACTGCCAACTCTGGGCTGGGTTGGGAAGCAGCAGCTTAGGGCCACCACAGGAGCTGGAGTCCTTTGCTGCCCAGATTGGTTTTGTTCAGGGTAAAACTGAAGTAATATGGAGTAAATCAAAGGTTCTGGGATCCACAATGCAGCCGTGGGCAGAAGGAACCTCTGAGCAGGTAACACTCAGGGTAAATCACCTTTTTCACAAGGATCTGTATGAGCACAGCTGCAGTAAATGCTTGGAAAGGAGGGTGGACATGGGAAACTGGGTGAATGTGGACACTGCTTCCATCTAGAAATGTGCTATAAAAGTAACTGAGTTGTGATGTTTTCCCTACTCTGAGGTTGTCTTCAGCCTGTTTAATCTTACAAGGACACCCCAAAAATGGGAACTCATTCACCAGAGTGTTCTATTTTTACAGAAATGCTGCTGAAAGGATTAATGTTATTTCTGTCGCAATAAAGCCATTGGGAAGTCAGAGGAATTTCCCACAGCTGGCTGTGGGAATGTACCAGGCTTTGCACTATTTTGTGCTCAGAGCAGAACAAGGGGAGTGTTTCTGCAGAAGTTTAATTAAAAGTAAATGCTTGGGCATTATGTGCCTCCAAATAACCTGGGTTTGATGTGTGCCTCTCCAAAAACCCAAACCACGCCAGCTGCCTTTGAGGCCAGGTGGAGCTTTTAGTCATTGACCCCGGTTGATTGAATATTTTTATGACATTTAATCAGATAACTTGCTCCTGGCTATTTACACTGGAGTAGCTCTTGCTTTTTTTTAATTTGAGTGGGATTTGGTGTGTAATCTCTTTTCTAGGACTCTGGTCATCAGAAATAATTGTGCTGAAGCTCACAGAAATTAGCAAACAATTTTGTTTGGGGAATTCGATTTCTTTTCCCTTAATAATGTTGAAGCTGTGAAAAGGTTGTAACTTTTCTGCAGGGCAGGAGCCCAGAGGGATGTTAAATGTGACTGGGGCCAGATCCAGCAACCTCCCTGGGCTCAGGCTGGCTTCTTGCTGGGATGTGGGCAGGGAGGGCTTGTTTTCCCAAAGCAGTGTATTCAGCGCTGTTCAGCTCCAGCCCAGCTTTCTGGAAATCCTGTGTACATTGGCTTGTCCTCCTTTATTTTCTCACTCAATTAAGGGATGACTTCCTGGCCTGAAAAGCCCTGGTGTGGGGAGGGAGGGGGAGCTGTCTGCCCTCGGTGTCTGGGCTCACTGAGGTGCTGCTGCTCCCCAGGGCTCTGCACAAACCCTGCCTTTCATCCCGGGGCTTGGCTCACACCCCCGGGGAGCTGTGGGGTGAAGGGGCACTCCAGCCTCACCTCCCATCCTGTTTTGGGACAGAAATGCCTTTCTGCCATCTTTGGTGGCAGGTTTGCTGGGCATTGTTGGCTCTGGCTGCTGCCCAGCTCTGTGTGGGACAGTGACAGGGGCGATGCATTCCTGCCCCACCTGGGCTGAGCCTTGCTGCACATCCTGGGGACATCACTGGCCATGGGGACACCTTCACTGACCCCGGATCTGGTGAGATTCCCAGCCTGGCTCTGGGCCTGCCCAGGAGCAAGAATGGATCTTTCAGCCTCCTCCCTCTTCGTGCTGGGCTCCCACCTTCTGCCCACCCTGCAGCTTACCAAACGTATCTTACACATATCATCTCACTTTTTACAGCCATCATGTATTTTTCCAAAATAAAGCGTGGGGATGATGGATAAACCAAATGCTTCACTGTGATATGCAAATATACAGTGCTACACTTCAGACAACGGTGTTTAGTGTCAGGAGGACAGCAATGCGGTGAAGCATCTCACTGAAAATCCCTGTAGCTGCAGGTGATCATCACAAGTGTCCCACTGTGTTCTCTGTCCTTTTCCACTGCTCCAATATTTGGTGTATTGCCATCAGAAGCTGCCTTCCAAAATGTGGCATTTTAATGCTCCAAGCTTTACAGCTCCCCCCACCAGCACCTTCAGCCTGTAGGTGCATCTAGGGGCACCAGCCCACCACACTCCTTGGAAAACAGGCTTGGAAAGACGAGATGCAAGACAGCAGTGGTGCTGGGCAATGTTTATTGGGCCAGGACCCGATGCAGCCCCTGGGGAATGTTGTTCCTGCTGCCCTGAATGCCAGAGGGGGAAAGAAGCCTCCTCCTAAAAGCTTTCTACAATAAATACAGAAAACAGCATGCTCTGGACTGGTGTGGGGAGAGCTGCTGGCCTGGAATGGCCTGTAAAGCTGAAGCACATGGCTGGAAGGGCTGGGTACCAAAAGGCCACCCGGCTGCAGGATGCTCTGCCAGCACTCCTCACCCCTGCTCTCTCGGCTGCTTTTTTTTTTCCCCTCAATAAAACAAGGCTTGTGCAATGTGTGTCTGTATTTTCTGCTGCTTTTGAGCCTACTCGATGACTTTTGGAGGTGGCTGAACTCCAGGATGCCCCTGGGCACTGGGAGTGTGGGATGCCAGTGGAGCTTGTGGGATCTCTGCATAAGAGCTCTGCGGGGCCAGAGTGTGGAAACAACAAACCCTGACCCCACAGAGGGGATCGCTGTTCACGACGAGGGAAAAACGTTTATTTTAAGGCAGGATCTTTCTGCCCAGCCCTCACCATGCCTGAGTCCTCTCTGCTCCAATTTCGGGGTGGCCAGGCTGGGCACTCAGGGAGGCCACTGGAGCCGCTCAGGGCTGGGTGTGACCCATCCAAAACCCACCGAGGCTGGTGAGAGGCATTTCCCTGGCTCTGCCAGGCTCTGGAGCAGCGCTTTATCTCTCTCTGCTGCACCTGAGCACAAGGGGATGTGGCTGGGCAGCGTGCGGCCCCCAGCAGCACCCCAGGCTGTGCGAGGTGGCGCTCCCGGCCATGCCGGGGGAAATGGGGAGGGAAGCAGGGTGCCAAGGCACGCACGAGGGGCCCGGGGGCTGAGCCAGCCTCGGCTCACGCCCGGGACAGGCGAACGGGGTAGGTGACCATGTTAAAGCTGTCCCAGGCGAAGAGCTGCCGCTCGGCAGGGTTGTAGTCCAGCATGCTGAGGTAGCGGAAGCGGTTCTCGAAGGGGATGCTCAGGGCCCGGCTGCTGCCGGTGGCAGTGTCATAGGCAAAGTTGATGGTGGCGTTGGGCGCCGAGTAGCTGCTGACGGTGTAGAGGGTGCCGCAGATGAGGAAGGAGTTGGCCACCCCCCGCTTGCGGATGTTGGTCTCCCAGGTCCGACGGATCTCCAGCGTCTCGGGGTCCAGCTTGGAGAGGACGATGGCTCCCCGGGCCTTCTCGGTGCTGTAGATGACCCAGAGCCCCGTCTCATCCACCGCCAGGTCGATGTCGGTGTAGCCCCCCCAGGAGTAAGGGTACTGCCCGTGGTAGCCGGCACCGGGGATCTCCCTCTCGGCTGTGATGGTCTCTCCCCGCAGGTCGTAGCGGGCCACGGAGCGGGAATGGCGGGGCTGGAAGAAGAGCCCGCCGCGGTAGATGACGGCCCCCGTGCTCTCCAGGGGCCGTGGCAGGATGTGCACCTTGGCGGGGTAGCCCCGGGCCAGCTGTTCGGCCTCCTCGTACTGGAAGAGCTGGCGCACCTCGGTGCCCACGGTGTCCACACGCCAGGTGTTGTCCCGCGTGAAGGGCGCCACGGGCTCGGGGTCCTTCATCCACACGCCGTACTTGCCCGCGATGGAGTCGGCGCGGCCGAACACCACGGGCTCTCCCACCCACACCAGCTGGCCGCAGCCTGCTCGGGAACAGGACGGGACACGGAGGGGTCACCGCCAGCCCCTCGAGAGCAGCGGGGCGCGGGGCCGGCCCGGCGTGCCCGTACCTGAGTCCTCCTTGGCCGGGCGGCCGAGCGCCGTCTCGTCCAGCAGCCGTGCCACGGGAACTTCGCTCCTCTCCGACTGCAGCTCCTGGTAGCTGAGGGGCTGCGGCTCCCAGCGCGGCGCTGCAGCGGGGTCAGGACAGCGTGAGCGGGGCGCAGCCAGCCCCCCTCACCGCCTGCCTGCTCCTGCCGCCCTCGGGGGGCTCCTGCCGGGCTGCTGCCCCCCGAAACGCCGGTGCCTTGCGCAGAAGCCCGCTGCCCCCTCCCACTGCAGCAGGGCACATCTGTGACCATTCTCTCTGGGGGAAACTCCTAATACCCCAGATCAGCACGGACCCCTACATCCCCGCTCTGCTGCAGGGCATGCGATGGGATGAGGCGGGGTGGGGAGGGAGGCATGGGGCAATGGGATGCGACCTCCCAGCAAGGCTGAGCCTGCCAGGGTCCCCAAGAGGGGGGGCAGCAGTGGGTGCACAGCACGGGGGCCGCACAGGGACTCGGAGCCGGCGGCAGGGACGCACAGGGGTCCCGGCCCCGGCACTTACCCTTGGCAGGGGCACGCAGCGTGTCCCGGCCGGGCCCCTCTCTGCCGGGGGGGCAGCGGGCGGCCCGCAGCCGGGTGATCTCCTGGGCGCTGCTCTCCAGCCGCCTGCCCAGCTCCTCTTTCTCCCGCTCCAGCCGCCCCTTCTCCTCCTCCAGCCGGGACTTGGTCCGCAGCAGCTCGCCGTACGCAGCCTCCAGGCGGGCGGCCGCGGCCACTTGCTGGGGGTCCCGTGCGCCCCCCGGCTCGGCTCCCCGCGGCCCCGAGCCCCCCGCTCCTCGCTCCCGGCTCTCCAGCCGACTCAGGCGGGCGGCGAGAGCGGCCAGCTCGGCGCGCAGCTCGGGCACGCCGCCGGCAGCCTCGGGGCAGGCGGCCTCCACGGGGCTGGCGACCGTGAAGGAGTAGGTGCAGTGCCCGGAGCTGTCATGGGCGCGGCGGAGGAAGGCGGTGTCCGCCCGGCCGCCCAGGGCCACGGAGCCCCAAAGCAGCAGCCAGACCCCCAGCATGGCCCCGGCACCGCCCGAGCGGAATCTTCCCGATGCCTGCGGGGGCACCGGCACTGCCCCAGGGCCGCTGGCCGAGGCCGTGTGCCAGGGGTGACGCTCGGGCGGGCGTGCCGGGGGCCGAACCCCTCAGGGGCCGCTCGGGGCCGGGACCGGAGCCCGAACCGAGCCCGCCGGCCCGGCCCCGCCTCCGGGCGGCCCCGTCCCGCCCCGTCCCGGTGTGGCCCCGCCTCAGAGCGGCCCCGCCCCCTCCC
>VWZS01011030.1:7333-264187 GCA_013397075.1 Rhabdornis inornatus | reverse complement strand
GTGCGCTCGATGTGAGAGGGCTCTCCGGTACCGGCCATTTCCCGCCGGCCCGGCCCGGCCCGGCCCGGCCCGGTGAGTGCGGGGGTGGCGGGTCCCGTCCTGGGCCTGCCGAGCGCTCCCTGCTCTCCCCTCCAGGCTTCTCCTCCCGGACGCGGAGCCCCGCGGCACGGAGCGGCCATGCCTCCCAAATTCAAGCGACACCTGAACGATGACGAGGTGACGGGCTCGGTGAAGAGCGAGCGGGTGAGTGCCTCTCCTGCGGGGCTGAGCGTGGGGCGGCCGGGCTCGGTGCCCACGGTAGGGGTGTCTTGGCCGGGTGTCCTGGTGCTGCCGCAGCCTTTAGCCGCGGGGCCCGGCAGCCCGGAGCGCGGTGACAGCGCCATTCAGTCACTGAGGGGCTGTGCGAGAGCCAGCCCCGCTCCGTGTGTGTCACACCAGCCTCGGTACGGCTCTTTTGGGAGCCTGTTGTGGCTCCTTCAGGCTGCATCCATGGCCAGGAGATGCCGGTGTGCTCCAGCCTCCTGCCCTTCCGCAGAGCCTGGCAGGGACACGGCCTGGCTCTGCTGCCCACGTTGGCTGAAGGACTTGAATGAAGTCACCCTGTGCTTTATAGCTGTTTTTTTCTTCTGTCACCACGGTCTCCTCACATTTGAGTAGAGGTCCCAGCAGTTGCCTGGTTTGGACAAGGTGGATTTAACCTGCTGGGGTCAGGCTGTGCTGAAGCTCACGTTAGAAGCCACATTTCTGTGGTCAGAAATGCTGCTGCAGCTCCCAACAGCTGTCAGCGACACCAGGAACCCGTGCTGCCAAGAGCAAACCCTCCTTTGAGGGAAGCAGTGGCTGGAACTGTTGCATGGTGTTGCAGGTTTGATTGAGCAAATGTGACAGGATGGAAATGTTGGTGAGCTTCAATATCAGAGCATCAGGCTTGCAGGTGGGAGCCCAGGCAAGTGTTGGTACCCCAAGGGCCATCTGCTGAGTCCCTGGGCCCACACCTTTAGTGTGTCACCTCCCCCTCTTGATTGTTTCTGACCCTAAGCAGAAGTGTTTTTGTCCAGAACATTCAGGCTTCAGTGGGATTGTGGGATTGCTCTTAAAAATCAGGTTTTGGGCCCTCTTATGGAGTGTAGTGGACCAGTAAAGGGGAGCCCCAGGGAGCCTGTTGGGGTGATGCAGGGGAGCTGCCAGACCACTCTGCCCTCCAGCCCAAGGAAGCCAATGTGTTCCCTTGTGGTCATCCCTCTTATACCTGCTGCCATCAGATGGTGGAGAAACCACATCCTCCAAACCCAGAGTGGACCTGATTTCCTGTGTGGATGGGATAGCCCAGGGTGGCTGTGGGTGATGTTGATGTTTTTGGGTGCAGGGCTGGGGATTGTCCCTTGAGCAGAGAGGGTCTCCCTGTAGTCAGAGGATACTGATTACATCCTAAGAGCAGAAAATATGTGTGTGAGATGGTGGTTGCTTATTGATGAGATGGTTTTTCTGTGTTTGCAGAGGAACCTGTTGGAGGAGGACTCTGATGAAGAGGAAGACTTTTTCTTGTGAGTTGGAATGAAGTGTCATATCTGCCTGCCGCTCTGAGACTGGGGACATGGGAATGAAAACCTCTGATTGCTTTGGGATGTTCTTCAGAGCACTGGCCTTGAGCATGAATTAATAGGTGTGACCTTTTGTATGAGTGAGATGTCCCACGGATCCTAAGATGTGGGAGGAACCCATGGGAGGTATGAAAACAATCCTCTGTGCACAAGGCGTTGGTTCTCTCCTCTGTATCTTCTGGGTCTGTTTGAAAACATGCTTTCATTGTACCTCCTGTCCTGATTACTCTTTTCTGCCTGCAGGAGGGGGCCTTCTGGACCCAGGTTTGGACCCAGGAATGACAAGATCAGGCAGTAAGTTGTTGTTCCTTAGTGTCACGGAGAGAATAATTTATTCTGGCACTGTGAGCTCCGGCTGCTGTCTTGTCAGAGTGTTTCTGACAAGCTCATCATTTGAACATTCCTTGTGCCTGGGTTTTTCTAACTGACATGTCCTACCCCCCATGTCCACAGCTAAAGGAAATCTCAGCTTTGATGCAACCTGTCAAGAAATTGTGTGTTGATAGAGGCAAAGGGATAAGATTACATCACAGGAGCTTATTGGAGTTTCTGAAGCCCTTGCTTCAGTGTTCTGGTGGTGAGCTGTTCCATGCTTTTATGAGGTTCTTTCTCTACAGCATTAACCCTGAATTTTAACCTTTTCTAGCACCATTTAATTTTTGAGGCTTTTTTACCTCATCCTGTAACATGCTCCCTAACATTTCAAGAAAGTGGTCAGGAACACACCAGGACCATGGATTTTGGGCAGCAGCTGCTTCTCTGGCATCCTCTTCTCCAGATAAAAACCTGATACATGGGACCTGGAGATGAGCAGTGACTCACTGGGGTCAAAGCAGCTGGAAAACAGGAAACCATTACAGCTGGAGGAGGAGTGGGGCAAGAAGGAAGGAGTGAACACTCTGGATCCTTCTCCCATAGAGTCATTTCCTGGACGATGCTTGTTCAGGGCTCCAGCTTTTTCTGTGAAGGATGTGGTGGTGGTACTCAATCAGAAGTGTGGGGATACTCACAGCTCCCTGGTCTGTGTTGCCATGTTCCTTTGCTGATTTCTGTGGAGCCAGGACAGAGATCTGTGTGGGGATTGCTGCCTGAGCATTGTTCAGACTGGGTTGTGTTTGCAGCCTGAGTGTGGCTCTTGGTTGGGGATTTTTTCCATGGCAGGAGGAAGCTAGCACAGCTCTGGGATGACTCACTGCCATCAGCATTAGGCTGTGCTTGTTATCTTGAGGAGTGAAGGGCACTTGAGTTGCACAAGAGGCAGAGGGCAGGTGGCTGTACCCTGAGTTTTCAGGACATCTCTGTTCCCTCCACAGTGTGAGGGTGCTGTTGGTAGAGAGGAACTGCTCTTTGGAGTAAGCCAGTGTGGATAGAGCCTCCCTTCTACAGCATGATTTGGCATGAATGAGAAAGCTGAGAACTGGGTTTATGAGTGGGGTCTTACCTCCATAGAGAGGTGGAGATGGGGTACTGTCTGTCCCTTCATCTTCCTCTGCTGGACAGCACCTACAGTGGCTGCTGTGTTCCCTGTTTGTGGGAGAAAACAGGAGCTCTTGCTCTTCTCTTGCCACTGTCTTGGCTTGGCAGAAGGAAGCAGTGGCTTAGATGGGGGAGGGCACTGCACCTGTGGGAAGGAAGAAGAGTGAAAGAAGCATTTAGGCAGGAGCTGGTGGGTCCATAGGTATGATGGGACTAATGGCCCACACACAAGGCTTTCCCATTGCCAGAGATTGCCTGTATGTAGCAGATGTGGCAATGGGATATGTCCCTTGGGCTAGCAAGGGGCTACATCTATGCAGCATCTAGAGCATCTGTTACAAAACAGAATTTATTTTCTGCTCTCATCGGTGCTGATTGCTTTGTTTAATAAGCACTTACACCATGCAGTCATCATTTCCTGTCATGGAGATCACTATGAAGTTTCTGATCAGTTCAGCCCTTCTGCTGTAGGGATCAGTTCCTGGTCTCATAGTGAGTCAGTTTTCTTTGTTTCACCAAAGAAAGGGTTGGGTGGCTACTGAAAAACTGTAAGGAAAAGACATTTTAAGGAGGAATTTGAGCATTTGGAGAGCTGAGGCATAGCTGGACAAAGCTAGAGAGGCCATGGCAGTGCAGGGCTGGAGGAACGAGGTGTGAAGATGGGCGTAAAAGGAAACTGGGTGGAGGATTGGGTAGAGGAAAAAGTGATGGGATTGTGGGAGCAAAGGTGTGGAACATGTCAAATGTGAGGGGCAAGACTGGAAAGTTTTCCTGGTTGTGCTTGGCAGGAAAGGGGGATGGATTGGGTCAGGGTGGAGTTTGGCAGCAGAGACCCTCAAGGCCGGCTCAGCTGTGGGGAACACTGCAAACCTTGTAGGAGAAAAAGGTGAGTTACAGTCAGCAATAGTGAGAGGAGGAAGTGTCAGTCCCCTTCAAGCTGAGCTTTGTCCTGATGTGTCTGGAAGCTGCTTGCTTGGGGTAGTTGAGAGAGCCACTTTGGTTCCCTTTGAGGCCTCTCATCCCCAGGGTGGGCTGAAGCTGAAACACAGCTTTTAAAGGGCTTTTATCCTTTTTCCCAAAGGTACAAAGAACAGGTAAGGAAGAGCTGATCTCCTTTCTCTGCCTTTGCCTTGAGGCTTTGGAAGGAATGCTGAATGTGTGCATGAGAGCCTTTTCAAGGGAAGCTGGGATGTTCATCTTCCAGCTGGATTTCTTTTGTTTGGAAAAGGAGCTTCTCATCACAGACCATCTTTTCAAAAATTCTGCTAAAATCAGCCCCTTTTCTGGGCTGCTTGACTCACTTCACTGCTGATGTTTGTGCTTTCAGGGAACTGTGCCGTTGGGTTCTTGTTCATGCTGCTGCTGAGGCTCAGCCCAGTGCTGGGGTTCCCCAGGAACCTCTTGGTCTCTGTGAATCCCCCATTGTGCTGCTTTGGAGGGTCAGCATTCCCAGCCCCAGTGGCTCTGGCTGGATGCAGGCCCTGAGCAGGGGGAAGGTTTGGGGAATGGTTTGAACTCTTGGGGCAAGAGCTGACTGCAGCTTCGCAGGGGTCATTGCAGGTTGTGCAGTGAACCCCAACCACAGTCCAGGCTTTCATCTGAAGATGATGCCAAGACCACGTTGACAGGTATCATTGTTGGATATAATCCTTTCAATGACTGAAAGGCTTCAGGGAGGCATAGACTGCTGTTTTCTTCCCAGATGGGACTAAGCAGCAACTTCAGGGTTTTGTGGTATGGTTCAGCACTGTTACCCCATTTTTGGGAACAGCAGAGCTCTCTGCAGAGAGCAGGGGAGTGCTGTGCAGCACTGGCCTCCTGCCTCTGTACCCTCCATCTGCCTTGGCTCTCCCTCCTGTTCCCTCTTCCCTGGGTGGCTGCCACAATCAGGGGTGCTTGGGTGTAATTTGCACCAAAATACACACTATTAATATCACTGGGGTGGAAAACTGGAGTGTGTCATGGCTGCAAACAGCCAGCTTGGAGACAAACAGCAGCCTTGGGCAGCACATCCATGGTGTGTGCACAGGCTGTTTACAGTGTCTGGAGAATGCAGCACTGTTAGCCCAGCACCCTGACCAGCCCAGGCAGGTTTTCAGTACCTAACCCAGTGTGGCTAAAATGGAAAAGCTTGTTCCTCCCACTCTGGAACAGCAGAGCACAAGAAAAGAGGAATCTAAAGCGAGATGAGTGCCACTGGATCTCGTTGCTTTGATGGTGTATGCTTGCTATCCTTGTTAAAAGCATCAGACTTGCAGTAATCAGTGAGAAAGGAGGTCGTGGGGGACATATTTCATGTTTTTGTCTTTCTCCCTTTCCTGGCAGGTATTTATTCCACTTTATTTCTCTTGGAAATCTGGCAGGAGTAAAGCACATGAAGTGTATGTGTCAAAAGCCTGCAGCTCCCCAACAGGAAATACACTTTGTATTAGAGGACTCATTCCCTCTTGCCAAATAAAACAAGAAAATATTTTCTTCTTGATGTGACTTGAGTTTCCTACGTCAAGCGTGCCAAACCAGTGGGAATTTTTGAATTTGTTCTGAAGCTGCTGGGCTAATACATAGGCTGAGCATTTTTCAGCCCCCTCCTGGAGAGGCAGCAGGGAAGGGTGGGAGAGAGCAGAAAGAAAGGGCTGGCTTAAGGTCTGGTTAAGGTGCTATGTGGAGGTCTGAATTTCCCTGGCTTGGCCTTTTCCCTCCTGTCCTTTGCTTTGCTTTGTTTTGGTTTGGTTTCTTCCTCAGATGGCAAACTGTGCTACCCAAATGCATCTGTGTTCCATGGGGGTCAACACCTCAACATTTGTGAGAGTTTATAAGCCTTGATTTCTTTGAGCCTCCATTCTCCATCTGTGAAATGTTTTGTTCTCTTGGGGACAGCTGACAGCTTGCCCAGGGTTTGGGCAGGTAATGAGGGCCCCAGCAGCTCAAGTGAGAAGAGACAGGATGCTGAGAAGCAGCTTGGGCAGTAAGGGTCTGTGCTCCACAGCTCTCCCCCAAATGCTGTTAACCACCACAGCAGCTTGAAGTTACCAGCTTGTTTTGCCTCCAACACTTTGGGGTGTCCCAGGACTGCAGCAGCACCCCTCAAGGCTCTGACCTGCACTGGCAGGGACACAGGTGGTGCTGCATTGCTCTGCAAGTTCCTAGATGCACTGTAACCTCGTGTGCTCCCACTAGTTAGTTGTACTGGAATAACTTGGTTACAAATCTGTTGTGGGAGGAAATCTTTCTATTTTCAAGCCAGAAAATGATTTTAGAAACATTTCCATACTGCAAATGTAGACTTGTGCGTGTGAAGCCGACGTTTGAGGCTTAGAGGTTTTGCCAAGTTGGCTCATCTGGGGTAGCAGATGTTGGTGCTTTTCCTCTCGCCCCAAGCTGTAGCTGCATTGCTGGCAGCTCCAAGCTGGGACTTGTTGTGCCAGGGTAAGGAAAGCCCCTTGCAGAACGTGCCTGCTTGTCACTGCTTGTCACCCAGTGCCCCAGGGATGGGCCATGTGTGTCCTGTGTGGGGTGGACACTTGGCTCCACAGGGCACTGCTGTGTGTTTCCTGTCCACTTCCTCAGTGCCACCTTCCGAGCTTTGCCAACAGTGGCAGCTCTGCCGCTCACCTTGGACTTTGTAAAACCAACAGAGGATCAGAACAGGCTCCTGGGCACGGGGCACTTCCTGCTGAGAGGTCTTTGGGGATTTTCTGTGCCCTTCCCCTCCAATAAGGAGCTCCTGTCAGTGTGGAAGGCGGGAGCTGCCACTGCACGGTGTAGGTGGGTTCAGAGAGATGCTGCTCCCACAGACTCTGCGATGCAGCAGAGAAGGCAGGTTCTTTTTTTATGCTGTCCTAAATAAAGCACGTTTTTACATGTGCTGCTGGAGTCCAGCATGTGCCTTATCACAGCTGTTGACTCAAAAATTGGTTTCAGAGGAGTTGCTTGGCTCTTCTGGCTCTGGAAGCCACAGTGCAGTGGTGCTGGAGAGCTCGACCTGAAAGGCTAAGATGGGAAACCCCTTCATATTTAGAGATATGGAACTCTTCTAGAGCTTTCTGGGGAGAAAAATGCCTTTTAATGACCATTCTCACCTGTATTTGGAACAGTAAGGAAATGTGAGCAAGTGATGCGACCACTATTGCTGGCTGTAGCTGCTCCTCATCAGCACAGGTGTCTGCTTGGTGAGAGGCAGTAGCTGATAGGAAAGATAGGTCAGTGTAAACCTATGTCTCTAATTAGTTAGAGGCATGGTGGCAAGGACAGAGCCCTGATTCTGGTTCTGCAGTGCCCCATTGACTGGCCTTGAGTCTGTCTTGGCCCTGGTGTCCTGGCCATGGGGGAGGATACACTGTTTCTCTTTGGAGCTATTTCTGTTTTGTTGCCTCCAAGGTCCTGCTGTTGCTTTTCTGGGAACGGTATGTCTCAAGCAATGTATTGTTATCCCCCAGGCCTCAAGAAAATCCTCATTTCTATCTCCAGGAAAATAAACGTGTATTAGCTCCAAAATACAAACCAGAACAGAGCAGTACTTTTCCACCAGGAAAATTTTTCTCTCTTGCCAGTGTATTTTTTTGTGGAGTGAATAAATGCATTTTTAATAACCCTACTGGTGTGATTTAGGCTACTGTTCACTGAAGGCTACCCACAGAGTTGCGTAACCTGTGAGAAGATGAATTATAACTTGGTTTAGTTCATATCAGCCATTTCTTTGCTATCCACTTGATGCCCCTGGCAGACTGGGTTTAATTTAGCAACTCAGTTCCTGGAGGGAACTGATTTAATTTCACCCCAAGTTATTGAGCAAAGGTGTGATGTGGAATTCTATGAAATGTAGAAAGATAAGGTATGGTTTTCATACTTCTTCTTTCCCCTTTGTGAGCTCTTCTGTGGCAGAGGTGCCCACCAACAGCAATTAGTGCATTTGTGTGTTAAAGGTGTTAGAGAGGGTGTCCCACTTCTGCTCACTTCCCCATGTTCTCTCTGAACCCCTTGTGTTCCCTTGCCCTTCCTGGGATTGCCAGAGATCCACCCTGTGCAATGCCCCTGGCTTTCTCTGCATCCCATCAACCTCTTCCCACTGTTGTGCCCTTTCATTTTTGTGGGTGAGCTCTCAGATCCTGCCAGGCTGAGTGCTCACTCTGGTGCTCACTTCTGCCTCTCACACTGCCTGTGCCCTGCCCTAGTGTCCAGAACCAGGTGGATGAAGTCATCGATGTCATGCAGGAGAACATCACCAAGGTGATCGAAAGGGGTGAGCGGCTGGACGACCTGCAGGATAAATCAGGTGTGATATCAAACACAGCTCTGCTGGGCCAGGTTAACCTGGTGCAGTTCTGAAAACACCTCATGTCAGACCTGGGCTTACATTTCTGTCCTTCCTGTGATGGTGTTGCTCAGTCTTGGGCTGCAGATCTGACTTTATGCTGACTCTCTCTCCATCTTTACCTGCTGCTCTATGCAGAGGCATTAATTTGGAGGTGTCTGGGTGTTGGGATCTAGTTGGTCCTTCAAGCAAAGGTAGATTGGCCTGTCTTCTGGCACTGTCCACTGGCTTGCAGAGCAAGTTCCTGTCCTCAGAGAACACCCAGTACAGAGGAGGCACAGTGGGACTTGTCTGTGTACTCTGGTGAAGGGCATCACATTGACCCTGCTGTGGCTTTGGTGAATCATGCTGTGGTTGGGAATGTTATTGCACAGAACTCAGTGGAGTTAGGTGAGTGGGTGCTCTGACAGTGTGTGCACCAGTGAACTGACTCTTTTCTTTCCTTTAATAGACAGCTTATCAGACAATGCAGCAGCTTTTAGCAAAAGAGCCAAGCATCTCCGGAGACAGATGTGGTGGCGAGACTGTAAGGTGAGCGAGAAGGGGAACAGGCAGGGCTGGGCTTGTGGAAGGGTGGTGATGGTGGAGCAGCTCTGCCTCCTAGCTGAAAACATGCTGGGAGGCAAAGGCCTCCTTTCAGGTGGAAGCAGCTGCCCCTGGCACCCTGTGTAAGGTGCTGTGTGCTCCTCTTGCAGATGAAGGCGATCATAGCAATGGTGGTGGTCATTCTCCTGCTTGTCATCATCGGTGAGTAGCTCTGCATCACCCCAGCCATGGCTGGCATGGACAGATTGGTGGCACTACATGCTGTGAGTGACACCCTGGTGCTGTTGTCCCTGAGGGACAGCACCTGAGCCACTCCATGGGCTCCTCTCTGCCTTAAGGGGTGCCTGCAGAGCATCCCGTGCTCCTCTTCTGCAAGGCTTAAGGGTGCACGCAGAGGAGCAGGCTCAAACCAAGTCCTGCTGACTATGACCAAAGAAAGCCAGCAGTGCCCTGCCAACCTTGTCCTGACCCAGGGTTGGCACTGACTGATCCCAAGGCGGGTTGGAGTACATGGAAAAGCTTCAGGCTAGAGCAGTGTCTTCCAGAAACATCTCTACATGTATCAACCGCCTTGCAATGAGCCTGCTGTGTACAAATGCTCTTCTCCAAAGCTGATGTGCTGCTTAATTTCCATCAAGTACCTGTTGTGGCTTTGCCATTGGCCCCTTCCCATGCTCTCTGCATTTCCTGGAGCTCCCCAGAGCAGAGATGCCACTGCTTATCCTACCAAACAGCTCATAATGACCAGAGCATGTTTCTTCCAGGCAGGAATAATTGATCCCTCTGCCTGCAGAATGACATGCTCCAGGGATCCAGGCAGCCCAGCATGGCAGTGCAGCTCTTCTGTGTCACTGGGTCTGGAGGGTTTTCCTCCCACTGAAGTGTCCAGGGGCAGCTGTCTAACTGTTCTTGCTCCTTCAGCAAAGCCCTTGTGGTCTGTTCTTCTAACACAGCCTTGCAGTGGGAGAGGCAAAGCTGGCAGCAGGGTTGAGAGAGAGTGATGGAAAATCCCATCTGGTTTAGTTTTGGGAAGCTGGAAGGAGATGAAGGTAGCAGGATATGTTGTCTAGCATGTGTGCAGACAGCAGATTGCTTTAGCTAGGGGCTGGGAACACACTTCTGCTCGCAGCTGCTGGGTGTTTGTCACTGAGAAATGGGGGGACTCCCTGGCAGGGATGGGTGTGTGCTGAGAGTTCTTTCTTTGTGTTTTGCAGTCCCCATAGTCCTGAAGTACCGTTCCTGACAGGGCAGCTGGAGGCTTCGGTGGAGCTGCCTCTGGGATAACCCAACTGCTGTGTAATTTAAGTGAGATACCTGTATATAGCCTGGAAGTTGTTTTTTCTCCTGGGAGCAGGAAGTGGTGGCAAGCAGCCAGTTCTGAGGGAGCGTTTTAAGAACTATGAAACAACCTTTTTCAAGTCCAGTACCTGTTTCTGCTGTCAGACTTTTTTTTTTTTTATAACATAAGATTCAGATCCCAAACCTCCTGTTTTGTGGAATTCTGGATCTCCCATTTGGAGCTGGCTACTTGCCCCTATGGTCTATCTGTATATATGGTTGAGTTGTAATATTAATAATTATAATAATAATATGGTTTGAGCAGCTCCCTGCAGCCTGCTGAGGAAGGCACAGGGGACTCTGTCTTTGGATCAGAGAAAAGGAGGGGATAAATGTCTGAAGGGAAATATACCAATATATTACAGGGAATGGATTCTTATGAGGACAACTGCAAGGGTGTTGTTTTTCTCTTGTTAAAAAAAAAAAAAAAGAGAAGAAATGAAATTAGGTTTTACAGTCCAGAAGACTTTCTGGTCCTGCCATGGGAATGCACAAGCTCAGTGTTTTCAGTATTGCTGCTTACAGCTGTGACTAAAGACATTCCAGTAAACCTATTTTTGACTGTACATGTGGAGTTTTTGCACATCTTCATGAAGTTTTGGAGGACATTCAGGGCTCTCTGAGGCTGGGAGTCCCTGTTTCTTTGTGTTCTTATCCAAAAGTAAGAAATGTGTGTAAAACCCAGCAAGCAGCACGATTATATAAAGACACAGCTGGAGAACAATTTTCCTGACACCCATCCACAGTGAACAAGCCCAGTTCATGTTCAGAGCCCTTCATCATCATGTGGTGGTTGTGGTCCTGAATGGCAGCTGATTTTGCTTCCTTGTGATCCAGGGGAATGGGGATTATTCCCAGACATGGGCACTGGGGAGCTGTAGGGATCTCTGTTTCCAGCCTTGGTTTCAAGTGCTGGTGCCATTTCTGTCAGCCTTTTATTTTTGGGAGCCTTCTCCTTTCCAGCCCTGAGCCTGGCACTTTAGCTGAGCCAAGCTCTTCTGGTTCTCTTTTTTTGTCTTTTCTGATGAGAGAAAAGACTTCTACTTCAGCTTCTGCTTAGCTGTCCTGCTATAAGCACATGTTTGAAATAACTCTGGAGAGGGGAAATGGTGCCCCAGAGAATTTCCAGTGCCATGTCCCAGCTTCCTCCTCTGACCCTGCCCCCAGGACCTTGTACAGTTTCCACCTGAGTGCTGCCCCATGCAGAGAAGGGGATTAGGAGTGAGCACGGCAGCCTGGAGGGTTGGATGTCATTATAAACTCCCTTGCCCAGCTGGAATATAAACAGAGCTTTTCCCCTCTGCCAGACCTGATCTCTCCAGGTGGGAATCAGGAAGGCAAGCTAGGTTTTTCCTCCTGAAATAATGGCTGTTTTTAACATCATACACTCAGTGGAAGGGACAAAAGTCATCCTGCCTGTGCCTTTGGCTACTCTCTGCCTGCAAGGGATGCTGAGGGTGGATGAGGTGGGACTGTGTCTGTCTCCAGGGGGGCTGCAGATCCCACTGAGCTGTTTGGTACCATGTCCTGCCAAGTGGAAAGTGAGTTAATTCACTCCTGCTGCTGCAGAGCCCTGCCAGTTCCTCTGCCTTTCTCCCTCAGCCCAGCCTTGCCTTTGCTGCTGTTGCTGCCACCCACAGCAGGACCTCGGTGCCACAGGAATCCTGGTCAGGAACATTGCAGGAATAGAATTTGCTAAGCAAGTTTTATAGGGTTTTTTTTCCCCCCACAAGGCTGGAAAGACCATTAGAAATGTCTGCTCTTGGGGTGGTACAGAGCAGTCCTCCACATATTCCTTTGTTACTGTGGTTTTATATTGCAGCCTGGACTGGTGGCAGAGGGAACTGCAGTCAGCAGAAAGGGGTGTTGTTTCCAGCACTGTCTGCATGCTTGGGGATTGGTTTTCACTTAGGAGATGTTATGAAGGAGACTCTACAACAAAAACAACTCCTTCACCCAAGCTTTGGGTCTGTTTTACCCATTCCTGCATTGTGCAGAGGACAGACCATCAGCTGCTGTTTTCCACATGATTTCTTTTGTACAGGGAATGGCATATTCTGGCAAAAGCAGTGCATTCCTCCTCCTGGAATTGCTGGTGTGAGCCTGTGCTGTGACCCCGGGTCCCCATGAGGGTGGGGGGGCTGCAGGCATGGGACACAGGTCAGAGAGGCCTCCTGGCTGTGGCAGCTGGGCAGGCCGGGGGAAGGAAGTCCCTCCTGAGGAGTCCCGTGCAAAGCAGGAGTTGGGCAGGGTCTGGCAGCGATGAGGGGCCTTGGGTGGGAGAGCTGGGACTGTGCTGCTGCTCCTTCCCACGGCCCTGCTCCCCACCTGTTTCTGCAGGGCTCCACATCGGCCCCATGCACAGAACTCTTGAGGAGATTTTGCTACAGCCACCAGCTGGGCCTGCATTTACCGGAGATGCAGGGCGGGGAAAGCTGCCACAGCCCAAGCCATCAGTGCACTGCCCTGAGGTGCTAAATTGGGTGGTTTTCAGTTGTAGGTTCAAGTCACTCAGAGCTGGGGTTGTCCTGGGCAGACGTTCCCAAGGGACAGCTCTGGCTGTGAGAGGCAGCACCAGCAGCAAAGCAACAACGGCAGAACTTGATCGCTCAGACACCGCAAACCTGATGGCAGAAGACGCAGAGACGCGCCATTGGTCGGAGGGTGAACAGCAGCAGAGCTTGGAGCACAATCCCCTTCCCGATTCCCCACCTACAGCTGATTCTGTGCAGGAAAAACAGCACGGGATCCAAAGGCCGGGCTGTAAACAAGTGCCGGGGCCGTGAGGGGGACAGGTTACCATGGCGGGTTGCCATGACGACCCGCCCCACGCGCCTCTCGCGAGAACAGCAGTTCCCGTCCCTCTGGGGCGGGCGGACGCCCTTCCCATTGGCTGGCCGCTGCGGGACGGGCGCGCTCCCCATTGGCCGAGCGCTGCGGGGTGCGGCGGCGCCACGGGCGTTGATTGGCGGCTGGGCGTTCCGGGGCCGCGCGCGTGGTCAACATGGCGGTGCCGGCGCGGCGGAGCGTCGTGTTCGTGACAGGCAACGCCAAGAAACTGGAGGAGGTGAGGGCGGCGGGACCGGGCACTCAGCGGGTTTGCCTCTATCCCTTTCTCCCTTTTCACCCGCTTCTCTTTGCGCAGGTCACGCAGATCCTCGGGGATTCCTCTCCATACACGCTGGTGGCGAAGAAAATTGACCGTAAGTTGTTGGCAGGGCCTGGCGGGATGCGGCGGCTCGGCCCCGCCCGGCCCGGCCCTGCTCAGCCCCGCTCCATCCCTGTGTCCGCAGTGCCCGAGTACCAGGGGGAGCCGGACGAGATCTCGGTGCAGAAGTGCCGCGAAGCCGCCCGGCAGGTCACTCGCTCTTTTCCCGGCGGGATGGGTGCGGAGGGACCCCAGACAGGGACATTGAAGCATCCAAACCCCACCTGGCCTCGCTGCTCTCCCATCACCCCGTTGTTCTGGGTTATGCCGTGTCCCTCCATCAGCGGGAGGTCACGGGAGCTCCTTCAGTCCAGGCGCTGTGGCTGCAGGATAAAGAGTTTTATGGCTGCTGAACATTCCAGAGCCATCTCTGGGATAGGTGTCTTAAAAGAACCAAGTGAGGGCTGAGACTGGAGGAAAATGCAGGCATGCCTCTGGAATACAGCCTTTCCCTTTCCTTGTCCTCCAGGATGGCAGGGACTGTTCAGCTCTGCTCATTTTCCTCCATACAAAACCTTCCCTGCAGTTCTTCAGCCTCTCTGGCCTGCATGGGGAGAGTTTGGGTTTGATATGCCTGTGGGGTGTGGGTTGCCTTTGAGGTCAGGTGGAAACATGAGGATGGGATAGAGCAAGGGAATGGATTTGGAGGTCTAATGTTTTCCTTCTCTTGGGCTGTCACTGTAGGTTCAGGGACCTGTTATAGTAGAGGACACCTGCTTGTGCTTCAATGCCCTGGGGGGCCTTCCAGGACCCTACATGTAAGTAGGAGGGAAGCTGTTTTCCTTTTCATGTGCCGGGGTTAGGAGCACAGTCTGGCAGGGTGGGCTCTACACTCCAGGAGCAGTGGGGCCAAGGAGGTGATTGCTGCTCTGTGCCCTGCTCTTCATCCTGCACCCCAGGGGCTGGGCTGAACTCCTTGAGCCCTGCTGTAAATCACAGAGCAGGAATGCAGGGACAGACTTGGGTTGTTGGCTCTGATTTCTGATCTGTGGCGCCTGTTCTGGCAGCTTGGGAACCTGTCCAAAGAGCAGGCTTTGTGCACCAAAAAAGGCACCAAACCTTTCAGCAGGACTCTGGCATGAGTGCCCCATAGGTTCTCTTAGGGACAGCTTTAATCCAGAAGAAAAAGTTATTATGTATTTATATGGACCCCAGGATGCAGTAAATTAAATACCCCACTGCTGTTTTGACTGTGTCCCCTTCAGCTTAAGAGATAAGTCTGTCTTTCCTGGTAAATAGTCCAGAATGGGTGATCTTACAGCACACTGAGAGGGATTCAAAGGCCTATGAAAATGTAAGCAACAGTGGCACAAGGATGCCTGTATTTCTGAGAGATAATAGCAAAAATTGATCTTCCCCCTTTCCTTCCTTTTCAGAAAGTGGTTCCTGGAGAAACTCAAGCCAGAAGGTACTGCCCTCGTTTACTGCTCTGTGTGTAACCCACTCCTTTGCCCCTGAAGTGGCTCCCTGCCCGTGCTGAGGGAACTAACAGGTTCTGGGCCCTCCTTCCTGGGATGTTGTTTTTCTCAGTAGTTTCATCCCTGGATTCCCAGACTCCTGCCTCTGCAGGCTGGTGGCAGGGCTCATGGGAGCATCTTGTTTGTCCTCAGTGTGACCTGGAAGACCTCCTGCTCCCTGTGGCTTCAGGGCAAGCCCCTCTCCCCTAATGCTCCCCTCCCCAGCTGTGCCTTGATCCCACAGTTCAGAGTGTGACGGCAAATCCTGTGCTGGTCTCATTAGCATGAGCATTAATCACATTCAATCACCCGGGGCTTTAGTCCTCCCTGGTGTTGCTTCCTCTCCCAAATTCATAGCAGGGCTCTGGAGATGAGATCTGAGGCTCTGGCTTCAGTCACAGCAGGGATCCTGCTGAGAACATCCCGGTGCCTGAGCTTTGTCACATCATGTGGTGGTTGGGAATGCCGTGTGGAACACTCCCCCCATCCATCCATGCCTGAGTGGGTGTGCTGCTCTCCCAGGGAGCAGCAGTACCTCCAGGATCCCTCCCTTCTGTGTCCCTCAGGCCTGCACAAGCTGTTGGCTGGCTTTGAGGACAAGTCTGCCTACGCGCTCTGCACCTTCGCCTTCAGCAGCGGGAACCCGGAGGAGCCAGTGAGGCTCTTCAAAGGCCGGACCCATGTAGGTGGGGTGTGTTGGGAAAGGCAGTGTGATGAGGGGGGAGGGCTGTGCTGTGAGTTTCATGGCAGCTCTGGCTCTGCTGAGGACAATTTTGGTGGCCTCTGGGTGGCTGAATGTTGGGAAAAGGCTTAGGGAGAGCACAGCTGGTGGGAGGTGGGTGCTGGGGGTGCAGCCCTTTGTTCAGTGGTGCTTCCTGAACTCTGCACATGACCTCAGTGACCTCAGACCCCCATCTCCCTCCGACAGGACTGTATTCAGGTTCTTAGCTCTGTTATTTGGAGATGTCTAAGCACTGACAGCCTAGGGCAGCTGCTAATTTGGAGCTGCTAATGTTGGCCAGATCTGGGGAGGACTGGGAAGGGCCTGTGGTGGCTGCAGTGTGAGCTATGGCTGTTGTGTCTGTGTTTGAAATGTAACTGCAAAAGAAGTCTTCAAGATTTTTTTTGTGCTTTCTCGTGGCAGGGACTGATAGTGGAGCCCAGAGGCCCTCGGGATTTTGGCTGGGATCCCTGTTTTCAGCCGGATGGCTACAACCAGACGTAAGTGGTGTTTTACCTGCAGCTCTTTATGTAAGGCAAACCTTGGTCAAGAGTGTCCAGAGGAACTTGCTTGTGAGGAAGGGCATCAGGGAGAAATATCCTCCTGGATCAGAACACAGTGGGTGATGGGAAACCCCCGGATCAGGGCTTGTGTCACTACAGAGCCCCACTGAGCCAAGCAGGGAGGCAGAGGGGGAGCTCTCGGTGCTCAGGGGATGTGCTGTAGTGGTTCTGCTACTGACACGTGTGGTTTCTGTCCCCTGCAGCTACGCTGAAATGCCCAAGGCGGTGAAGAACTCCATCTCACACAGGTACAGGGCACTGAGCGAGCTCTCAGCCTTTCTTCAGAGCGACTCGACAGAGCCCCGCCCCGCTCCCAGCTAGCGCCGAGCCGTGGGCTTTCACACCCACACAGAGTTATTGGGGTCGGGAAAGACCTCTGGAGATCCCCTAGTCCAACCCCCACCAAGGCGTGTCACACACAGCCCCGGCAGAGGCTCCCTCCGCTGCGGCATGTCATTAAAGCTGCCCCTTTTGAACCCAGCGCTGCCTCCTTCTCCGCTCCTTTTGTTGCTTCAGCAGTGCCGCAGAGCCCAGCGGGTGTGGGCTGTTAAAGCTGCGCGGTTGTGATTCGGGGGCGGCTTCGGACTGGGACCGGCATCGGGAACGGGACCGGGTGAGGGCGCGCCGGGGCCGCTGCGCGCTCCCGCTGGCCAATGGGGAGCGGCCGGGGCGGAGCCAGGAGGTGGGGGTGTGGCCGCGGCGGAGCCAGCCAATGGGGAGCTGGCGCGCTGCGTCGCGCAGCCGGAAGCGGTCAGCGCGGAGAACACGTGGGGCGGGGACGGCGGGAGCGGGGCACGGCACGGCACGGCACGGTCCGGTCCGGTACGGTCCGGCCCGGCCCGGCCCGGCCCGGCCNGAGCTGCTGCCCCGCAGCCCCGCCGAGTTCGGCTCCGCACGCTACTGGGATCGCTTCTTCCGCCAGCGCGGGCAGCAGCCCTTCGAGTGGTACGGGGCCTTCCCGGAGCTCTGCCCCGTTCTTCACAAATATGTGCGGCCCCGCGACAAGGTGAGCCCCGGCTGGTACCCAGCGCTGTGTCCTCTCTGGGCTCCTCCTGGGCGGCGAGCTCTGAGGTTGTTTTGCCTGGAGAAGAGTCACTCAGGAGTGACCTTGCTCCTCTCTACAGCTCCCTGAACGGAGGTTGTAGCCAGCTGGGGGTCGGCTTCTTCTCCCAGGCAACCAGCGACAGGATGAAAGGACATAGTCTTAAGCTGCGCCAGGGAGGGTTTAAGGTAGACATTCNAGGCCTGCACAAGCTGTTGGCTGGCTTTGAGGACAAGTCTGCCTACGCGCTCTGCACCTTCGCCTTCAGCAGCGGGAACCCGGAGGAGCCAGTGAGGCTCTTCAAAGGCCAGACCCATGTAGGTGGGGTGTGTTGGGAAAGGCAGTGTGATGAGGGGGGAGGGCTGTGCTGTGAGTTTCATGGCAGCTCTGGCTCTGCTGAGGACAATTTTGGTGGCCTCTGGGTGGCTGAATGTTGGGAAAAGGCTTAGGGAGAGCACAGCTGGTGGGAGGTGGGTGCTGGGGGTGCAGCCCTTTGTTCAGTGGTGCTTCCTGAACTCTGCACATGACCTCAGTGACCTCAGACCCCCATCTCCCTCCGACAGGACTGTATTCAGGTTCTTAGCTCTGTTATTTGGAGATGTCTAAGCACTGACAGCCTAGGGCAGCTGCTAATTTGGAGCTGCTAATGTTGGCCAGATCTGGGGAGGACTGGGAAGGGCCTGTGGTGGCTGCAGTGTGAGCTATGGCTGTTGTGTCTGTGTTTGAAATGTAACTGCAAAAGAAGTCTTCAAGATTTTTTTTGTGCTTTCTCGTGGCAGGGACTGATAGTGGAGCCCAGAGGCCCTCGGGATTTTGGCTGGGATCCCTGTTTTCAGCCGGATGGCTACAACCAGACGTAAGTGGTGTTTTACCTGCAGCTCTTTATGTAAGGCAAACCTTGGTCAAGAGTGTCCAGAGGAACTTGCTTGTGAGGAAGGGCATCAGGGAGAAATATCCTCCTGGATCAGAACACAGTGGGTGATGGGAAACCCCCGGATCAGGGCTTGTGTCACTACAGAGCCCCACTGAGCCAAGCAGGGAGGCAGAGGGGGAGCTCTCGGTGCTCAGGGGATGTGCTGTAGTGGTTCTGCTACTGACACGTGTGGTTTCTGTCCCCTGCAGCTACGCTGAAATGCCCAAGGCGGTGAAGAACTCCATCTCACACAGGTACAGGGCACTGAGCGAGCTCTCAGCCTTTCTTCAGAGCGACTCGACAGAGCCCCGCCCCGCTCCCAGCTAGCGCCGAGCCGTGGGCTTTCACACCCACACAGAGTTATTGGGGTCGGGAAAGACCTCTGGAGATCCCCTAGTCCAACCCCCACCAAGGCATGTCACACACAGCCCCGGCAGAGGCTCCCTCCGCTGCGGCATGTCATTAAAGCTGCCCCTTTTGAACCCAGCGCTGCCTCCTTCTCCGCTCCTTTTGTTGCTTCAGCAGTGCCGCAGAGCCCAGCGGGTGTGGGCTGTTAAAGCTGCGCGGTTGTGATTCGGGGGCGGCTTCGGACTGGGACCGGCATCGGGAACGGGACCGGGTGAGGGCGCGCCGGGGCCGCTGCGCGCTCCCGCTGGCCAATGGGGAGCGGCCGGGGCGGAGCCAGCCAATGGGGGTGTGGCCCTGGCAGAGCCAGCCAGTGGGGAGCGGCCGGGGCGGAGCCAGGAGGTGGGGGTGTGGCCGCGGCGGAGCCAGCCAATGGGGGCGCTGCGCCGCGGCGGAGCCAGCCAATGGGGAGCTGGCGCGCTGCGTCGCGCAGCCGGAAGCGGTCAGCGCGGAGAACACGTGGGGCGGGGACGGCGGGAGCGGGGCACGGCACGGCACGGTCCGGTCCGGTACGGTCCGGCCCGGCCCGGCCCGGCCATGGAGCTGCTGCCCCGCAGCCCCGCCGAGTTCGGCTCCGCACGCTACTGGGATCGCTTCTTCCGCCAGCGCGGGCAGCAGCCCTTCGAGTGGTACGGGGCCTTCCCGGAGCTCTGCCCCGTTCTTCACAAATATGTGCGGCCCCGCGACAAGGTGAGCCCCGGCTGGTACCCAGCGCTGTGTCCTCTCTGGGCTCCTCCTGGGCGGCGAGCTCTGAGGTTGTTTTGCCTGGAGAAGAGTCACTCAGGAGTGACCTTGCTCCTCTCTACAGCTCCCTGAACGGAGGTTGTAGCCAGCTGGGGGTCGGCTTCTTCTCCCAGGCAACCAGCGACAGGATGAAAGGACATAGTCTTAAGCTGCGCCAGGGAGGGTTTAAGGTAGACATTCGGAGGACGAATTTCTTTAGAGAAAGGGCGCTTAGGCATCGGAACGGACTGCCTAGAGAGAGGTGGTGGAGCCATTGTCCCTGGAGATGTTTAAGGAAAAACTGGATGTGGCACTCAGTGCCGTGGTCTGGTTGGCATGGTGGTGTTTGGTCATAGCCTGGATTCCGTGTTCTCAGAGGGCTTTTCCAATCTAGTTGGTTCTCTGTGCGAGGTCTGACACAGATTATGTGAAGCCCCCAGTGTGCCTTAGCAAGAGGACAGGAGAGACCCCTGGGTGGCTGTGGTCTGGGGAGCTGTGGGGGTTAAAACACTGGGGTCATTCTCAAAAAACATGCAGCAGATGCATCACTTCTCTGCCTATGGGACTTTCCTCTGTGAACATGTTATCTCAGGCCGTGGAGAGTGAGTTTGCAGGCCCTGAGGGTGTGGTTCTCACAGAGGGTTCCTATATCTGTTAAGAGCAAATACGAATGGTATTTGCTGCTAAAATGAGGGGGGTGTTTCCAGGGCGTTCTCACCATGACGCTGCTCTCGTGCTGCTGCCCAGGTTCTCGTGGTGGGCTGTGGGAACTCGGAGCTGAGCGAGCAGATGTATGACATGGGCATGTGCGAGGACATCGTCAACATCGACATCAGCGATGCCGTCATCCGCCAGATGCAGGAGCGCAGCGCCGGCACCAGGCCCAAGATGAGCTACCTGCTGATGGACATGCTCCAGATGGACTTCCCTGATGCCCACTTCCAGGTGGTCCTGGACAAAGGCACACTGGATGCCCTCCTGACTGATGAAGAGGAGGCCACTTTAGCCAAAGTGGACCAGATGTTTGCTGAGATCAGCCGGGTCCTGCAGGTAGGAGGGCGCTACCTCTGCGTCTCCTTGGCTCAAGCCCACGTGCTGAAGAAAGCCGTGGAATACTTCTCCCAGGAAGGCTGGGTCGTGCGTGTCCACCAGGTGGCCAGCAGTGGGGACAAGCAGCAGTTTGTCCTGCCAGTCTTTGTGTATGTCATGACCAAGTTCAGGAAGATCCCTGACTCAGCAGCACAGATCCTGGAGATCTGCCCTGAGGAGCAGGACAAGCCAATGCGGGTGGAGAGCGCCGAGCGGCTGGTGGCAGCAGTGAAGGACAGGCAGCATTATGCCCTGCTCTGCAGCCAGATAAGCAAAACCCCCTGCAGGGAGCAGGTTTCCTTGGATCTGTGTGACAAGGAGAGTGGGAAGCCTCGCTACACGCTGCACGTGGTCGACAGCCCCTCGGTGAAACCTTCCCGGGACAATCACTTTGCCATCTTCATCAGTGAGTACAGCCTGGCCAGGCTGCTGTCAGGTGGTTGCCCTGGCCAAGAGCTGCAAAACAGCCAGCCCTTCAGAGCCTGTGGAGTCTGGGGCTGGAGAGGGAAATAACCCACCTGTGTGGGGTTGGATTGATGTTTTAGTCCTGGCTTGGCAGTGGGATATGTGCTTGCCTGGTGAGATCTGGCACAGAGCTTGTTAGGCTTGTTGCCTACCCTGCCTCCAAGGTGGGGATTCCTGCTTGGATGCTGGTGACGGTCAAGTTAGCACATTGCAGCTGGGAAGGCATTTCTGCTCTGTCGGGGTGTCCTGGCTTTCAGGGCTGGGGCTGCACCATGGAGATGTGTCGACCTCTGCCAGCAGCACCATTCCCTCCCTGCATGCCTGCAAAGCTGGGGCTTAGCATAGCCTGGAGACAGGTCAGGAACCTGTTGGACCCCCTTCTAATGAGATGTAGCTTTTCCAGCTTCTTGCATGAGCCTGCCTAAAACAGGGGAGATCCTGGCTCTCCTGATGGTCGCAGTGCACGGCTCTAGCCAAGCAGCAGTATCACCCTTAAATGTCTTTGCCATTTCATTCCCTATGGCTCCTCCCTTGGAGGCCGGAGGGCCAGGAGTAGCCCAGGCTGATGGCAGTCCCTTGTGCAGTCCCACAGGGCAGAGAAACCGAGTGGCTCTTTGGGACGGAGGAGGGGCGGAGGCAGCTGGCGGCCAGCGCGGGCTTCGTGCGCCTGCTCACGGTGGCCCTGCACAGGGAGCAGCACTACGAGGGCATGGCCGGCATCCAGGCAGAGCTGTCGGGGAAGGTGATGGAGCTGGCCCCCCCGGGCCTCCCTGCCCGCCAGCAGGTGAGCCCCCACTGCCCAACCCCAAAATAGGGCCAGGCTGGCTCTCTGCCAGCAGGGAAACCCTCTTCTCCAAGAGAGACCAAGCTGCAAGGGGTGAGCTGGATGCTGTGGTGGGCAGGAGATGGGCCTCAGATGCAGCTTCTCTTGGTTTTCCCTCCAGTTGTCTGCCTGCTTGGAGGCAGGATTTGAGGTGCTTGTGTGGTAGGATTCAGTGTGAAGTCCTTGCCCTCCAAAATGCAGCATCCCCAAGGAAAGCAGAGATCCAGAAACCCTGAAAGCATCCCTGTCTTAATCCTGGCTTTAACTTCTGTTCCTTCTGTCTTCTCCTTCCTGCCCCAACTGCACATATCTGAGCTCTTGCAAAAAATCTTGCTGTGTTTGCTCCCTGAGTGAATCTAGTGCAGATCCCCAGCTCTCCTGTGGCATCCCACTGCTCCCCTATTGTGTCTGCTTCATCCTGACTCTGTAGCTGTAGTCAGGACAGTGGGAATGCCAAGCTCTCTTCCTGCAGCCTTTCCTCCTTCAGAGCAGCCCCTGTCCTTCCTGCAGGTGCCCTTCCTGTCCGTGGGAGGGGACATCGGGGTGCGGGCGGTGCAGCACTGTGGCAGCAGCCCCCTGAGCGGGGACTACGTGGTGGAGGACGTCAGGGGAGATGGCACCTGCTACTTCCGCCGCCTCATCTTCCTCCAGAACAGGAACGTGGTGCAGTCAGAGGCTCGGCTCTTGGCCCCCACACCTCTCCCAGGTATGTGGGGCAGGGGCCAAGGCTGATTTTTTGGGGTGACAGAGAGTGAGAGCAATACAGGAAGAGGGTAGAAGTCCTGCTGAGACCTGTCTGTCTTGTCCCAGAGCATCTCTGGGAGTGTTTTTACACTGGGGGTGTCTGGTCCCCAGAAAGAACCTCCGTCTCCCCCTTTGCCTTACTGGCTGGTGTCTCCTGTGATCCAGGCCAGAAGAAGCGGAGGAAGGACAAGAAGAAACCCAGCCCCACTGAGCCACCTGGAGCCATCGACAAGAGCTACCTGTGCTGTGAGCACCACAAGGCCATGGTTGCGGGGCTCTGCCTGCTGGGGGGCCCCGACGCCCTCCCAGGTGACGAGGCCAGCAGTGGGAGGCTGTGCTGGGGGCAGGTGCCCCGTGTGCCCTTCCCAAAGCGGTTTGGGGACGGTGGGTGGGACAAGCAGTGGCATTGTGGCGTACTGGTGGCTCACTGGGTGCTCTGGGTTGGCAGGAGAGCTGGCAGTGCTGGTGGTGGGGCTCGGCGGGGGCAGCCTGCCCCTCTTCGTCCACGATTACTTCTCGCAGGCCCGCGTGGCCGTGGTGGAGATCGACCCCTCCATGCTGGAAGTGGCCACGCGCTGGTTCAGTTTCTCCCAGGGTGACAGGATGCAAGTGCACGTCTGTGATGGCCTGGACTACGTGGCCAAGCTGGCAGCTGAAGGTACCAACCATCTCACAGAGCATTCCAGGTGCCCCATCGAGCCCAGTGGGTGCCACACGGGGTGGGTAGCAAAGTCCTGGGCTGTTGTCACCACCTGCTTCCTCTCCCTGCTGTTTCACAATCTCCAGTCTCACTAGGTGCCTGCAGCTCACAGCCTGTCCTTGAGATTTGTTGCCTCCCCCAGCACCTAGGGCTTGTAAAGAGAAACCCCAGCAGAGAAAACACTGATAACATGGCAGAAGGGCCAAGAAGGGCCATCCCATCTTTGGCCTTCCCATGTGTGTAGCTCATCTCTGTCCCATAGGATAACAGCTGTCTGTGTTTTGTCCTGCAGCACCAGCCCAGTATGATGCCATCATGTTTGATGTGGACAGCAAAGACCTCACGGTGGGGATGAGCTGCCCGCCCCCAGCCTTTGTGGAAAAGCCCTTTCTGCAGAAAGTTAAAACCATCCTCAAGCCAGAAGGTAGGAGGGGAGATCTGGCCATGTCCCCATAGCCAGGCTGGTTGTCTGTGGAGTTGGGGCTGTGCCACTGTTTCTCAGCCTGGAAAATAGTGGCCACAGCCAGGGTTGCTGCATGGCATCCCCTTTTCCTGGCGGGTCCTGCATCTGGGTGTTTCAGTGGGCACTGTTGCAGAAACTCAGGACTTCTGAACAACTAACCAATGTGATTGTGCAGAAGCCACTTCACTGTTCACATTATGCTCTACTTACACTAAAACTACTGTCCATGCAATCACCCATTACTTGATTGGTAATCTTGTCCACGAGCTCTGCATGCACCTTTCAGGAAATATGATTGGTTACAGCCCGGTGCTTCACCACCCTTCTTTATCTAATTCTTGCAGTCTTGGTATTCTGTTTTTCAGCCTCTTCTTTCCCAATTTAGCACAATTCATGTTTCAGTAACCTTGACGAATTCCAGAGTGTTTGATAAGAATAACTAAGGATGGTTTGACTGGAGCACTGTGGCCTCAGCTGTTCAAATCCATTGCTGCAGACTGTGACAGCAGGATGGAGAGGGTGGCCTGCAACACTGCTGGCTCAGGCAGCTGAGACATCCCAGGGGGGCCAGCAGAGTTTTCTGGAAGCAGAAGGTGTAGGCAGTACCTGAGAACAGATCTTGTGGCCATCCATAAACTGTGTGACCGGGGGGATGTTTTCACCAGGGTGGCAGTGATGCCTAGAGGAACTGGAACAGAGGCTAGATAGAGTTAAGAGGAATAAAATGGATATTTATTGAGGGGCCTTCAAAGGCCACACCCTGGCAATACCAGTGCCACAGTCGTGGCCTTGCCTGGATGGCTCCAGGATGGAAGCACAAGAGGGCTTGGTCACGAGATCTCACATTTCTATAGGTTTTAGTCCATTTACATACAGAAGTCAGCTGTCCAATTAATAGCCTCAAATCAAGAAGTTTCATCCTTCTTGCTTGCTTGCCCTCCTCTTTTCACATTGTTTATGCTCATGACCTGAAGTTTGAAGAGATTGTCCTTGAATCTGCAGGTGGAATAGGACTGTTTTGTCTTCACCACCTGCGAAAAGATCCTAGTAACCCTTAATATAAAACTAAAAGCTGCACACCCAAGCAGAACAGGCACCAATTTCAGCAAAGTAGGGTACCCAGGCTGCTCTGAACTCCCCTCCCTCTTGCAGGAGTCTTCGTGCTGAACCTGGTGTGCCGCGACGCCGGGCTGAAGGAATCCGTGCTGGCCGCCCTCAGGGACATCTTCCCGCTGCTCTACGCCCGCAGCATCCAGGGGGAGGTCAACGAGATCCTGTGGTGCCAGGCGGGCCCTGCAGGCCGGCACAGCCCCGCTGAGCTGGGGGCAAGGGCCCGGGCACTGGAGGGGGCCCTGCGCCAGCCAGGCCGGCCCTGGGACGGCTCCTGGGCTCTGGCAGACATGGTGTAGGCCATGCACATCCTCTGAGGAGCCCTGGGACAGCTCCTGGGCTCTGGCAGACATGCTGCAGGCTGTGCACACAGGCTCTGCTGCTGCTCCACCCACAACAGGGTGCCCCCAGTGCTGGCCTGGGCTGCTGGAGGGGTGGGAGAGGCATGGGAAGGTGGTTCCTGCAGGTGGGGTGCGGTGAGGAAGGTGCTGTGGGACGGGCAGGACTGTGGGTTTGGGTCTGTCCTCGTTGCTTTCCCACTTTGGGAAGAACATCCCTCCAACTCTCCTTCCCTCTGTCCCTTCCCTCTGGCTCTCTCTCCCCTTCAGCACAGTTCTTTTGTTCTTATGGTGCCTGTCCATCATCTAGCAGCCCCAGCCCTGCTCCAGGCCTGCTTGTGGATGTGTGCAGATGGGCTGCAAGCTGTGAGAATAAAAGTGCTCAGGGGTGCTCTGAGCCCTTTGTAATGCTTTGCTAAGGCTTATTTCTGAAGCACACACATGCCTGGAAAAAACACAGTCACCTCTGTGCTTCAAAGGCGTGTCCTGGCAGCAGGCAGCTGCCCCTTGAACCCCACTGCCCCCTTGCCACTCATCCTCCCCAAACTGCATCCTACAATTTCCCTCTTTTGAACCTCTTGATTGAACTGAAACCCCTGAGCTCAGAGTCTTTCTGCCCCAGGGCCAGCAGGGACCCAGCCCTGGGATCAGGCTCTGTTGATACCAACCCACTCACCCAGCTGCTGCAGTTCAGCCTTCCTGCAGGATGAAAGAGCAGCCAGAAAATACCCATTAGAGTGCTCCTACAGCACCCCAGTCCTGCCACACAGCTCATTCAAGAGCTGACCTGTGTGTCCTGGCTGGTGACAGAGCAGCTGACCTGCATGACCAACTCCTCATTCATTCATCAGAAGCTATTTTTGGGGGGTTTGTCTTTCTCCCCTGTAACAGCTGGTGCCAAAATGAGCCTGAGACATGGTACCAAAGTGACCAGCTTGCAGACAGCAAGGTGACAAACAGGTGCTTTGCCACTGATCCTGCACCCTCATGCCATGTTCCCTTCTGCCGCTGGCAGCCTGAGAGAGGTCTGTCTGTCTGACAGCTGCTTCCCAAAGCAAACCCTCCCCAGCCACCTTTCCACAGCCCAGGGAGCTAACAACACACCAGAAGTAGCTCCAGGAGGGGTCTGTGTCTCAGCATCATTGCTGGGGCCATCTCCCAGCTCTGCAGCTCACACACCCTGTCCCAGCAGGGTTTGGACTGCCCCTCTTTGCCTCTCCTTGCTTGGAAGGAGCCAGTTCTTCATCTGTGGGAAAACTTCTGCCACTTCAAAAGCAGAGTGAGAGGGTGGGTGAGCCTGAGAGTCTGCAGTTCCCCAGCTCCATGGGGCCGTGGAAAGCAATGCCTTACGTTTTAGCTTTCATATTTTCCAGATTCTGTACTGCATTGGTGTGTGACTCTGAACTTCATAGAAAGTGTTACAAGTTCTCCTCACAGCTCAGTCACACAAAACAATCCTTTTCCAGCCCCACAACCAAGGACACCGCTGCACCTTCAGCCCCAAAAAGTGCAAACAACAGGGAATAGAGGAGAGAATCTGGGAGGATGGGACTGCAGAACCTGGAGCTGGAATTGAACAATGAACCCCAAGATGGAAATGGACCAAAACTTATAAAAGTGTGAAAATTTGTGACCCATCATCCATCTTGGGTGGAGCCACAGCCAGGCTCTTGTACTGCCCAAGGTGAATCCTTTGAAGGGCTTTTAATAAATCCCTACTTATTCCTTTAACTCTGTCTAGCCTCTGTTCTAGGGAGCCTCTTTAGGCATCAAAAGGACACCCCAAAGGCTCTCAGCCCCTGAAGCAGTGGGGACCATGTGGGCACTGCACCAGTGCAGGAGATGGAGCTGTTGGTGCCCAGGGTGCACCATGGCAGCTGTGCTGCCAGCAAGCACCTCCCTCTGATCAGTAACTTGGGATGTATTTTCGTTTTAATTTGCCAGCAGGTTCTCCTTTGGGACCTGCTCTGTTCAGATCCCTTCTCTGATGCTTCCTCCCTTGTTCCCCTTCACACAGAGGGACAGATGGGTGCCCTACTTTCTCCCTGGGCTAGCCTGCATTTATGCAGAGGGAGTAGATGCTTTTTTTAATAAGTGCTTTTGATGGTTCCCAGGCCTAGGAGAACAGGGCTGGCCTGCTCCTTGCCTCGGATAAAGGCTGGCAGGGGTGAGTTCTGTGGTGAGTTCAGGACAGCACAGGGGAGAAACAAGGCTGAAGCTGGAGCTGAAATGTGCCTGCCCCCATGCAGTTTCTAAAGATCCTCTGTGATGAGCACTATTTTGAAAGCTATCTATTATCCACCTAACTTAGCAATGGCAAATTTCTCAACTAGATCAGCAGTGCTGTATTTACTCTTTTTAAACTTAGTTTGCAACTCTCAACATAATCTTAACGACCTAGGTTTGTGTGTGCCCTTTATTTCACCGAAACCATCTCCTTTCTTCCCCAGGAGCTCGTACAAAGGCTGCCTTCATCCCTCCCTTGTCTAGTCCTGCCTTTCTGTTGTGCTTCCAAAATGCTGCATAACGCCACATCCTGGTAGCAAAACAAAAGCCATCTATTAGAAACAATGTAAGGATGAAATCTCAGTTCATTGCAGCTGTTCTTGCAGCTACTGATAGCCTGACAACTTTGGTCTGGAAATTAATTTCAGCTGGAAAACGGGAAAATTCATGAGATCTGCAAATCCTCTTCTGCAGGTAAAACGCTCCAAGGCTGGAGTAATTGACACGTAGTAAATATTCCTCTGCTGGCAGCCAAAACATGCAGCTAATGTATATGTTCGGCAAGGGTGATTCTGTCGAGTGTTTTGGCAATGTACTCATGTTTACATCCCTTGCTCCTCATTTCCTCCCCTTGCAGCGTAGGCATGCTGTCAGTGGCGGGATAGAAACAAGCTCTGCCGTCACTTAGCAACCTCCCCTGGCACTGAGCTGTTGGCTTTTTTCCTTTCTGGCTTTCCCAGCACAGAAAGAGCTGGGTGTGTAACACATCCCATGGCTCAGGTGTGAGGCTGTACCAGCTGGGGCTGCTTTGGGCTGGTCCAGCCCCTTCTCAGAGCATCACATCCATATCCTGCTGCCACTCCAGTGAATGAGACACTGGGAGTTGGTGAGTTTCCTGAGCTTGGGTGGAAGGATGCAGAGACGTTTTTTGGCCCAGGGTGGCTGTAAGCAGGCACTTTGAGGCAGGCACTGATGGGGTGCCACATTTACACCCCATACGGTGTCACAGCCCAGGTGTCTGTTGAAGAGAAGAGAGAAGAGAAGAGAAGAGAAGAGAAGAGAAGAGAAGAGAAGAGAAGAGAAGAGAAGAGAAGAGAAGAGAAGAGAAGAATGACACTCCAGTTCCCTCTGGGGTACAGGGTGGAGGTGGGTAAAGGACATACTGTCATCAGCTCAAAGTACAGCAAGCAGCTGGGAGAGATTTTGCAGCAACAAAAGCTTCAGGTACTGAGCCCTGGGGTGATTCCCTTCATTCAGCTGGGCAGAACCTTGGCCCCACTGCCTGGGGATGCTGTATGGCATGGTCCAAGAGAACAGTGGCTGCAACAGCCACTCCCAGAGGCTGGAAGCACGTGGGAAGTGTTCCGTCCATGGAATCTTCCCTTGGGGAAGCACTTGGCTTGTCAGGCTTTGTGGCCAAGGGAGCAGGCTTGCTGCCAGGCTGCAGGGAGGGAGTACAGCTCTTTTCTGGGGTGCTCAGGGCAGCAGGGAAGCATCTCTGCAGGATGCAATGCAGCACGGTGCCCTTTTTCTACCCTGCAACTGGATGCACCCCACTAAAGAATGCAGCTGGAGGTCACGGGGCAGGAGAGAGGAGAGATGGCACAGGGATCGGGCTGTCTTGCCATCAGTGAGTCAGCAGCGCCCCGGGCTGTGGGGGGAAGGCAAAAAGGACATCCTCTTCACATGGAGAAATGCTGCAGCCACTGCTCTAATCACGGGCTCCTTTCCCGGGCTTGAATTCCATCCTTTGCAGCTTCAAGTTCTGAGCTCTGGTCCTGGCAGATGCACAGATGCACATAATGCTGACTGGCACCTCCATTGCGCAATCAAGAACCTGGGAGCTCCCCCTTGCACGGGCTCCTTGCCCACACCTCCTCTACTCTGCGCCCATCCACTGCTTGGAAAGCTCTGCAAAAACTCTGCGTTTGTGTCCGAAGAGAGAAAGAGGTGATGAAGGTCCCTGGAGAAAAGGAACCTGCCTGTTCTCACGGGAGAGGATGCAGCCTCTGCTATGCTCTGCTCCCCCCGGGCAGGGCTCTTCACTGCAGGCATCTGCAAGTCTCCACTCGGCTGCTTTATATATAGAACTCATTTCTCCTGGGGGGGAATTGCACTGGTGTGTGTTTATAAAGCAGCCTGGGGACCTGGTCCAAATGTCCTCAGTTTTAGCATCATGCTGCCTGGTTAGGGAGAAGTGTCTGTGCGTGAGTTTGTGGGTTCAGCTGCACCCTGAAGCCAGGCTATTTTTGCCATCTATTTTTCAGAAAGTCATGGCAGGACAAGCTTGCTGTCTGCAGCCTTGATCTGAAAGGCACTGGGGGCTGTGCTGGTGACATGTGACATCAGGCCACGCTGTTGGAGCCAGGATGTCACCTTGGGGAGCAGGGCACCCACCCTTCCTGCCATGCCAGGAAAGGTGCTTGGCAGAGGTTTTCTCTCCTTGCTGAGCCTGGCACGCAGCAAAAGGAAATGATAAATATTGTGAGGCACAGCTGAGCACAGCATGGTAAAACCAGACTGTGTTTAGCTGGTTATCCAGTGAGCAGCACAGCTCTGTGCTCCTGGGGATTGCACCCACTGGTCCCCCAGAGAACAATTTCTAGCATGGCCCCCTGGCACTGATTTGGGTCTTGTATTTCAGGGATATTTGTAACAAGGAGTTTTGCAATGGTCTCTGCTAGTATCACCCCTGTTTCCTTTAATTTAGCCACTCTGAATCTTGGCAAATTCAGAAAGCCAGGCTGGGCTCTGCGTGGGGGTTTGGAACAAGCTGCACAGAGAAGTCAGTAAAGAAAAGCAGAGACCTAAAGATAGGCTCGGGTGCCTCTCCTCTGTGCTTCCCTGTGCTCTTGGAAATGTTGGGAAAACGAGGAAAACCTCTCATGATGACACAAGCATCCATAATGGAATTGTTTGTGCTTTTTCCGGAAGGTGGGGAACCCATACTTGGCTGCTTGTGGCTTTTTTTTTTGGAGAGGGGAGACTGGATTTTTGTAAGTGACAAGAGTTGCAAGGGTGAATGTGGGCACTTTGTGGCTTTAACTCTGCTTCACCAGACAAAAAAGTTTGGTTTGGAACCTTCCCAGACTTGGGGGAATAACTCAAACTTTTCCTACTCTTAGTTGTTTCACTAATTTATTTTATTTTAATCATGCAAGCAGACAAAGCTGTAATTTAAAGACCTCACAGAAAGGACAGTTCCCCGGGTTATTAATTTGAAGGTGTGCATGGTGCTGCTCCCCCGGCATCGTGCCTTTCTCAATCTTCATTTGTCTCCTGTGGAGATGCAATCCTATGACCAGGCTGCTCTTCTACAAATCTTAATTATTTCATGGGGGCAGCACAAAGTGCTCTGACACTTATAATGTTCTTCCCAACTTCCAGCCTCTGTAGAAACCCACGAACTGGAGGAAGGCCAGTGCCTCCTGGCATAGCTTGTGGGGAAAGAAATAATCATGCTGCTAATTGGCATAATTATGTCAATAACTCCCAGGCTCCCAACTAGACAGAAATGATGGCAAGGCTTTTCCCAGAGGCTGTGATCTAACTGCAGAGGCGAGGAAAAGCTGTCTCCGCCTATTGCTGATTAAAAGCTGTTACTTGTTTCCAGAGTTATGGGTCAGGCTGTTGTAATTTTTTTACACTTACTGAGAGCTCTGGCCAAGAAGTTTTGATAATCCTCCAGATCGTTAGTTTCTCTCAGCCTGCGGGATGTTCACAGCTCCCTTTTGTTTTGCTTTTCATGCTGAGCCAGGCCAGTGTGTGCTGTAATAGAGAGGATAACTTTTATCACTGTGTGACTCCAAAGCCTATGTTTTGGATATTTTCATTATGTGGCTGCTGCCAGTAATCACAGATAAATCTCATCTCTGTTGTATGCCTGAGCTTTGAGCTCAGCCACAGAGTGCATTTTTAATTGAAACTGCTGCAGTGACACAGTGACATGGCTTGGACCTTGGTGTCACTCCCCATCCTGCTCCTGAGCCATCCACCTGCTGCCAGCCCTGCTGGATCCCACTCCTCCTCACAATGTGCCTGACCCTGGCAGCACTCCTGAGCATCGTAGACAGGTAGAAGAATTCTAAAAGAAAGGCCTCATAAAATCAGGCCTTGCTCTGCTGGATTAATAGCTGGCTTGTCACTTCTTCTAAGCAGTTACAAGTTCCCATGTGAAGATGTTTTGAGAATGGGAGCTCATTAACACAGCGATCTGTTTCTAGGGTGGAGGACAAGTGCATCTGTGTGAACAGTGGGATCTATCCCATGAGAACCAGTAAAGAAAATATGTAAATGGATTCAGGAATAGAGAGATTTGATGGACAACTAAAATACCTTTTACTAACCAATGGAGTGATTGGCATGAAAACTATTAACCAACTGGAGTTGCACATGAGGTCTATGAAAACTGTATAAAATGAGTTGTGGGAATAAAGAACTGGCTTTTCCTGCATGAAGGAAATGGAGTCACAGCTGAGCATTGTCACAGCCCTTCCCACCAGCAGGATGGGGTGGCCAGCTGGCCTTGGGGCTCTCAGGGGAGAGAGGCAGCATGGTGCTCCTCGTGTCCAACTGTCCCAGCACCAAGGTGGCTTTGTACTCCGGCAGGAACAGAATCACAGGATGCGTCAGGGAGCACAGTGGGGCATCTGGTCCAGTCTCCCAGCTCAAGCAGGGTCATCCCAGAGCACAGGCACAGGATTGTGTCCAGCTGGTTCTGGGATATCTCCAGTGAGGGAGACTCTGGGAAATCTGTGAAAAAAACAAACCCTAACAAGCAAGCTCTAAGTGATGTTCAGGTGATAGAAAGACAAATTACTTGTCAGTAGAATTGTCTTTTTAAGGTTTAGGGCTCCACATGTTTCAGTTGTCTCAGACCTAGGGGGAGTTACCAAAGGGAAGAAGGGTGTACCACTCTTAGTTGACACAAAAAATGCAGGATTTAGGGGCTACAAGGGTATTTGGCAGAACACCCAAGATAAGTAAGAAACTAATAAAAACAACTGNCCGAGCGCGCCCCCCTCACAGCCCGCAGCGCGCGCCCCCCCTCAGAGCGGCGATGGGGGGGTGGGGGCGGGGATGGACGAGGAGGGTTTTTGGGGGACAGCCCGCGGCTCCGAGCCCACGGGGTGCTCGGTCCCCACCGAGGATNAGCTGTGCTGAAATCAGCTCTGGCTGGGTAAATTGTGGCCACTGACTCACAGACCACCGACCCAAAAAACCCACTAACCCAAGAGAAAGACTGAGCATGCAGACTAATGAGCATTGGAAGCAAGTGAATCATTAACCAACAGAAGACAGAACACTAATTAATAAGCGAACTTGTAGCCAATAAACATCAACACCTTGATTTGTTAAAATCCACAAAAAGGGAAAACTTTTGACACTCGTTGTGCCGGCTTTGTGGATTTGCCACCCAGCCATCTTTCTGCGCACAACTGTAAATAAATCCAACCCCTTGACTCTGAGCGTGGCCGGGCCTTTGGCACGAGGAGGGGAAGAAGGGATTTGTGGACAATGGTGGGACAATCAATAGTGGGACAATCAATAGCGGGACAATCGTGGGAGCAGCAGCGGGAGGGGGCGTGGCCTCCCGCGGAGGCCCCGCCCCCAGCCCCAGGAGGCCCCGCCCCCAGCCCGCGGAGGGAGGCGCGCATGCGCAGTCCGCAGCCGTTACCTGTCAGCGGCGGCGGGCGGAGGAGGCGGCGGCGGGATGGAGGGGCTCATCCCGCTCGTTAACCGGCTGCAGGATGCCTTCGCAGCGCTGGGCCAGAACTGCCTGNGTTGTGTGTGTGCGTGTGGGTGTGGGTGACCGCTGCCTGGAAAGAACGAGGTGTTTAAAGCCCCAAACCCTCGTTTCGGTGGGGTCCTGGCTCGGGGCCGCTCATTCCTCCCATCCCATCGCGCATAAGTCCCAACGCGCCTGTGGGTATTCCAATCACGGTGTCACAAAGGTTGGAAAAGACCTCCAAGATCGTCAAGTCCAACATGCGCATCGTTTCTGGCAAATCACTGACGGCAAAAGGGGAAGCCTGACGATTGAGGCAGTGCCTCTGGAGACGTCCCGAGGTAAACACGGGCTTCACGTGCTATTTGATGGAGTTCCTGCTGCGTTTGCCTCGAATAGCTGCGGGCTCCCGGGGGGAGGTGGTGCTGCGCTCCTGGTCCGGATTATGGGGTCGAAATACTGCGGTGTGTCGGTGACTGGGGGACTCTGATGTGCGGAGATCTTCACCAAAGGTAATGTTAAATGCTGTGACGCTCCACAGCCTGGCCGTGTGTCAGGCTGCAATAGCTCTTGATACCAGGTGTAAAAATACTGTACAGTGGTTCTTCATCTCTCTTTCAGAACTGATGGGGTTAAATGTCAGTTCCTCCTTTTCTTTCTTCTTGAAGACTGTAGTTAGCTACTGGTGCTGACAGTACTGCCAAGTCTCTCGAGTTTGGAAAACATAAATAAGATCCTCATAAAGCACAATTGGCCATCAAATTATTACTGTTTTCTTTAAACGAGTCCTTAAAAAGTATTTTTGGTAACCTTTTTACGTTTTGAGCTACGTGTCCACAAAGCTGCAAAAAGCACGTGTGCTGAGGGGAAAAAGCACCTTCATTTTTCTCTTCAGTGAGGATATTTTGGTCCCTGGGGTCGGGGCTGAGTGAGGTGGGCTGATGTTGGTCTCTGGATCCAGCCGTGCTGATGGAAGATCGTACTGCTGCCAGATGTTTGTCGCTGCTCGGCTGCCGGAGGGATCTGCTCCGTCTGATCCGCAGGTGGAGCTGTTCTTTCGAGCCGCCTGGATGTGCCTGGCTGGAGCAGAAGGTGCAGATGAGCAGTTTGTGCTGATCCAAGGGGCTGGAACCAGCTGCACGAGTGAGATGTGAGCACTTCTAGGAGGAATTCTGAAGGAGAGCTAAGGGCAGTAACGTTTTTCACTCGTGTAGTTATTCACTGTGCAGCCTGCAGATGCTTCAAGACAGTCTCTTCAGAGAAGAGATCACAGGCTACTGTGAAACACCAGAATCTCTCTGTCACATGGGATTTGGAATTTGGATTCTTTCAGAGTTCTACATCGTTGTTTTATGCAGTAACTTCTTGAGATTCAGCATGAACTGATCTGTAGTACTTCCCTACTTGCAACCTTGGAGCCAGTTGCAAAAATGACATTAAACTGCATTGCTTCAAACCTATTCCATGAGACTTGAGCATGGATGTTTTTACTTGTGCCTTTCCTCCAGACTGAGTATATGTGGTCAGCAGATGTGCCCTTGCTAAGCTGTGAGAACTTGGTTGTGAACCCTCAGAACCAGATTAATAAATATCCATGAGCTCAGAGGAGGATTTTCCTTGTTAGATCAGCAGACAAATGGATTGTGTCTCTTTTTAGTAAGCCATCAGATATTCCTGCTTTTATGGGATAATGCAGCTGCTCTCTGCAAGCAAGTTTGTCTTACTACGGCTTGTAGAGGTAGCCGGTCTCCCTGCAGAGCCATCCTGGTCTCATTTCTCTTTGTTACTGGTATATTGCATGACCTCTGTCAGCCACAGGGCCACCTTTAACTGATAGTAACACAGCTTTGAAATTGACATCAAAATAAAACAGTCCTTGTATTGCTCTCAAGTCTGAGCATTAATTCTCATGGCTTTTGTTTTGTTTGGGTTGTTTTGTGGTTGTGGGTGTTTTTGTTGTGTTGGTTTTTTTTTTCTTTTTTTTTTTTTTTTTTTTTTTACCGCATGAATCATTATCATTAGTAGATTTTGAGCTCTTAGCCTTCAGAGAGACACTGATCTCTTTTCTTCAGGGATAGCTGTAATTGTTCTGAGAAAGGCACCGTATCCTCCATGTGAAAGGCAGGGTCTTGCTACAAACATGCTGCTGGTTGTTAACCTGTATTTGTCAGTGGAGCTGTGGTGAGGTTGGTGAGGTTGGTGAGGTGGTTTTAACTCTATGATCAGGTTGTTATTCCCTGCTGTCTGTAGGCACTATAGCACTGTGGGTGTTTCAGCCTTCCACAAGAACTTTGGTTGTGCAAAGATTACTGGGGTTTTTTTGCACTTGGACAGTAGAAACTGTTTTCTGACTTGCAGGTGGTATCAAGAGTTAGAGCTTCTTCATGGGACCTAGGAAACATGTTGGGCTGTGCAGGGTTATCCACTATCTCGTTTATGCACTGCTATGATTTTTCAGAGGGGTTGTGAGGAATCTGGTGCTGGCACAGTTGTGTGGGTTGGCAGATCCCACAGGTTCTGCTGAATGGCACAAATCCATCCTGCCTCCAGGATGCACCAAGACTGTTTAGGTGCACACAGGATCCTTAATGACTACCAGCAGGCAGGAGGTATGTTGGGATTAGTTCACATATGGTTTGCATTGATGATGGTGTTGATTGAGCAGGAATTGTGTGACACCCAGAGCTACTTGTCTTGTTGTAGGCTGGCTGTGAACTAAGCTGGAATGGAGCAGTGTCAAATCTCCCAATGTGTCCATTGTTGTTGCTATTTAGGTTAGCATCCCCTGAGGAATTTGGAGGGTTTCCTCTTTAGGTACTGCTCCTCTGTGTGTAAGGAGACAGTTTCTTTTGGTAGTCAAGGGCTGTGTGTGAAGGTTTTTCTTTCAGGATTCTGGTTACATTTAGATAGAAACAGAGATTCAAGAGAGCTCCTGAGGACAGCAGACAGCAGTCATTTCAATTTATGGGTTAGACCTTCATGTGTTCATAGCTGGAGCTCCTGGTGTGTGTTTAAGGAAATGAAGTTGTCTGAAGAGCAAATGTTCTTCCTACCTCCTTCTGCTTCCCTTTGTAACAGGAGTAAATGTGCCCAAAATGTTGAGCCAGTGTTTGAAGCAAAGGATCTGATGCAGCCTTCTGGTAGAGGCTGGTTGGAGAGCGATTCAGAAGCACAAAGGGGAGTCAAACAACAAATGCCAGCAGATTGCCAGTGGGAGAAGGCACTTAGCCTCTCTTATTGCTGTGCTCCTGAGCAGCTCAGGGCCAGGAGCTTATACAGTTATTTGTGCTTTTCAAACTCGCTTTTGATAATAATAGGGTTACTTAAAAGAAAACTAATGGCAGGAAGCAATCCCTGTAAACTGTATTTGGAGAGAAAGCACTTGCTATTATTTCATTTATATCCAAATGGGTTTTTCAGATAACTGAAGGCACAGACAGCAAGCTACCTTGTCAGGCCCTCCTTCTTGAGCAATCAGAACCTTGTTTTACTCTTAAAAATAGCAAGAAATTAATAATTAGGTTTCCGACTTGAAAGCTCTTCACTTTCCTTCCTGCTTAATATCATACAAACTGCATGTGGCCAAATAACTGTTTTATAAGAGATATGAACTCTTGATTGTAAGCCTGTCAGTCATAATCAAACAGGCACTTTCATTTTAAGAGCCCGAGGTCTGATTGTGTAATTCAGCTCTGCAGCTTTTTGATCTGAGATGCTTTTGATAATCTTAGGGCCACTGCATGTAAGTAGAGCTATTTATTATGACATATGTAGTGATTATTTCTTTTTGAAATTACTATTCCTCGTGTGCTCAGCTCATTCTGTTCTGCTTGAGATGGCGGTTGTGAAAAGACTGCGTTGAGTCATTAGGAGAAGAGAAGGGACTTTAACTCTGGCTGCTAGAGCAGAAAATTTCTCTGAAGAATGTAGACACATATTTAGATTGATGCTTCCTGGGGGAGATGTATTAAGATTGGTGCAGGTATTTTATTCTTTGAGTTACTAGGCATTGACAGAAAAACTTTTTTACAGAAAATCTCCTCTTTTGTGAAACAGGCATGAAAAAGCTAAGCAGTCGAACTGAATACAAACTGAGATACAAATTGAGACGTGGTGCTGTGTACTCTTTTTTAATCTGAAGGATCTTCTGGAAATGAGAGTCAGCCACTCCTTTTCCTGACTAATTAAGCCATAGTACAGCTTGGAGTACAGTACTGAGCATATTAGCCTAGTTATCAAAATACTCTGGTGCAATGGAAGCAAGAATTTTCTGGGTATTTCATTAATTAGAAACAGCAGCAAATGAGACAGTGGCTCACTGAGTTTCTTCCCTGAATACATTTTTGCATTTATACATTGAAGGGCAAACTGGCCATTTAGATGGGATACAGGTGGCCTGGTTTTGTCCTTAAATGTAATTCCATGGTGGACTTAAATTTCTTCTTTTTTTCTTTTTCAAATCTTGAGAATTGATGTGTACAAAGTAACATGTATGTACATGCAAACAAATATCCTATATTTTCACCACCACCCCACATGTAAAGTAATTTCTTTCCTCTAAAATTACTTTGAGGATTTGTCTCCTTTATTTTTGGCATTTAAATTTTGCCAGTTAAGAAAAGCTGTACCCTGCCTTGAGGCAGGCACAGTGTAGGGAGCTCTGACCTTTATTCTGGCATTTAAGTTCAGTGTGTCAGGCAGTTTAGAGATGTTAAATCAATAAGTAACACTCCACTTTTGTTAAGTGTACCTGTGAGAATACACAGTCTTACTATAACTTCAGCATGCTGTGTACGACCAGGGTATTGTAGCATTTAGTGAACACAAGTGTAGTATTTGAAGTCTGTGCTCTAGACTTCAGAAAAGCTTCAAAATCTTGCAAAAAGCAATGTTCAAAAAAAACCCCAGTCTGGTCTTGAGTGCCTTGTGAGAAATCAGTGCTACAGATTCAGTGGCAGTTGTTAGTGGGAGTTCAATCCATCAAGGTACTGCAGGTGGCTGCACTCCTCTGATCATTTTTAAAGGGGAGCAGTCATCTCAGGACAGGTTTATGAGTTGGTTTTTTTCTTTTCTTTTTTTCAGACCATAGGAATCTACTTAACTTTGTCCAGACTTTCCTGGTTTTTAATACAGAGGCACTTCTGAAAGTTTAGTAGATTGTCTGACTCTCTAGACTCTTGTATATTATAAATCCTTTTACTCACTGCCTTCAGGAAGGAGCCCACACTTGAGATTTTGTAGTATTGAAATCAACAGATAACCAACACCTTTGTTGACTTGCTATTTCTTGATGGGCATTGCTGCTGATGTTTCAAGCTTATGTCACTTTCCTGTATAGATGAAATAACAAACAAGGATTTCCAGCTTAGATAAATGGATGTTAGCAATGGGATTGTTTGGACATTCACCAGTAAACATCGGGAGTGATGCTGCCATGGATTGCAGCAGAGACTGGAAGTGTGGACACTGTTCTCTGCCACTCTTTACTGTGTGACCTCAAACTGCTTTTTAAATATTACCTGCCTGTGTGTCCACACATGCCTTAACTGTATGCAGAATATAGATTTTTATTCCTTTATTTTTAACTTGCTTCTATCTGTAAAGGGAGTTGGTACCATATAATCTTAAAATCAGTGTGGGATAACAGTGATTGTTGTCTAAAACTTGCTGTTACGCATTTCTCTTGAGTGATGGCTGATTTAGATTTCTGTGTGGAACCAAAACTGAGCCTTGGATTCTGCTTTGAACAGCTGAGATGTAACAGTGTTTCCTCATCCCAAAAAGGCACCAGCAATGGCTTAGTCATTGAGAAAGAGATCATGTTTGTGGTTTGCCTTGCTCAGCTGATCACTGAGCTAATTGATGATGTTCCTCCTTATGGGTTTCTCAAACAGTGCCTAGATTGCAGGCATGAGGGAGAGAGACTTTTTTTCTTTTTCTGGTTTGGTTTTCTTACTGTTTTGGGGGGTTTTAAAACATAATAAGGCCTTGCAGTAAATAGAAGTCCATGAATTCTCCATGTTTGCTGTGCTCACGTGTAATGGGCTACTGGGAATCCCTTTACTGTTGTTTGTCAACCTGTAGTGTAAATATGCTGAGAACAGGAAATGAGCATTATTTAACTTGACCTTGCATCCTTTTCTTCAGCAAGTTGCATCGAGATGAACAAGGCAGCATTATTGAACCTAGAGAGGAGCAAAATCCCACTTAACTGGGTGCTAGGCTTTGATGTACTGCCAAGCACTGTTGTCTGTGATAGCCTCTGGGATGTAAAGGAGACTGTAGCTGCAGATAAGAGAGGTTTTCAACCCAAGTGTCTGCTGATAATGTCAGCTTTTATAATTTGTGTGTGGAAGTCACGCTTTTAATTCAGTACCTAGCATGGTATTTCTGCATCCTAACTCCTGTGCAAAATCACCAAGATTTCATAGTTCAGGTGTGCAGGAGATTCTGTCTGTGCTGTAATAGAGATTTCAGCCCTCATAGATGAGATCATCAAAGCCTGAGTAACCTCAGGCACTTGGTCCCTTGTTTACTCTCTGCCCTGCAGGTGCCTAAAACCGTGCACAGCCATTCAGTGGTGCTCAGCTCTAGAGGATGCTCTGAGGCTGCCTCTCTGTAACTCACACAGGGCTCTGCATGGCAAGGATGAGAAGCACTGAGAGACATCTCTGCTGCATGTCAGGGGGAAATGGGCTCTCTTCCAGCCCTGCTCATCAGCCAAGCTGAAGCTGCTGAAGAAATTTTGCCATAATCCATCAGAGGCAGTGTTGTGCCCTTGAGTGCTCACCTGTTTATTTGTTCAGGTGCTAAACAAACGTTGACAGAAGATCCTCAATGTCTGCCAGATCTGGGAAAGGAGCTGAGAAGCTCAGGAGTCTGGGCTGAGACCTGCAGCCTAATGACTTTGTTAGTGTTCTGGGAAGTAGCAGCACAAAACACTCTTTTGGGTCAGACTTCTAATATAAATTTTTCTTGTGGTAATAATTCAGTTTCTGGTGAGCAGAGAGATGAGAGATCATGGCTGATACTAAATTTCACTATTGAGCTAAACAGACTTTATATTGTGCAGGACAACACGTCAATTTGCACATACCATGGGCTCAGAGAAGGATAAATTGGCAGGTAGAAAAGGATGGAATGGCTAGAGAAGAGAAGCTGTTTGAGAAACTTGGACTTGCAACTTGTTTTGGAAACAATCTCCTTTCCCCCTTCCTTCTGTGGTTTTCTTCCTGTGGATAGATTCATGCTCTTTATACTGCAGTTCCCACTGTGTATATATTCCAGAGGGAGTACAGGAGCTGAATCCAGTTACATTCCAGCTCTGCAAAATGGTCTGAGATGGCTTGTTTTGTACCAAAAAGGGTAATTGTACAATTTGGCACCTTGTCTACTATAAAAGAAAAATGCATTTTCACGGTGTTTCTGAAAAGTTCTTGGATTTTAGTAGGATGTGTCACAGCTGATTGTATACTGTGCTACTGTTTAAAAAGTCTGTATTGATGGATCCCAGTTCAGGACAGTGGGATTTGGGAGGAAGAACAGCAGATCGTTTTTTCTGGGTTTTTGGTAACAGCACTGGAATTCACAATATCTAAAAGGTTTGTCCTGACAGAGTATCAAGAGGTGAATTATTTGCTAAATGCAAGTATTTCTGTAGTAGTTAGCTTCATGTAGCTGATATGCCTGGTTTGTTGGGACATGTTTTCTTTCTGATCCTTGCAGTCAGATTTTTCTCTCTGATTATATTATGGAGGAAAACTTCTTACTCTGATCCTTCTAAAGAAACATTGTTAATTGCATTTGGCAGCTGGAAGTGATTGGAAAGAAACCCAAACAGCCAAGGTCTATTTAGAGCACTGACAAAAATTTAAAGTGAGTCAAGGATTTTTGTTGTTTGTTTCTTGTGTTGAGATACAGAATCTTGCTGCATTAGTATTCATCCTGAGAATGGATGGGCTTTTATGCACCAACATCCTATGCAAATGAGTCCTCTCCTAAAAGCAAACATATCTGATTAGGGAGAATGAGTTGTCCTGCAAAGTCCCCTTTTATTCTTTTTGACACTAAAATTCTGAGAATTGTTTGGCTTGCTTTGTGTTTTGTGCTTCCTTTCTCCCCCTCCCACCACCGCTCGGAATTGACGGAGAGCACCGTTGGGCAGGAAATAGCAGAAGCTTTTGTAAAATCTTAAAAGGGAAAGAGGAAAAAGGGCATTTTCACCAATGGGACGAGGATGATGCAGCAGAGTGCTGGCTGGCTGCCAGGGAGGACAGATGCATCGTGCATACCGTGCCTTGCCCACGAGCCTGCACATTGGCAGCTTCCCTCTCTGTTCATCCAGTGAGCCCAGAGCAGCACAGGCACTGCAAACAGAGCACTCTTCATCTCACACTCCTGGCCTTTTGCCTGGCAGGTTTTCATGCCTGTGTACAGCAGGTTTGCAGTCCTGTAAGCATTACTGAGATTTTAAAACCTTCTATCATGTAAAAGACATTTTCTTGAATCCTAGGAAGAGCATTTTCTTTCCTTGAGTCAGTGAACAGTCTTGCCATTTTCCTGTGTGGAGATGTGATGTGGGGTACTGTCAGTGCTGTCAAAATAGAAATTAGATTGGTCTGAGAAGGTCTGTGCCTTGCTAGACTTGAGTTCAAGTGGCCCCCACTTTGGAGAACCTGTTGATTCCAATTTTGTTTAATTGAAGACTTTACCATTGGGACCAGAGTAATTTTTGGCACTAATTTTCTCCTAGCCCTATAATGTCTAATGGGGGAGATATAATAACTTCTGGCAGCTTGTTGAGCAGAAATGCTGCTGCTACTTACAGAAAGCATCTTCCAGATCGAGAGAAGTATAATGACAGGGTTTCTGAGCCTGCTCTCTCTCCAGTCTTTTGCATGAAGAGGAAATCTCAAGCTTTGCTTTCTCACGAAAGCACTGGCATTGAGGATCCTTGTTATGGAGGTGCCCAGTTAGTGGACAGGAATTCCCTTGCCAGCTTATTTGAAGTTTTTCAAGGGCTTTTCAAAAATACCTTTTTTGTCACGTTTAGAATCAACACTCTCATATTCCCACAGCTGGGTCTTTTTGGGTAGATTTTTTTACATTGCCCTCTGGGTTTTTTTTTATAGTTGGTCTGAATTCCATAGAGGAGTGGAGGGGAAAAGGGACCCAAAGAGACATTTTAGGCTGCTAGCTGTAGTGCTGTGTAAGATTTTCAACACTTTACTTTTTGTTTTTCTTAATTCAACCTGTATTCTTACTTGAAAGTGATGGATAGGATAATTGGGGTGTCCCTGCTTTGCTGTCAAGTTCCAGTAGTTCTGCAGTGGTGGTGAAGGACATTGATGAGTTTGAAAATGGCTTCTCAAAAACACCAAGTTTATATGCTTGAGAGGAAGAGGAGTAGACAGCCCTAAGGTGTCTGGATATTCTGGTTTTTGCCCCTAAAGCCCTGCATACACTGCATGGGCTGAATGTGTAGTTACTGTGCTTGATTGAGCAGGTTAATTAAAATGATCCATCAGTAGAAGGAAGATTTACCTTGAAAGAATGGTTGCTGCAAACTGAGACCAAACATGAACTAAGCACCAGCCATCTATGCTGTATGGTTTAAAAAAAAAAAACGTTGGAAAGATCAGTACAGAGCTTCAGGAGCTGATACATTTGAGATCACTGAAAATCCACGGCCTCTAAAATGCATTTAGCATGCCTGGTAGGCCTAATTAAGGTAGGTATCATTGGTCTTCAGTAAAGCAGATTAATTGTCTTGTACATCTTCCTGTAAGGCCCATTATTGAACAAAGCTGTGGGAGACCCTTGACTGACAGACATTGTGCCAAACAAAAAACCATTTACTCTTCTGTAACTAATGAAAGGAGGTGAGGGGTCAAGTGGTGACTGAAAGTGAGAACTGGTCTCTGTACTTGGAGCTGATGAGGAGCAACACATATGGCCAAATATCAGTGTCATGTAGAAACATTAGTGTGTTATTGAATTTTAAAAGGCTCATGGTTGAGAACATCAAAGCACAACTGAGGCAGTGCCTTAAGGCTTTTGGGACTTCTTGAAAGTGTGTTCTAGGGTTATCTTTGTACTGTCACTTGAAGGGTAGAGAATATGTGCTTCCAAAGCCACTAAGAATAAATACAGTGGTGTCTTGTGTCAGTGATGACAAATCTCATGGACTTAATTCCTAATGCAAAGTACATTTCTCATCTCTTGGACGTACCTTGCTTTGTAATGAATTAGAAGTGACTGAAGGACCTGATGCTGGATCCTCTGTAGGGTTGGTGAGCACAGGAGCAGGTGAGATAGAATGAGCACATCTGCAAAATAGGTCTGCAGATGTATGTTTTTAGCATGAGGAGTTCTCCAGTTACAAATTAACTGGGTGTGGTTTATGAGTTTTTAAAACCTGATGAAAGAAGTTAGAAATGTTTCATGCCTCCCATCCTCAGGCTTACACTGGACCATGCTTTTTCCTGTTTCTGGAGTTTTTTAGCACTTTGCTTTCAGGCTAACTATGAGAAATGGAAGAAAAATGAAAGCTGTTTGAGTACTTCTGTGTGTTTTCCACAGAACTTGGAGATGCTGTATGGACATGTGTCAGTGTTCTGTGAAACTGTGTGGTCTTTTGCACCAGGCATGGTCATTCAGCTGCTAATATGGCCCACAAAGTGCTCCTGGTGTGCCAGGCTGGGGTTATATAAAACAATAAACACTGCCAGAAAAAGGCCCAGGAAAACTTTGACTTTGGGCTCAATTGCTTCCTATTGCAATTAAAGCTGTGTTGCATTCCTTGGCAAAACTTGAGGGATAAAAACCTGTGGGGAGTGCTACCAGTGCTCTGCTGATGGATCGTGGCCTTTCTGCATTGGAGTGTGGTTTGAGGTCTTGGGATGGACTTTGTGTTAGTGGGAGAACTTTTGTGACATTGCCGATGTTGTCTGGCACAAAAAAAAATGAAATAATTTCTGCTTCTCTGTAAGAGAGCTCTCTGACTCTTGTCCTGAGCCTGGCATGTTTCTACCCTTTGTGAAAAATGTGGAGGCTTTTTCTCAGGAGGTAACTCTGATTTTTTTTTTAACAATTCATCACTATCAATTTGAATTGTTCTTAGCTCTTTAATTAGTGCAGTTACTGTGTAGTTGTTGACACTTGTCTCGGTTATTTGATTTTCTGCATTCCTCCTATGTTTTGTATGAATTAATTACATTGGATTGATGTAAATTAGTTACCATTTATCCTGTGTGATACTGACCGTGTAACTAATCAGAGCACAGGACATTTCTCAGCCCTGTACTGGCAAAGAAAATCAAATATAAGTTACTCTTCTGAAACAACAAGTAAGTTTAAAATGGTGATGCATCATCACTTTTCACACAAACTGGGGATCCTTCTGGTTTTTTTTTGTTATTGTTGTTGTTTTTTTTAATATAATAAATACTACTAGTATGCTAGAGATCTCCTAAATGGAAACTCTCCCTGGGAATCCCCCTAAAACACATTATGTTTATGTTTTATTTCTTCAATGTGTTTTTCTTTGTAAGCTGCAGTCCTGCATTGTAATGAGACCACCTCAATGACGAGCCCCTGTCTAATTTGCTTTTCAGCATTTCCCTGCAGTTTCTGCCCTTCCTGAAATTTCCATCCCTTCCATGAGACTCTTCAATTAACAACTTGTCTAATTATTTCTCGCCTTAAAACCTGAACTGGCTCTTTATAATAAACTACTGAGGTGTTGGTATGGCCATTGATAACTTGTTTCACCATCCTGAGCATAAGCTTGAGAACTGGCTTTTAGCAAGTCAAATTCAAGCTATTGTCTGTTCCTTTATGCATTGAACAAACAGCAGACACCAAACTTAGTAGATACACTTGTCCAGATCTCTGATACTGGAAATGAGCAGTACTAGAGAACACAGCACAGCTTGTGTCATGCAGTAAAATATGAGTAATTTTTTAGGGTAAAAATTCTGTAGCTTTGAGAATATTTTGCTCTTGAAGGTATTTAATGATATTCTAAGAGCTGAGTGCTTTCCAAGATTGACAAGTTCCTGAAGGGATGTCCTGGCAGACCTGGCTGTTTGCCTCTTATTTGCATTTGATAAATTCAGCACTGGCCAGGCCTTGCTGCTGGAGTGTCCTGTCTCTGCAGCACTGCTGCTGAGCTGGTACAGCTGCTGTCAGCACAGTGCTTTGTGCTGAAAACGCTCTGAGAGTGAAGATGCAAAAGTAGTTGGAATCTTAATGCAGGATGAATGTCTCTTAAAGCAGCAGGGCTTTCATTCCCAGCTTGATTCTTGCACAATGTGTTTCTTCTTTCCTGCACCTCCTCGTTGTTAAATGGTCCTGCAGTTGTGCACACAGGTGCTCCCAGGCTCTACTCCCACCACAGAACACAGCCTTTTCTCCCCCTTGTTTGTGCCTTTGAGCACAAATTCTCCGGCATGAATGTTTTCCTAGATGGATTTCTTTGCAGCTGCTTCAACTCTGATGTGAATTTTTTCTCCCAACTCTCACTAAACAAATGTGTACGTGGTAACCAAAAGGTGTGGGTAGCAGCTGTCTCAACTCTGTCTTTAGAAGAATGTTAGGGTGTGCCATCAGGATGGAGAGGCATTGTCCTTTTGGTCAGAAGGAACCTTTGAGACTTGGCTCTGTTCATTCCTGTTTCATTTTCCATTTCTTGCACTTATTTGTAGAAGTTATGTGACCATTTCTAATACAGAGCCGTTTCATTCAGCACCACTAACAAACCTTTTAGCAAATGCTTTCTGTTCCAAGGGGAGAGGAAGAGGACCTGCATTGTGTCCTGGGGATGTCAGAGTAGGCATTTCTGCAGAAGCAGCTGTACAGCATTTAATCTGATTCCCTTGCTTTTCCTAAAGATGTGCAAGCTATGTTTCAAATTTGACTTAAGTGTGTGTGTTAAAAAAATTGCTTTTTTTTTCCTGTAAGTAGAGTTGGTGTATGTATTTGTAACATCTGATTTGAGCTGTACAGAGAATGCACACAGGTGCCATTGCCTTGTGCTGAAGCTGAAATTTCAAGTTTTGGGGAAAAAAAAATCCCTGTGGGAAGATTTTCTATTGCATAGAGGTAAAATACCCATTCAGTGGTTAAATGGTGGGGAGGAATTTCCTCCTGAACTCTCCCTGTGAGCCCCACTACCCTCATTCTTTGACTTTTCCCCTCTTCAAACTGTGCATTTGTAGCAGTTTTATGTCCTGCTGCTGCACTGTTTATTTGGTTGTGTGATAACACAGCTCTCCCTCTCACCAAGCAGGAACCTCTTTCTGCTGATGTTAGCTTGAGCAGAAAACAGTTCAGCCCATTAGACAGGGGTAAAGAATGCCATCACTTTTGGACATATTAAGAGGATGTTCTGAAGGAAAATTGTCATCTTACCTTTCTTTGTAATTTTGCTGTTGAGGAAAGGTCAGCACTGTGTACACTGCATTAATGCAGTGTTCTTTATCGCTGAATGTGCTTAGTCTGAAGCAGAAAATCAATAAATCTTTTCAGCCTTTGACTCCCCAAAGGATTTTCTTGTCTGCTGTGGTGCTGTAGAGGACACTGGTTTGGGTGACCACTTTGTCCTGAGAGGCAATTCATTTCAGCTTCTTGATGTGCAAAATATATATATATATATTTTAAAAACAGATACTTAGTGCTTGAAAACCAATGTATGAAATCTTAATAGGCATTTGCTACCTCGTGGGCTGCTGTCATTTCAGTGCATACAGAAGTATGACCATGTTCCCATTACTATTTTCTCTCTTTCCCCATGAGAAAATATCAGTAGATGTTCATTGAGGGGCAGCTTTCTCTCCATTAGTAGACACTGAAATTATGATAGAGACCTATCTGAAGGCCCTTGGCATCTCTTTAAGCTAATTCCTATGTCCTGTTGCTGTCTCAAGTGTTATAAAGCATCACAGCAGATTTAAATCAGTACACCTGATGTTTTTGCAGTATCTTTGCTTTAGGGATTACTTGAATTCCTGATTAATTGTACTTCTGCCTGCAGGTCTGTGTTTGAGTAGGGAAGTTAATGAGAGAGCTTGTGTTTGAACAGCCTCCCCTTTCATGGGGGCTTTGGTTTGCTGAGTAATCACGCTGTAAAAGCAAACATTAACAGGTACTGAGAAAGGGAAACACAGTTTGGCTAGAAATTAACACCGTTTCATTCAAAATGCTGGGGAGTTCTGAAGTGGTATGGGGCACAGCTGACAGCTGGTCTTGTTCCTCAGAGCCTTAGAACTGCTTGCATGTGTTATTTTTATTTTTTTTTTTATGCCTAGATGTTAGGTTGGGATAGAAACCTTCAGGACTCATATCACAGGTAGAGTTGCTGTGTTTCTTTTTTGCCAAGGTTTTGTCACCTCGTTGGTGCTTGTGGAAAGAGGTTCACCATTGCACTCTTGGGACTGCTCAGACCTAATATCTTCTGATTTGCACAAATAATATCCTGGATATTTGTGTGGTTTATTTTTCATTTCCTCAAGGCCTGTTTTAAACCATGCAGGTTTGTGTGCAGCCTTTAAAGGAGCTGCAGAAGTCAGGCTTCCAGTGAGTAGTGCAAGGTCAGTATGGAGGCCCTCAGTGGTTACAGGCAAGAGGTGATTTTCCAAGTGGCTTGAGCAGACCTAGCTTAGCAGTTCTGTCTATAGGACCAGCAGGGCTGTGCTTTGTTCCTTTGGCTCTTGTCCTTCTCCCCATCCCTGCCAAAGATACTGCACATTCCTGCCTCACCTTTGTGCAAGCACTTAGGTGTATAACAGCAGGCACCCAGGTCAGCTCTGCCCATGGATGGAAAATTCCTGCCCTAATCCTTTGCTGCATTGCTTTTCACCTGAGCCACAGAGGTGAGTTAGCAGTGCTGCTAAGGCAGGCAGGAAGGTGATTCAGCATCCCTTGTAAGGCAGGAAAAACGAGGGTCTTACACTGACTGTGCAACTCTCTTTACTCCTGAATTTTATTCCTCTGAAGGAAACATTCTACAAAGCCTCTCACTGAACCTCATCTCATAGTTTTTAAACATTTAATAGGTCTGGCAACTGGGGAAGACCCTGAGAAAAAAGTGTTATTTTGCTTTGGGTTTCTTTCTTTTCAGTTATGTAGGGAGTCTCCCTGTCTTTAGAGACATGGAAAAGATCATGAGGATGCATAATGATATGGTAGAACTGGTGTCTTTGTTCCCTTGCTTGCTTTCTTGGTTCAAGGACACTCTCTCCCTGTGTCCCACAGGACTTCTGGTGTTCTACTTTCACTCAGAAGCTTCTGGGCAGATGTGTTGTGGGAGAAGTTATTTGGGGGTTTGAACTGGCAGAAGTTAAGTAAGTGAAAGAGTAGTGCAGAGTGCTGCCAGTTGGGTTTGTCCAGAGATTTGGTGTGTTGTGTGAGTGTGTGAATTCCTGTGCCCAGATCCTCTTCAGATTAAGTGTGCAGTGATGACAGAATCATTTGGGAAGTCTGGGCATGGCTTCAGGTACTCTCACTGTGCAAGGTGAGATATTATTTGTGATGGTCTTGAAGAGGCTTGGTAATGCCCTGAGACAGTAATTTAGTTTTAATACACATTTGTCTAATATGTAATGACCTACTACTGTCTTGAACCAAAATTAACAGTCCTACTTTATGGGAGTATTTGATATAAATCTATCCACACAACCTTTCCATTTTCATACAGAGAAGGTTCCAAATGAGTCCAATATCTTATGTAATTGCACATTACTTCTGGCTGGTAACTATTTTTTTTAATGTTTCTAGGGATTTTCTTCCACGAGGTTCTGGAATTGTGACAAGACGACCATTGGTCCTGCAACTCATCACTGCCAAAACAGGTAATCTCTGCCTCTTTTTGGGTCAGTGCCTGGGCAAAGTGCTGATGTAGTTCAGCAGGAGAAAAACCTTCTCTAAGAAGACATGAGCAATGTGAAGAAAGATGCCACCAGACTGTCTGGAACAAAGGGCTGCTGCTTCAGAATTGTATGCTCAGGACCAGCTCATCACATTTCCCATTGTGGGAAAATGGTAACATCTAAATCCTAGAGCACATGGTGGATTGAATCCACATCATTACATGCAATATGCTTTGGAAATTAGCTTTGATTTATTCATTTCTTGATGAGCTTTGCAGTTGTATTAGTTAACACACCAAAATTGCTGCACTTCTACCTTTAGCTCTTGCTCCAGTGCACACAGATTTGGTTGCACACAGGCTGTTTTCAGAACTTGTCTTTTTTGGTTGGGCTCACTGCACTAAGTAGAGCAGAAGGTGGATTGGGGGAAAACAAGGGTTCTGTGTATTTCTCTGGTCAAAAATAGAAATACTTTTGGGTGTACCGCTAAGCTGTGGGACAAATTGAGATCTTTCATGAGAATTCACCACTCTGTACTCTTCCATGGGGCACTTGATCTGCTGTGGTGTAGCTCAGTTCCCTGGCATATCTAAAAGCAGCTGTGGTTCACCATCATTCCAGTTTTTGGTGTTGTTACTTCTAAACCAATGTAAGCAACAAAAACCACTGGTTTGCTATTTACTTCTGCTCAAAACAGTAAAAAAAGAAACGAAATAACATCCAAACCAGCACTGAAAACCAAAAAGTGGTCTTTGAATTATGGACTGTGATGAAACTGGGGACAAAACAAAATTATAGCTGCCTGTGAAACTTTAGTCTGTCCTGTGTGTGAGGTGTAATTCAGTTTCTGTGTGTATTTCTTTCCTGAAGGTCTTTGCATTGTTCAGCAGGAAGGTAGTCTGCAGTCTGCCTGGGCTTCAGGGTTTTTTCTGAATTACTGCTTTTTAAATGCAGTCGTACTTTCAATGCCTCTATGAAATTTTCCATGGTGTTTACACTGTGGAAGAGAAAGGAAGAACAGTGGAATTTGGTATTTCTGCATGCTCAGCTTAGATGCTTTAGGATTGTCAAGTGCATTATACACTTACAGTGCTTTATATATGGTAAATATTAATATTTGTTTTAGTTGGAGAAATGAACACTTGCTATTTCTGCAGATCTGGCTTTTGGCCTCTGGCAGATGATGCAGAAATGCATGAATAAGGCTTAGCTGGGGAGAGTCTTCATCTGACTTTTCCAGCACCATGCAAGAGCAGAAGCAAGAAAAGCTTAGAGCTTTGTGCTGGCAATCCTTTCAAAAAGACTCAACTGAGGGGACCTGTCAGTAAGTGAGCACTTACACTCTGACCTCAGGTGATTCAATTCTTATTCATTGGCACCCATCCGAAACTTACCCTGACTGCTCTGTGTTGACCTCTTTTCTAAAATCATCCTTGTCCCTTGGTTTAGGGCTTTTCTCTGTTTTTCCTCATTACTCAGTTCCCAAAGTATTCATGTCTGTAGATAGGCCTCTAGGTTTCATAGAGGTACCTTCTCTGCTGAAAATGAGTTCTTCATTATAGTTTAAATAACACAATAAAAACCTTAAAAAGTTCAGGAGAACTGAGTTTCCACCTAATTTTGTATTTCCTGGATGTTAAGGTGTATTTCTCCCTTTGGGAAGTGCTGTGTAGTTTTTGTTTGGGATTAAATGCCAAGACCTTTAAAATGCAAGCTTTAATTATTTTGTTACTTTCTTTAAACTCTGTTCCACTGTGGTTGTTTTTGATGGTGAAATTCCAAGTAACTTTATCTTTAAAGTCACCTTTATCTTTGTGAACTAATTTTAAGAAAAGAAAATAAAGAAAACTGCTTAGAGAAGCACAGTGTTCTTTTACAGGAAGCAGATGCTGGGCTGATTTCTGTGAAGGCCATAATTATCTAAAATGTTATAGAATAATTAGAGGGCTGTATCAGCTTCTTGTTGTAGTAAACAAAACTAATTTTTAATCCTAAGGTTTTTCTTGACTCTTAAAAGTAACTGTTCTTGATCTTGGAGTATTCCTTGGCAGAGAGGGAGTACTTTCTATACAGGCATGCACAGATGACTACAAGATACTTGAGCAACATTTTGGAAGTGGCTGAGAACAGTTTTGGAATGTGAAACTGACAGAGAAGGTTAAAGCTTCATTTGAGTTGTTGCATTAAGAGATGAAAATTAGCAGAAAAGGCATTTGAGCACATCAAAGTAAGAGAAAAAGCTTGGTAAGTAAGTAAGAAAGCTTGACCCATCCATTATTAGGGTCAGACATGGCATGGAAGGGTGCAGCAGGAATTGATCGTGGGGAGTTACCAGAGATCCTCCAGCATCTGAGAGATCTGACACATCTGGGTAAAGAGCTGTTACCCCTGCAGGGGTGGCATTAAACAACTCCACAGTAAGAAATGCATCTCATGAGACATGTGGAGTATATAGATTTTTTTCTTTTTAGGATTTTGTTTACCTATTTTAAAAGTTCTGTGTAGTTTGTACAAAGCTGTTTTGGCCTCCTTTAGTCACTGACATATTTTGGTGATACCAGTAATTCCTAAATGGCTTGATGGCATTTGCACTCCACATTCATGCAAATACGTACTCTGCTGAAATATTGAAGGCAAATACTAAGTTTTTAATTAAATACTGCAAGTAACAAGTCAGTCTTTAATAGTCTTGAGTATTTTTCTCTGAATTTGATGTGAGAAAATGTGTGTCTTTGAGATGCAAGTGTTGCTGACCTGGGATGAGAATTTAGGATGTGCTTGTGAGCTGCTAGGGTTTTCTTCCCTTGAGTTGGTGTTCTTTAATTTTTGTTTCACAACTTTTAGTGTAGTTCTTAGCTTGGTGGTTTTTTAATCTAATACAACAGTAAGATTAAATGGCTTTTGTTGACGTTAATAGATATGTGAAGTGGTGCTTTAGAAGGTAATGATTCAAAATTTCTGAGATCTTGAGAGATGGGTTGGTGTTTTTGTTTGCTTTTTGTTTGTTGTTCATTTTGTTGTGGATTTTGTTTGTGGATTTTTACTTTTTTCTTTCTGTTGCCACACGTTCTGTATAAACTTAGGCAATCTGTTCTCCTTACTGTGCTGTCTTCTTCTGCCTGTGCAGGTGAGATAATGACTAGATTCTTGGAGATTAGGTAGTACATTGTTGCCACTGCTGTTCAAAAACAAAAATGTGTGCAGCCTTTGTAGTAGGTCTTCTCTTTGTTAAAAATATATTGCCTGCTGTATAAATCGTGTTTTTTGTTATTTACATCTTAAAATTTACTCGCTCGAGGAGGGTTATTTTCCTCATTTTGTAACTGGTTTTGGAGAAATTGAGATTTTCTTCTTGCTTCAGCAGATCAACAGATTTTGAAAATTATTACTGAAGCGGATGTTTTTTAGATAAATGAGTCATATTTGCACTACCCACGTTTGTTTGAGTTCTGTTAATTAAAGTACTAATTCTAAGTGGAAAATAAATCATAAGGTTCAAAAGACTTTCTGATTTTTTCTGAAGTCTTGCAGATGCTCTTTTCTATTGACGTTGTTGAGCTTTAGTCAGAATTTCGTGCATTACAAGACTACTCACGCAGAGCCATCTTCTGATGCCATCTGGTGGCAAAAACAATCCTCTAACAGAAAAAGAAATACAAAAGTAATTTAGGCTGGTTATTTCAGCTAACACAAATGATCTTAAGAGACTTCATCAACTGGCAGGCATTTGGAGGTCTTCGGGGACAAAAGTGGAAAAATGCCACGGTGCCAATAGCAGGAAAGAGAACGGGCTCTTTACAGGGAGGAAAGGCAGACAGTGGCTGCCATTTCCTGGATCCCACTCTCATTTGGATGATGAACAGGGATGCTGGAGAGATCAGTAAAGTTTACTAAGGTGTGCACCCCAAAAGCTAGAAAGTGCCACCAGCAGGAGGAAAAGGTGATAATGATGGGTGACCCCTTCCTGAGCCAAGGAAAGGCTCATCCCCCAAACAGAACTGACATCCTGGAAGAGAGACAGTGCTGCTGGTCTGAAACCTGAATTTAGGCTTGTGTAGGGTCAGAGAGACTGCAGATGTTCCTTTGCACCTGCAAAACTCCCAGTTGTTGCTGTCTGTACTGGTAATCTGAGCTCATCCCAGTGACTGTGAAGTCTGGCAGCGAGGCTTGGTGGGCTCAGCCATTTGTCCCATCAGGACCCTCAAAATGGGATATGATCTTCAGCTCCTGTTGGGACAAATTCTTGGTACCCACAAATATTTGGTTTTGCCTGGAATTTGTTTGCTTGATCCCAGATTGATGCTCAGTGCCATGAGGAAAGATGGAATCCCCTCAGTAAGATTTGAAAATTGCTCTATATATGCCCATCTTCATAAAGATAATAAAGGAAAGTGACAGAAGAATCAATCAAAGTTCACTTTTAGGAGAAAGAAATCAGTTAGTGTTATTAACTAGTAATCTGTAAGATATTTGAGATGAACATCAGCCACCACAAACTCATCAAGGGGAATAACCCTGCCATATCAGTGCAATAAATCTTTTTATTACAGGGTAGCAGGCTTGTAAATTAAGATGTGGTGGGTATCTTATCTTGGCTACAGTAAAGGTTTTAAAATTATCTTTGTTTTTTTGAAAATATCATGATCAATCTTGAGAAACATGATTTAGCAAGGATTCCTGTAAGGTGAGGTGGATGCACAGCTGTTTACAGGGTGGAAGGGACACCCCTCCAGGTTGTGTTCAGTATTTTGTATTACTGATAGGATGGCAGAATTGAATGTGTTTATTAAGTTGGTGTTTGGCAAATACAAGCAAGAATATGAAAAATTCTGGTGGGCAGAATTGAAATTCAAATTGCTTGCAAAAGAAGACAAATATCCCCAAAATAGGAAGCAATTCAGCTGGGATATGTTTTTTTCCTGTACTGAAAGGCTGATATTTGAGAAAAAGGTTGGTTTTCAGAAAACGACCTGGTGCTCACTGTGGATCTCTGAAACAGCATAACTCACTGATGTTGTGCTGTCATAAAATACACAAGTAAACATTGTACAGGATGCATCACAGAAATGAAGTCTTACAAGGTTCTGCTTTTTCTCAGTTCTGGGGAGGAGAGAGCTCTGGTGGGAGCTCTGCCTCTGTAAATTTAGGAAAAACTGCCTGGAGGAGGGCTGTGTGAGGGCTTGGAACTATAGAAAGTATCATCCATAGAAAAAGGTTGAGAGAACAGAGAGAAATTCCTTCTACAAACAAAAACTTTCAAGGTTGTGGAATATTGTTGCATCCAAAAAAATGCTTTTCCCCCTCTGGTACGAGTGTCTAACCCTTCTAATGAACCATTTCACTGGCTCCTAAGAGAATGGCCTGCTGTCTTGTGGTAGTTACTTTCATCAGATCTACACTGTTTTCCATGTTTAATATCTTGTTATGATATTCTTGGAATTCTCTGCATTGCCAGGATTTTCTGTTTTGTCTTCAAGAAATACCAGGGCACTTCTATTTCTTGTAGCCTTTCTGCTTGAAGGTTAGCAGTGGAATAACTCAGTTTTGGGTATTTCATTTTCAGCTTGTTAGAAAAGCTACAGAAATGGCAAAGCAGAAGAGGGATTGTAGATTGGGTAGGACAACAAGGGCTTTTGATACTGCCTCTCTTTTCAAGGATGCACCATTGAATGATTTGCTATGGTCCAGATTCACTTAACTGCATTTACTTTGTTCAGAAAAAGCTGTCCATCATCAAAGAAAAGGTGAAGTACTTTGGCTGATGATGTTTATTTGCATGTTTTTAAAACACCCTCTTGAAATCACTCTCTTGGGAAGAGTTCTGAGGCTTTGGGAGATGCTTTATTGAAGGTAAATATGTTGTTGCTTGAGTGGTGTCTCCCCAAGGGGCTGGCAGCTAGAAGGTGCAGTAATAGCAGATATTCCTCCTGTGCTGCAAATGTTTAAAATGTTTGCTACAGGCCTACAGTTTAATGAACCACCTTTTTGGAACACTTTCACTCCCTTTTGAGTACTCTACACTGGATACTGCCACCAACTTGGAGCAGCTCTGCTTGAAATCAGTTTGGGAGCAGTTCTGAATGCAGGTCTCTGATCTTGGCAAATTCCTGACCTGTAGTAATAGATTATTCTGTACAGAGTGAAATCTTGGACTTTTGTAAGCTCTTGGGCTCAGCCTGGTGTGGATCAAGGGTGTTTTCCAAAACATCCCTGATGTATTCCTAAAGGCTGATCCTTGTCACTTGGCTCTCTTTAGCTTAGAGGCAAATTTATGAACTATCTGAAGTGTTTATATAACGTCAATAGTTTGAGAAGAGCAATGGCTGTTTAGCACTCATAACAATATATCATTGTGCTAGATTAAATCATAAAGGTTTAGGGAGATATAACTGACTGGGAATATAGGGAGCATTTAAAAAGATGTGATCCCATATCACTAGTTTGAATGATTTGTCTAATTTAATCAAAACTGAAGAGATAATTAATCACTTGTGGATGCACTGAAGAAATTGTTTTCATTCTGTGTTATCTAAGGTGCTTTTAATGAGTCTGGGGGGAAAAAAAGAGTTATTTTACATGCAAGGACTTTTAATTTTGTGTTCAGTTGTTCTTTCTCTTAATGTAACTTCAGTTTTATACAAAAAATACACGTCTGAAAGCTAGACATTAGTCAGGATCGCTTTTTCTTGCCTGGCTTTGTGTCCATTCCCACAAAAATGTAAATAAAACATTTTCTTAGTATTCTTCTGTGCATGAAAGCTGGGAAGTGAGGGTTGCATAAAGCATGTGCTTCTCCAGCCTGGCTGAAGGCATCACTGCCAAGGACAGGCTGAGGGCTGAAAGGAACAGAACAAAGCTCTGCTTGTCCCTTGGAATTCTTATTCCATCAGCTGCGTGTGGCACCACAGGTTAGGAGCCACCGTGGAGTTTATTCCTTCAGCATTGCTGGCACCACAGATGGCACCAGGAGAAGGAATTTTGATGAATATTAACCCAGCTAAAAAGCAGCAAATGTTTTTATTTGGATTGTTTGAAGCCTTGTCAGATAGCTAATCTGTTACTGAGTGTGAAGTGGGACAAAGAAAAAAAGCTGCCTTGGCTACCAACTGAGACAACTGATTACAGCTGGGCACCAACTATTAAAAAAATTACTGGATTTAGAAATAATTTCCTGAGAAAATCTGATGATCCACTGGGAAAAAAAAAACAACAAACAAAAAACCTAAGAAAAATATGTATGTTTTATGCCAGGAGCTATGTGTGATGTGGGATAAAATATGAACCACTTGTCAGCTCTTTTTTTCATTAGGTATCTATTTGCCAACCTCGAGATGACAAATTTTACAGATGTAAATTCTCAGCTGAGGTATTTTATTTTGTGCACCATGTTATTTTTCTTTTTGAAATATTTGAATGTTCAGTGGGTTTTTTTTAATAAACAAAACTCCCATTCATTGTCATTTTGCTGCTGGAGCTGAAAAAATTATATCAAATAAGGTGTTTTTTTGTTAGGTGCTCTCTTGTTTTTGAAATAAGCAATGTATTTTTTGTCTGAACAAGGGTGAGTTTCCCTATTCCTCACACACTGAATGTGGAGGGATTATGGTATTGTAGCACAGACAGGTGGATATTTGATGTTTTCCTCTTCACTCTGTCCTTTTCTTGTCAGTTTGCTTTAACTGTTTATTATAGGGTTTTTTTGTTTGTTTGTTTGTTTTGGTTTTTTTTGTTTTTTTTTTTTTGACAGTTCTGTCAGTAATAATAACAAAGTGACTTCTGGGGATCAGGCTTCAGTACTGACATATGAAGTCCTCTTTTAATCCATGTTCTCATATTTGGTGTTCTCAGCTGCTGTTCTTTGAGTACCAAGCAAACTCATTGCTGTGGCTATGGTGGCCTTGTTACCAAGTAACATTTTCTGGGGAAGAAACTTCTAAAGGGAACTTTGAGATCAGGATGAAATGAACTGGAATGTGCACAAGTATTTTCAGCTTTTCTCCAGTCCTGCTGCTCAGACCTTCTGGGGGACAGGCTGTGAGCTCGTGTCTGGAATTACTATTTATGTCTTTATTTCTGGTGGCAGCCTATGGAGATAAACTGTTGTGTTCTGCTTTGAAGGAAGAAACTCCAGTTTTAAAATCCTGGCATGTGCTTTTGGTCATGCAGGCAACCAAAAGGTTGCAATAATTAGTATCACTATTTGGATTCAAAAATCAAAATAGGGACTTAGTGTCAAGTTTGGGTCTAACAAATTATCTATCTCTGGTTCCTGGTCAATGCTCTTCTAAGGTAAAACAACAGCTTATATTATATTAAAGAATGGGGAATTATTTGTGCTCTCCCACTTCAGCAAAATCACAGCTATTTCTATAGGCACTTTTGCAAACTTGTAAACATGGTTGATATTTAGACTACAGGGAATTTTTAGGAAATGAGAAGCTGTGTTAAAAACATTACAGTGTTTTTAAGTAACCTTGTTTTCATTTTGAACTTGTAAACATTTACAGAATTCGTTTACTAAATTAATCTGTAACATGGGGTGTTAGTTTTTGAAGCAAATGCTTAAAATCTTTCATGGTACAGAATTTGAATTACTTTTCCATTTAGGATATATTACAGGAAAATGAGATCAGATGAAAACTCAGAATCTCATTCTTAAGCTGTTCCCTATCCTATTACTGTAAATTGCATCTAATTGAATCTTTCACATTGTTCCAGAAGATGATGTGCTAAAGATAGGAGCAGTAAATCATATCCAGTCAACGTGACTTTTAACTGAGCCTTTCTTGTTGAGGGCTGGTTTTCATATGTGCAGTCATAATAACACTTTCCTGATAGCCACGATGACCAACTTTGGTGGCCACACATCTGAAGAAATCTGGGGGCTTGAAAGTGGGTGTGCAAGTCAATGAGCCTGTGAAATACAGAATTGTTATTGATATTCTTAACAGAGTATGCTGAATTTCTGCACTGCAAAGGGAAGAAATTTACTGATTTTGATGAAGTTCGTCAGGAAATTGAAATAGAAACAGATAGAGTAACAGGAATGAACAAAGGCATTTCTTCAGTTCCTATTAATTTAAGAATATATTCTCCTCATGGTAGGTAAAATCATTCTTCTTTACATTTATGTCATATAAACATATTATGTAGCTCTGTCTGTGTAGCCATGACCTTTTCTATCTGTTCTTATTGCCTGATCTTCTAGGCTGGAAAAGGTTTGAGGCTGAGTTAGTAAAGACTAATAATGGGACTTAATAACAAAACTTCTTTTTGGCACTCTCCAGAGGAATTCCCTGATCTAAAAAGTCTCAGTGTCTCCCTGCCTTACTGGAAATTTATGGTTTGCTGTCACTAAAAATATAGTCAGACAATAATACTATTTGAAGCTGCTTTCTGTTGAAGACCCCCTGTATATATCAAAGTTGGTTCCTCTGGTTGCCATCTGCCCAGTTTAATGAAGACAATCTAGAGAAAATGTTTTCCATTGAATCTGTCTTTGACATAGGACAAAAGTGGTGTGTTTGGCTGAAGCACGTGATTTTTCTAGCTGCAGAGAAGCTCAACTAAATCCCCTGCCTCAAAGCTTGTTTGTTGAACGTGCTGACTCCAGGAGAAAGTGAAAATTTCCTACCTATTGCTCTTGCTTTGCTTTATTAGGATCAGTCTTTTAGTTCAGCCACGGTTGTCTGTATTAACCAGACTCCAAATACACTTCTGGTGTTTCCTTCCTAGGAATTGCATTTTTCTCATTTGTCTAAAGGATGCCCTGTTACTCCAGTAGCAGGATGCTTACCCCAAGCCAGGATGCCTCTAGTTGGAACTGTGGCCTTTACTGGGGAAATCATACCATAGCAAACCAGGTTTTCTTAATGGATTAATTTTTTTCATCTTTCTGACTTTTCTGAAGATGTTACAGGTTAAAAAACAACCCAAGAAAACCCCAAACCAGCAACACATCCCCAAGCCCCTTAACAACAGTTTTGCTATATAAGCTAGGCTAGCTGCTGATTGTTTTTTGGGAATTTCTTAATTGGAGACATGGTTGGAAACATGGTCAGAGAAACACTATATTAAAAAAAATTTCAAATAATTGTTTTGATTTATTTGGAGGATGCAGTGAGAGTGGTCTGTTGCCTGTGCTCCTGTTGTTGGACAAAGCTCAGAAGGCATGTTCATTTGTCTTAGGGCCCTCAAGGATGTTTGATACAAGTATTATTTTATACCTGTTACAATATTTTATATTAAATAGGACTAGTAAATCCAGAGATGCAAGACCAATGGGGAAACAAGTCTTTACAGATTGCCAGGCATTTTGTTTGAACTCTTGACAACTGTTGACATATTTATCTGTCTGTAAAGGGGTTTTATGTGACCAAAACTTGTGTGCAGCCATAGATGTGTTGACCTGTCATGTGTGGTGTGCTAACCAATTTTATGATCCATGTTGTCCATGTAGTCTTAAGCCTGACCCTGATCGATTTGCCGGGAATCACTAAAGTGCCAGTGGGGGATCAGCCTCCAGATATTGAGCAGCAGATCAGAGACATGATAATGCAGTTCATCTCTAGGGAGAACTGCCTGATCCTGGCTGTGACCCCAGCTAACACTGACCTGGCCAACTCAGATGCCCTGAAGCTGGCAAAGGAGGTGGACCCTCAGGGTAAGCAGGATTGAATGTCATCACTTTTTCTTCTTAAGTGTAATAACATAATTGAAAATAACAGACCAGCTATTGTGGGAAATTCTGTGGTTTATAATATGTAATGTAGATGTGTCTTTGCATTCTCATATGATCTTCAGCATCACAATATAACTGTTTGTTAGCTCAGTATTGTTTGGGTATGTTGCTGTAAATGAATTTTAAAAATGTTGTCACTGTCTCTTATGAGCAAATGCACAAGTGCTTATCTAGGAATTTTTGTAGTGCTGGGCAAAATAGGCGATGGTGCTGATGGGAGTTCTGGATACTTACATCATAAATTTTATACAGTCCTATAGTTGGGATGCTGAGCCTTGTTTAAGGAGTTTTTATGGGACACATTTCAGCACTGGCAATTATGTTCCCTTCTTTTCCAGACCTATCATAACTTGAGCTGGAGCTGTTACTGTGTGATAGATTTGAGAAGGGCACAGATAAATTATTACATAATTGGAAGATGTAATTGTTCTTCTGAATCTAGGTGATTCTTCAATAACTTTTTCCTCCTGCTTTCACTCTGGTCAGGCCTTAGGACCATAGGTGTGATCACAAAATTGGACCTGATGGATGAAGGAACAGATGCAAGAGAAGTTCTAGAAAACAAACTCCTACCTCTTCGTAGAGGTGAGAATGTTCAGTTGCCTTTATTCTTTGCAGTCCAGAAAGTGGTTTGGAGTCCTGGAGATGAACCAGAGCTTATGCTGGACTTGATGTGTTCCTTGCTTTTGCAGTTTTCTATTCAGCAAACATAAAGGTGGCGGTGCTAAAAATATCCTTTCTGGATCTGGAAAATCCTTGCTTCCTCTGGAATATGCAGTGTAATGCCAGCACATTTCATTAGCCAATGTTTTCTTTTCTGCCTGGTTCCTTGTAACAAAATAATGTTTTTTTTTTTCTTTGCATATGACAGAAGCAAGCATCAGAGCTTTGGTAATCTCACTGTAAACCAGTTTTGATCCCTGCGAGAAACTTTCCATGTTTTGGCAGTTACTGCCACATTTTCTCATTCTGTTAATAATATCAAGAGTTTTGATTCTAGTTATAATTTATTAATGAGACTACTGTCTCCTCCCATGGAGCATGTTGGTCCAGCAAATGAGAAGAAATTTTTTGTACTTTGTTAATGTCATATCATTTTTCTGTGTAGGCCTGTATGTGTATTTCAATTTTATTTTGGATTTTTGTTTTTTTATTTTTCAAGTGATTTCTTTGGGATTCACCAGAGTTTCAGATGTTTCTCTATTTGAATTGGTGATTTAAAAGGAAGTCTATCTGTTATATGTAAACAGAATGAACAATTTAGACAGTATTAAGGTTATTTTTCTACTTGTAAACATGATCTGAAATGTCTAAGTTGAAAAGTTTTGTTTGATATGAGACAGTCTGGTTCTGTTTAAGATGAATTCAGTGGTTCAGGCAGTAGCTGCATTGATTTACCCATTGGTTTTGTCTTGTTTTAGGTTATATTGGTGTTGTAAACAGAAGCCAGAAAGACATTGATGGGAAGAAGGACATAAAGGCAGCTCTTCTAGCAGAAAGGAAATTCTTTCTTTCCCACCCTTCCTACAGGCACATGGCGGATCGGATGGGAACACCGTATCTCCAGAAGGTTCTAAACCAGGTAAAACCTGAAGCCTTTGTGGTGAAATGCAGCTTTGTAACGATAGGGCCAATATAAAAACTGTATTAAAACAAAGTTGGTCACTGAACCTCACTCATCCTTTCCTGCTTTCAGTGTTTTTAATTTGCACAAGATAAAAACAAAGCTACATATTACATGTAGCATATAAAAGCTTGCTGGGAGCTGTAGTTTCTGACTTTTAATGGCAGTTCTGCACTCCCCTGTTCTTTAGAATACTGAATATGAACATCAAAAATAAGATTTGTTTCCCTCCCTGGAAGTATACCATCCTATTCCTCAATTGTTACATTTAACTTATCAGTTGCCCAGTGTTTTTGGCATTCCTAAAAGTCCAACTTGATACTGTTTTTTCCAGCTCACTGTCAAATTGCAGCTTTTCGTCTGGAGCAGACAAAGACCAGGTCAGCTTGGCTTTGGACAGCAGCTGGAAACAGCTGGAATGTTCCTGATTAAAGTAGAAAACTAAGTAGCTGGTCTGCTTAATTTTTTGCTACAGTGACTTTGCAGCTGTAGCTTGACAGCCAGGCCATGGAATGCTCTGGGCTCACTCAGAAAGTCTGTTAATGCCATTTATTTGTGCCTCAGAGCCAAAGTCTTCATCAGGATGCAAGAACTTGCTTGTACTCTGCATTTTGATCTATGTTCAGAATGTTTTGCCTTGTTTTACATCTTAAAAGTTTAGTCCATATGTCTTAGTTTTGAGACTGAAACACAAGCTGCACATACCTTTCAATTGTCTTGTCTGTCCTGATTCTCATATTGCTTTATATCCTGTTAACTTTTTTGAGAGTTGTTTTGAATATTTACCTACTTCAGTGGGAACTGTTGATCTTCTGTTGCTTGTACTGTGTGTAGAATGTTTGATATGGGAAGATCTACCTAAGTTCTGTCCTCAAGATATTGGGGACCCTGTTGTGGTTTCAGGTAATATTTCAATTCTTTGTATCCACAAGGTGGTGCTCCAGGGAAACTCCAGCTTTTGATTTTGTGCCTGTCAGTCTGCTGAGCAACTTCAAACTTGAGTATATATATTTTGGTGTATGACAGTTTAAATGTGTAGCTTGTCTGGCTGGGGTTGGCAAGGTTTGGGACATAGTGTAAGAAATCCAGTTTGCTTTTAATTAAGGAATGTCTACAATACCTGAGAAATTTATGGCACAGGTAAGTCATGGACAGTGCTGTACTAACACATTAAAACATATATATGTAAGTGTTTGTGTCTGTGTGTAAAAACATGCTGTGGGTGCTCAGGATCTCTTTCTTTCCCACTTTGCCTTGTGGTGTAGCATAAAGGAGTTGTTGTGCTGAACAAGTACATAGGGAATTGTGAAACACCCTTAAGGAAAGCAGCAAAATGGGAGTGTGGCATCAGCACAGAGAGATGAGAGGTAATATTAAATTACCCATGGAATGTGTGTAACTTTTTCAGGTGTAACTAAATACATGCATAGTACGAGGGCTCAGTGAGTGAGAGGATGCAGGAATTTTTTGAGCCTTCTTAGTGTGTGTGTGCACCAGGAATATTGGATTGTTCTTTTGCAGTCTCCATTGCATCAGAGATCAAAAGGAGCTGCACTGGTGAACTAGCACAGGTCATGGTTGATATGGTTAGCTGTCAGAAGGAAATGCTTGTGCTCCTGCTTTCATCTTTTTAACAGTATAAAGAGATTTTTATTTGCTTTTTAGCAACTTACCAATCATATTCGGGATACCCTGCCAGCCTTCAGAAGCAAACTCCAGAGCCAGCTGCTTTCTATAGAACATGAAGTAGAGGTATATAAGAACTTCAGACCAGAAGATCCCACCAGAAAAACGAAAGCCCTGTTGCAGTGAGTGTCTTTTGTCTACCTTTCCACTTTGAATGGGTTTGTTTTGCCTTTTTCCCCCTTCTTTCTGATTGGTTTAAATTTAAACATTAGGATATTGTTAAGGATTCTTTACACAAGCCCCAAAGAATTCTGTGTTTGATTTAGGGAAAATTCTGTTGAAATTGTAGAATAAATAAAGTGTTCTGGAACATCAATTTTAGTAATCCTGGAAAAGGGAGAAAGCAGAGCAAGGAAAAGGCATGAAGATGGGCAGCAGAGATGATCAAAGGTAAAAAACTGCTTCTGATTGTGTAGACACATTCTTCTGTGTGCCAAAAAGATGACCTCAAGCAAGGGAAAGACATTGTGTTGGAAGTCTGTAAGATGAGGAGGCTGGAAGAAGAATAAAGAATACTTCTTTTTCTAATATAGAAACTTGGCTGTTTCAAACTTGGCAAAAGAACCTAGAGATGGCAAGATGAAAATTAGTCAAGGATGGTTGTCCTTCATATATTGTGCACCTAAGACCCAGAGATCTTTGCTGCAGGAGTTGTCTGTCAAGGTTTGTGTGCTTTCAGAAAGCAGTGAGGCAAATTCTTGGTGGTTATCATCATCAGTTCTGAACTAGAAAGCTTTTTCACTGCTGAGGTCACTGTCTGGTTTGGGTCTCATCCACAAAATAAGTTTGTCTGATGAGACTTTGATAACAGTGATGGAGCAGAGATGTCTGTTGATGTGACTTGGGATCAGGTGGAGGTGGAATCACAGCCCTGTCTTGATTGTGGATTCAGCACCACGAGGAAGGATGATGCTGATGTTGTGGATTGAACACTAGCTAGCACCTGCTGCTTTGCTGCATCTGCTTTCTTCCTTGGCCTGATTCAGGGATGTTGGATGCTCAGTATTGCTTGTCTTTTCACCTGAAAGATCTGCCATGTTCACTCTCCCTTTTTTGTTTTCCTTCAGTTATAGCCCTCTGTGTTTATATGCAAATAAAATTTACCTCTTAGAGAGGAAGCATGTGAAGGAAGAAGGACAAGTGTAAAATGTACCTAGCTCTTCTCTCTTATATGCCTGTTGGCACATTCCTGCTCTGACTGACTGATTTCAGAGATTTTCAGCATTCTTAATTCTCTGGGATAGATGATAAAACACTGGATTGTGATAATGTCTAAGTTTGGGGCCAGATTCATTCTCTAATTAAAACTTTGAAATTCAGAGGGGAAGGTAATCAGCTGAACTAGAGAGGCTTTCTTGAGTCAGATGAAGACTCTGATTTACTCCTTATTTTTGTAACAACTGTATCCAAAAGAGGAGACAGTTCCTCGTGACTTTACTCCAGATGTTTTGGTTGCAAAAACAGAGGGACATCACCTCCTGACTTTTCCATGGCTGCGAGAACTCTCCTGTGGGTTTTTCTGAATGCTCCTTCTGCAGAAGTCAAAGCATAGCCAAGTAAGCTGGAGCTTGTGGTCGTGACACATCACCATGTTAGTACTGGTTCTTGGGATTGCTTTTTGGCATGGGGAAAAGAAGTTCCTTCCCAATCTCTTCTGAATTTTCCAGTACTGGATTCACATCATGCTATCAGACTGTACTGCGAGACAGCAGGGATGCAGGGGGATGTGTGCAGGCAGGGATTCTGTGGATTGGTAACTTTGGCTGAATCCATTTTACAGATACTTTTGGCAATTGCTAAATGTGTTTGAATAGGCAGTACTAGCTGCATTGTACTGAAATAAGAGTTGGTAGTTAATATGCTTAAATTGTTCTGGGTTTTGTTTGTTTTTCCTTTGCTCCCCTCCTTTGACATTTAGGATGGTACAACAGTTTTCAGTGGACTTTGAAAAAAGAATTGAAGGATCAGGAGATCAAGTTGATACACTAGAACTTTCAGGAGGTGCCAAAATCAATCGTATTTTCCATGAACGTTTTCCCTTTGAACTCGTGAAGGTATTTATCCATCTTGCTGATGTGCTTTCTTTATGTATCCTCATGTTCATACTGATAGTAGTGTAGCCAAGAAAAGATCTGATTGAAAGAATATGCTTTTAACTGTGAAAGAAATTACATGAAGTTATAATTGAGACATTTGTCTTAATTTCTAGGATTGGATACTGAAACTTGCTAAGAATTCTAAAATATAAGAATTAGAGTATAATTATAGTCCTAGTTCATACTATTTTCTGTGCTCTCCTATTGTTTTATCACAAATGGCCTCTTTCTTCTGGTTAAATGGGGCAGGCAAACAGTTACAGTTGGTAAATTTGACTTGTGTTCATGTAGCTGGTATCTATTAAAATGAGACTTACGGAAAATAACTCTTTAGGCCCCTTCCAACCCAAATCATTCTATGATGGTTTGACTTAGGTAATGACTCTTTCATTTGTGATGACACTGACTTGTCTTCCAGCTAGCTGGCTTTCAGGGAACTTAAAGAAAAGCTCTATGACTTCATAATTGAGATAACTCCTTTCTTAAATTTAGTTGAAAACTGTAGAATGGGAAGGGGAGGATAAACAGATCATAATCACACAAGTTGCACCACTTTAAGAAACCAGGCTTTAAAAAAAAAAAGTGGAGTCTTCCAGATCCTGTTTCTGGCTTACTCTATCAACTCTTCAAAATCATTCCAGCTGTTGGGATATCTGGAATGGAAGAGTGTGATTTTTCAACAATATTTCCTGCTGCCTGTAACCTTACTTAGTGCTAAAACATTTAAAAATACTTCTGCATTGTTTAGTGTAATTAGAAATTAGTATTTTAACAGCTAAACTTGCTTGTCTTATGGTTATATATAGAGAGGGGATATTTTATGTTCTGTTAAAACCTTCCCCTAACGTGCTCTAGATGGAATTCAACGAGAAGGAGCTGCGGAGAGAGATAAGTTATGCCATCAAGAACATACACGGGATCAGGCAAGTGCTCCCATGTTTTCCTGCCTGGTCACATGATACAGGTGCAATATCTTCCCAAAACATTGCCTACAAGCTTTGTTGTTCTCAGTGTTTTGGGAAATGTTTCTTGTTTTACCTGACTGGTAAATTCTCAGATAGTTGACACTGGTAGCCATGGTGCAATATTTGAACTTTCCTTGCCTGTTTGCTGGAGAGGTCTTGATTTATCATAGTGAACTGATAGCTTTGGGTGTGCTTTTATAGTTTGTTTTTTTATGTAATTTATCTGCCAAGGTAGACCTTGGAGAACAGTGTTTGAAAGAGAAGCAAGGCCCGTTTGTTTAGAACTGGGTCTTTGGGTAGCTGTTTCTAGATTCATTTACTCTGCAGTGACCAACTGTGAAATTCTCCATGTTGGACTCTGAGTAACAAAACCTCATTTTCTGATGTGATTGAAAAGTGCAGCCATAGGATTCCTATGGATTTGCTGTGCAAGGGATTGTGCACGGAGTGCTTGCAGCTGCCACTTATCTCTAAGGTTTGATGCACTGCTGCTGAGGCTTTTCTGCATTATAGCAGTACTCCTTAGGTAGTCCTCTTGAAGGAGTTCCATCTTTCAAGCCTGTTTCTACTTAGATTCTTATATTCTGAGTATATTCTTACTCAGAATGATACTTCCTTTGAGAAAGAAGCATATTTAGGTCTGTGGAAGCCTCTTTGTGTCGTAGTTGTTATTACTCAGCTCCAAAAGTGAAGATTTGAGCAATTTAGTAAAAAAAAAAAGTTCCTTGCCTGATGTTTTTATTACTGTCTTACATATTCTTTTATGTCCACAGAACAGGTTTGTTCACTCCAGATATGGCATTTGAAGCCATTGTTAAAAAGCAGATAGTTAAGCTGAAAGGACCTTGCTTAAAAAGTGTGGATCTGGTGATGCAAGAGTTAATCAACACTGTCAAGAAATGCACTAAAAAGGTAGCTTGCACATAGATCTGGTAATGTAAGTAAAATGTAATGGTGTAGTGCATAATATAAAGCCTGTCTTGCATTTTATGATGTTGCAAGAGATTTCTGATTCAGTCACCTATCGGACGGAATAGGACTTCCTCAAGTAATTACAACTTCTGCAAAGCTCTCAAAACAATGTAATGATGGAAAAGTTCATTTTAAAAATTCTTTTGTTTTGATTCTTATGATGAGAGGTGTTTTGAGGCAAGAGATGGCCTCAGTTTCCTCCTTAAAACCAAGTTTTCACGTCTCAGCTGACTGGCTGCTTTTGCAGTCTCACCTGTCCATCTGCCTGTCCCCCATCCCAGTGCAGGGTACCCCATAATAGTAAGTACAGGAGTGGTTCTGGGATGTGAGCACAGGTATGATGAGGATGTTGAGAAATGTCCTCTTGTATTTTTTCTGAAAAAAGCAAATTTTTTATACCGATGAGCAAGTAAAGGAGATAGTTCTTAAAACTGGAAGGACAAAGTACATAGAGAAGCAGATTCTCTGGTATATTTTCAGCAGAGTTTCCAGTTTTTTTTCACTTTTATCAAAGTCTGGAAGATAGGTCACTTGAATTAACTTGCAGATGCTCTCCCCAGTGGCATTGGCCAAATTTACCACTGTATCTTGCTTTTTTCAGTATTGTTATGTAAAGATGTGGCCACAAGATGGAGCCTTTAAAAAAACGAGGAATTTGGAAATCATTTAGAGCACCACTCTGGAATTAGGCCCAGTAGAAAAGAGAGAAACCTCACTCCAGATAGGCTGTGTTTCATATGTCCAAAGTGTCTTTTCCTCAGTGTTCCCTGGAGGAAAAGAACAGCAACAATCCAAGGGTTTAGGTCTCTCCAGTCTCTGAACAGCAGCAAGGAAGGCTTGCTTTGCAGTGTGCTTAACTTCTAGTCCCAAGCATTTATAATATTTGCTTTCTTCCAAAGAGGAGAGCTGGAGGCTGCCCTGCTTGTATTCCACTGAACCCCCCCTGCAGGAATAAATTTCTATTAATTTTCTGTTTCAGTTGGCAACATATCCAAGGTTGTGTGAGGAAACAGAAAGAATTGTTGCTGGCTACATTCGTGAAAGAGAAGAGAAGACCAAGGATCAGGTGAGAATAAATAGGAGATGTGACAGTTTGGGGAAGTGTGTGAGGGAGTATAGTTCTTACATCCAAAGTACAGTAGGACAGTGTAAGATTTTTTTTTTAAATAGGCTGCACATTTTAGAGAGGAAGAAAAATTGGTTCTTTATGACTGAGCATTGACAGAGACAAGAATTGTTACAGAAAGGTTAAGTAGTGTTGGCTTGTTCCTGTCCCAGGGTGCCAACTTCTTAGCTGGGCCACTAGAGCTGTTTGTGGGAAATCAGTATTGATTAAACAAATGCACACAGGAATAGCTTATTTCTGCTTTGTTTCCAGGTGTTTTTAACACACCCATCCCATGCACCCACCTCTCACCCTAATTACAGTGAGGCTCACGAACATCTGTACTGGAACCCTTGAGAAAGTAACAAGTTTTCCTTCAAGTTCAAAAAAAGCTAAAAAACAAATAAAAATTCAGAGAAATTTGGTTAAAACATTCATCACTCAGCCAACCGTTCCAAATCCGGGAAACTGCAAATCTGAGATTACATGTGAGAAGATCCAGTGGAAGTGAAATCAGGAATTATTGGCTGCAGAGTGTAACAATAGAAATATTTGGGCAAGAGCAGCTCAGCAGAGCTCCTAAGCTGTTCTGGACTCCTGTCCCTGTGCAAGTTAGGGAGCTGTGCAGCACATCCTGCTGCTTTAGTCTGTGCTGCAAATGTAGTAATAAAAGTAATTTAACAAAAAAAAAATTACTAGCTGGCTTGTACTTGCAGGGAGTTTGAGTCAGAACACGATTATCTCAAAATTTTGGAGAAAATATGAGTTGTTTACAATAATTGAGTTTTATTTTCCTGTTCTTCATTGTATGCATGTACCTGACTATTTCTCAGAACAGAGAACAAAATATGGGCTTTTTGTAAATGCCAAAATTGACCAAATAGGTTATTGTCACGTTCACATTGTTATTTATGATGTTAGCAGTTATCCATAATAAATCAAAACACTAGTGACAATATTTTCAGAGATAAGAGATGGAGCAAAAACATAGTAGGGATCTGAGTCTAAGTGAGGCATCTGATATCTTCTGGACATTGTGATGAATTTGTGAATGATGCTGTATCTGAGGAACTGTGCAGAAATAAGGTTGAAGAGATTAAATGCCACCATTTGGTAACAATAGGTTCCTTCCTTGCTCCCTCTGATGAATGGAAGTCTGAAAAGACAGGGGTGAAGTGCAGTCTCATGCATATTCCAGAGCTGTTGGAGGGTGGGAGGGAATTTTTGCTGATGTCCTAGCAAGTTCTTTGCTGAGTTAGATTGTCAAGGTTGAATCAAATTCTCTGTGGGCTACTGAAGGACTGACAAGTGATAAGTACACAAACCATTGTGCTATTTTGTTGGTAGCCCATCTCTCAATCCAGATGTGCACACTAGAATGGCTGGCTGGTACCTGGACTGGACATTTTCTGGGCCAGGACTGGATTACTTACCAGTTCTTTGTGTAGTACATAAAGAAAGTGTAGGTACCTGGGTTTTTGGTTTAATTCCTTGCTGGCTTAGCTGGAATGCTCCAGATAGAATTTTGCTGAACTTGCAAAATGCAGGGCTGGAATCTATGTTATATAATTATTAAGATTCTCTCTGCCTATGTGTGATCTTAATGGAATGGACAAGAGCCAAGAGAGTGAAAAATGAAATCTGTTAGGAAAAAATGTAGGAAGAGGTAATAGGACTTCTGTAGTGTAACTTATTAAACAAGCACAGAAACAGAAGCAGTGGAATTTAGAAAATATTGCTTTTGGCTTGAATAATTATGAAAACAATATTTGGTAATGCAGAGACCTCAAGAGTTCTGTTTTTTCCCTCCCTTCCTTTTCTTCAATCTCTCTTCCACCTTACCCATCCTATTTTGCTGTCTTGTCTCCCATAATAGATGCTGCTGCTCATTGATATCCAGGTTTCTTACATCAACACCAACCATGAAGACTTCATTGGCTTTGCAAAGTAAGTATATGGAAAATTTGTTATAAAGACACTGCCAGGCTTTTTAGTTTATTTGCTTGGGTTTTTTTTTATGTTCAGAACACAGATCCTGGAGTGTGACAGTGAAGATCCAGGCTGCAGAGTCCCAAACATGGAGGACCATGTCTTTCTCAATAGCCACAATGTTGAACTCTGTCCCAGTTGCAGGGGAGTCTTCACCCAGTTCACAAGCCTGGTTTCACTGAAGCTGGAGCTTATGTCTTAGTCTGGAACCACATGTATTTCAGGACCACAGAAATGGATATTGGTGGTCTTTCCACATTGTTATTAATGCCTACTTTGGGAGCTGTGATTCTGTGTGAAACAGTTTTGCTCAGAATAATGGATGTCACTGAATTGTAAGTGTGCCTGCTGTTTGGCTGCAGAGAATAATAGTAGCAGAATGCCCTGCAGGGCCTGGTTTGACGTTCTCCTCACTTAATTGAAAAGGCTGTGAGAATATTTTCCAGAATGTTCTCCCTCAGTTTCCAGCAATTTGTGCCTCAGGGACTTCATACCAACATTTTGACACTTGTAAAAACATTGAAGATGTCTTCACTCTTTGAAGAACAAATGTTCCTTCAGACGTATTCATGCCATATTTGCCATAACAGTGATTGGAATCACAACAGGTTTCGGCCGTGTGAGATGCTGGCAACAAATTTTGGCACCACAGTACGTATTTGACTCTGGCCAATTCTAGTTAGCTCTGTGAGGGAAGGTCCACATCTTTGGCAGTGTGCTTTGAAGATTTGAAACAGGGAGTTCAGTAAGCTGAGAGGGGAGAAGGCAAAGCCAGGCACTGTTTGTGTGTTTGGTTTGAGCAAGTTTCTCTAGAATTGTTTGCAGGTCCTAGATATTGTTATCAGATCTCTTGACAAATGGCAGGATGAGTAGGAATGGTGGCTGGCCTTCTAGAGGTCAAGATAACAACCTGCCTGCTATTCACTACTCTTCATCCTTTTCTGACAGGAAAAAGGCTGCTAAAAACACTCCATGTATATTCATGGTGTGTGTTGTGACCTTGGGAAGTCACGTAGTCCCACCTCCTGCTCAGAGGAGGGTCCATGCTGAGTTCAGACCAGGCTACTCAGGATTTTGTTCAATCAGATCTGGAGAATTCCCAAAATTGGAGATTCTCCAGCCTTTCTATGCTAGCCTCACCTCACTGTGAAAAGGCTTTTCCTTGTGTCAAGTTGGAACTTTCCATATTTTATAATATTGGATTCTGGAGTTCCAGGTGTATCTGTAGCTATTTCATTAAGCTTCTCCCCTGGAAAAATTCCCCTCATAGGTGCTGCTCCTGCAGCCTCCGTGGTCCTTGCTGCTGTGTCTTTGCAATTCCCAAGTTCAGTTTTTTGGGAAGACTCTTTCCTGTTTTGCCAGCTGAGATCTGGAAATCTCCAAGTGCTGTGTATGGGGTATAAGCAGATAACAAGTTACTCTTGGCTTAAGTTCACTGGTAAGTTTAAGCAAGGGTTTCTCTAGGTTGGAACAGATGGGAAGGAAAGTTGCCTTGTTGACTTCTGCTCAACTAAAAGAGAAAATTTGGATAGCAAAGAAGAATTTAAAAGATATTCACTTGAGAGACAAACAGGAGAAAATACTAATTTGTAACTAGAAGTGTATTTTTGTTACAGCAGTTATGTTAGAACTGGAAAATGAAATAAGTTGGGTAGCACAGGGGCTTCTGCAGTATCTAAACATCCTGGACTACAGATTCCCCAGATTTCCTGGTGTTTCCTTTCCTTTGCTGAGCCTTCCAGCCCCTTGTCTCATGTGACTGCAGTAACAGTAAGTCCTGTGAACCTTGGTCATACGAATGAGTGCACAAGGCATTACAAGCTACCCTGCAGCACTGCAGGACCTGAGGCAGGTACAGTGCAACGTGAATTGTCTTGAGAGGGATTTAACCATGCCAGTATTTAGAACAAATTTGCATAGTTATAAAATTGCAAAATCTTAGAATAATAATGTTTGTCTCATTTGGCAGAATTCTGGGCTTGGGTTTGTGTCCAGTTGGGATAACTCAAGAACAGCTACATGCTTCAATCTACATAAAGAGTAATTTGCATTTAGAACATTAAGTAGAGGACCAGTTGCTGGGCTATTTCTAAGAGGCTTAGGTTTCTTAGTATGGTGTTAATGGTATAATTAGCTTTTCTAAGGTGATAAAATTAAGAAATCAAATCAGGGATCAGTGCTGCGTTTTCTGTGTGCACTTCATTTAATCATAATTTATGTATCAAAGCTTATGCAGCTTAGATGATGCACCAGGGACATGCAGTATTGTTTGGTCAAAAGGCTCAGGATGATTGAGCTAAATACAGTAAGAAGGCACATGGAATACATATCCTTGTGGATCTCCTCCCAGACTGCATGTGGACTGCTGGTTTGATAGTGTGGTCCAAAGGGAGGATCAGAATTTGGGCAAGGGTTGAGTTGGGTGCTTCATCAGTTCTTTGGAGCAGCAGCTGTGCCCCAAGCAGCAGGGTTGGCCGCAGGCTCTGATCCAAGCACACCTCTCTGCCTTTCTCTGTCAGAGCAGCCTTTGGAGCTGCTGGCATATGGATGCTTTTTTCTTCAGTGCATCAGTGCCTGGTGAAATGATGTAATCTAATGCAAACAAAACTTACTGTCACCAGTGAAGTGCTGGTGGCTGAGTAGCCAAAGCCTACTCTCTCCTTCTTCTTTCCAGCAATATTTTAATTTTGTGGCCTAACGCAAAACCGCCACATAATGCAAATGCTTTTAGAATTAATGGCAACTTGTTTGGTTTTGAGACAGGGAGTGTGTTTTGTTTCAGGAGCTGGGATTACCAAAGTTCAAGAATTGAGAAAAAATATTTTAAATATGGTTTAATTTCAAATGTGCTCTATTCTTATAAGATTTCAGCTTTGAACCAGCTTTGACTGCTTCATCCATTGGTTATATTTACACCCTCAAAGTGCATATAAATATTAGAATAATATCCAAAACAAACTGTCAAGACAAAGCTATTAAGGAGCCTCCAGCAGGGGAGGATTTTGTTGTACTGCTCTAAATAACAGAAATGGCTTGCTTTTTGTCTCGTCTGAATATTTATAGAGGCTAATGTTTCCAAAGTTACCCACATGAGCCATAATTTCTCTGTGCTTTTAGTAACCTTTACCAATGCAAGAAGGATGTTGTTGGAAAGGAGATGATTGGTAGAGCTGTCTGCTGTGCATGTCCCTTCTGTCCTTAGCAGGCAAATATAATCAGGCAGAAAAGCAGTTGAAATATGCACATATATGCAATGATTTTCCTCTGTTTCTTTTGCTGTATTAACCTAGCTTTCTCTGCTGGAATCGAAAGTAACTATTACTGCTAAAATTATTCCTGAGAAACTGGCTTAGTTCAAGTTTCTTCAGCATAACTCTTTTCCTCTGCTTCCCTTAGTGCCCAACAAAGAAGCAGTCAGGTTAACAAAAGTGCAGTGGGAAATCAGGTAGGCACCTAACGGAGAATGGATAATGGCATGTGCAAGTTAATCCAAGCTGTTTGGTTTTCTTGGCTGCATTTTCTGTTTTAAGTGTATCATTTACCTTTGTTTGCTTCAAACATACATAAATGTGTCCTCATTGCCTTGTTTTGCTGAACTTTTCAAAGCCACCTGACTTCCATTGTTATAATCATTTACTGTTTAGCATTTCTGCTGCTGCTTGCACTGCTGGTGAGTGTCTTCCCTCCCATGCTGTTCAGTGCCTTGAATCCCTCCTGTTACACATCGGTGTTTTGTCATTAACTGCAAACTTGTGAATTTCAGAGTCCCAAATGCTGGTGAGTACTTGCCTGTGTGTGCATTGTGTCTTTTGCTACCCCTGATGTGTTCACAGCTAAACAGCAGTGAAGGGCAAGTCAGCAAGCAAATGCGGATTTGCCTTTACCTCTTCTGAAACCTTTCTGCTGACATCACACAGCTGTTGACTATGTACCATAAGCCTTTCTGAAAATAAACTAAGAATAAGTGGTTGATGCTCTCAGATTAATTAGCATCTTTACTGAGATTCATTAATGAAATGGTTTCTTTTTATCACGTAAGAATATGGGATTGATTCTGCAAGGTGCTCGATGCTCCTGAGCCCACCTCCCTTGTCTGCTTTTGTGTGGGCCAGGGGTTCTCAGTATTTGGCAGGAACAGTCCTCTTCTTAACATGAGATGAAAATATGGAAAATGCTGTGACTTGGAGAGTTTCTGCTCGCTTTGAGGTTTTCGCAAAGTCTGAAACAGAAAAAAAAGTGTTACGGAACTAGTAGATACTTGAGAATGAAATAAAAAAATAGTAGTAAAAATAAGATTATGAAATTTTGTATAATTACCAGTATTGAACATCTTCCTGATGTTTTCACATGCAATTTGGTCAAGCAATGCTCAGGAGGTTTCACCTCCTGATCAAGGTTTTCAAATGTGACCACTGAGTTTAGATCCAAGTGATAAACCTGAAATTTCAGTAAGACTCCTGTTCTGCTGCTGTTGTAGACAAGAGTTCTTGGCAAGAGCTCTAGGCATCTTTTTGGGGCTAGAAATTCAATCTCTTCCTCTCACCAAGAAATTGCTAGTTATTTTCAAGATATTTCTTAAAATAATCCAGCAGCTTCTTGGATGTGATGGTTCCCCACAGCCTGACCAGCATGAGTGGCATTTTTGATGTAATATATGGTTTGGATAAAAATGAAAAAAACAACTGGAAGGTCTAAACACTGCAATGGCTTCAAAGAGCAGCCTCTCCCCTCTGAGGAGAGATTTCCTTCTTATCTAGCTGTGCCGGAACATGTGTCAAACACAACGACTGTCATCACTTTGGAGTGTCCCATAAAAGGAAAAGCAGCCAATTATCTGGCTCTTCAAGAATACACAAATAAAATGAATGATTTTATAATTGAGTGAATGTTTTCTCTCTAAAGAAGTGAAGAAAAAGCTTGGCGTTTTAAATTCAATGTTGAAACTTGGTTACTTGTGGTATAAAGGACTTTGCTGAACCTTTTATTGTAGAGATAATAAACAGATGTTTGTAAGTTGATTGTTTGGAGTTGAAAAGAATGAGAAAATGTTTCTGAAATAAAACTTCATTTTTGCAATTTGCTATTTCAGGGAACCAATCTACCGCCTTCAAGGCAAATTGTACGAGCTAAGTTCTGTAAGCTTTATTGTTGCTTTTTCATTTAGCTTCTCAGAGGGCAAAGTTTGTCTCTAACTCATTGGTTTGTCCAATACTTGCTGCTAAACTATTTAATGTTAAGCTGTCTTGTCTGTAACACTTCCTCAACAAAGTGTAATTGCAGTTCATCACTTAACTGCTACTAACCTGCTATTACCAGTCTGAGCTAGTATAACCTAAAATGTTGTAGAAGACTTTGCATAGAATTAATATTTTTATAATTTACCAAGTTTCTCAAACTAAAATGACTAATTGGTGTTTATTTTATGATATAACTGGAAAGCAGTTTTTATCTGATGTAAGTGCCTCTATTCTTAGTAAACCTCTCTTTGAAAGGTGGGCAAATAAGTTTCTGGTAACCAAAAGGAAACATTAGCTCTGGTGTAAATGAATGTGCTATTTATGGATACAGGTACTGTTCTTGGTGGTTTGTTTATGTCAAGGAATTACTTTGGATAGAAAAAGTGAGTTTTATGAATGAAAATATTAAAAGCCTTTTTATCATTCTTTTCATAGCACCAGGAGGATCAATATATCACGGACAGACTCTTTTCTAACCCTTCCACTTCATGAGTAAATAAATATGTGAATGTCTTTAATATTACTAATTAGAATTAATTGTCTAAACTGCAGTTAATTTTATAACAATTTTATAAACCCATTCAGTGATGGTAAGGTGTAAGAAATAAATTTCTGTATTGTGTGTATTCTTTGGCAATATCTATGATAAAAATGTACATTTTTTCAGTTTGTTGACATTGAATTTGATTAGTTATCATTTCAAACTAAACTTATGTTCAGTTGTGGAAAAAGGACTAGGCAGCACTGATTTTAGCAGCAGTGGAATTGAACCTCTTGGGGAGATCATTCAATAAAGTTCAAGATCACTGAATTTTCCCAAAGCAGTGGGATGCTCATTTGCAATACCTTGCTTTTCCTTGCTTTTTTTAGTGGCTTGCTTTGGACTGGAATGGCACAGATAACTATTAACTATTTCTGTATATCTTGGAAATAAGATGAGCACAGCAACGCCCTTTTTTTGGACAATAATGCAAATTCCTCTTAGCATGTTTTTCTGCTTTTTCCTCTGCTACTAATTTATCCTCTCACACTTAATCTTTGGCCTTTTTTGTTTGTCTTTTCTTTGCTACCGCCTGAGGTTTTGACCTGACTCCACAAAGTTTCTTTTTAAGCCACAGGTTAGTCTGTCTTCTCATTTGCTTGAAGTAATTTGTGCAATGCTTGGCTTTACACAGCACACCAGCAAGGTTTGGCTCCTGGAAGCTGACCCATTCTTAACTGTGTATGTTGTGTGCTGAGATTTGTTTTGGTGACTAAAATTCAATGTTTTAGGCTCCCCTTCACGATAAAGCTTTAAAGATGAAGGTGTCATTGCTCCATGTGCCCAATTGATGTGTGTGAGAATGCAAGACATTCAAATTACAGAGGATTATATGTAATTTATAGTTTGCCTCTGTGGCAAAATCTGCTGCTGTGCTTGAAGCAGCGCTGTAACTGGAGAAGGGGCTTAACGTGAACTGTGAGTTTCAAGGCACTGTCCAGGTGATGTGGAAGTTTTGGGTTTGAGGGCTTTGTTTGACCTGCCTCTCTCTGCAGTGTTACACCAACAATCTGATTAATTTTCTGATTAATTTCTTCTGGACACAAGTAGCATTCAGACCCCATCAGCTGGCCTGAACTATAGTTCTAATGAGTGACTTTTTCCCTATTAACCCCTTTTTCCTTTTTTTTTTTCTTTTAATCCTGCGTTGTAGCATACTTTCCTGTTTCTTTTCTTCAGATATACTTAAATCCTGTTATCTTCCATGACCCAGGAAAAGAATGTTTATAGACTTTTTTAAGCAACCAGATGGGAATGGAGACTTGTGCCATGGTCAGTGAGGTGGTCATGAAAAACCATGACAAAGCTGTTCTGATAAGAAATGCCAGTATTTCTATGAAAGAGGTGGTGCCCATGAGCTAACACATTCAAAAATACTTCAAAATTTAACAGCATGAGACCTGCTGATTTTGAATTTTCACATCATCAAGTCCAGAGGATGGGCTGTAACTATTTATTTTTTGGGTTAATATTCCTTCATGTTTGACTTGACACAGTGTTTAACTATATTTGGAAACATAGTTCAATTTTTTACCCCTGAGAGCTTTGCTTCAGTAAGGACTGAATTTTTCTTTAAAGCAGACGTGATTTTAGGACTTTAGCCACTGTCACTAATTTAATACATGTAATATATTGTGCAGTGGTTTGTAGGGAAACAATGTCCCGAGGTCTTGGTTGTGTTCAGTATCAGAACAGATCTGATCAGTTTATGCTGGGACATTTGGCAAATCACAGTGAAATTCTGTAGTAGGCTTCCCCTCTAGGTTACAGCTTCTGTGGTGTGAGGATCTTCATGGCTGAATCCGAAGAACTAGCAGTTTGTAAGGATACCTCCCTGAACAGTGTTTGTAATTTTTATTCTCTGAGTGCTTGCTGTTCAGTAGCACATGTTGTAATGACAGTGATTGGAAGATAGAGTGGTACTGGGAGTTGTGGTCTGTGTTCAGAATTATTTCAGTGCAGTTACACAACCCGATTTTAATGGTCTTACTTTAACAAGTGCTGCTGCTTGTGTTCTTGTGGGAGTGTCCAGTCTCATGATTCTCACACTTGTGTTTTCTGTCTGCCCAGTTTCCTGTATCTCTCTTATCTTGAAATCCTCCTTCAAATACTTCTTTAGCGAATCAGAGTGTGTCCCATTTCTTTAAATATATTTCTTTTACAAATGCCTCATTTGATTTAATGCAATTAAAGTCATGCAGCAACACATAAAATGTGCTTATTGTGTGAAATCCTGCTTTCCTGTTTATCCGTGAAGCAGTGGCAAGTAAGAACAACAAATGTGATTTGGGTTTTGTGCAGCTGAACTCTGAGAAAATTATTTCCTCCTGGCTTGTTCATGTGCATTCAGAGGCTCTAGGTTTCATTTTTCAGTCACCCAGATTAGGTATCAGGATCCTGAAGGAAGGAACTGTGTCATCTCTTGTTCATCCTGTGCATGGAGTCCAGCTACCGGTCAGAATATTGTCTTCAGCAGCTTCTGGCTGTGCCCGTATTTTTCACCTTCCTGAGGTTCACAACTCATGTCACTAACATCCTCTCTGCACAGAATGACATTTAGAAATATGATAGAAAATAGTGAAATATATCTCTTAGATACAACCCAATGAGAAAATGAACTAGTGAGAACAGTAATGAAACACAGTGCTTTCATTTTTCAAGCTGAAGTACTATAAAACAAAGCTAACACAACAGTTTAAAAAAACTCCAAAATAATAGCTCTCTATCAGAGTTTTTTTTAACTTCAAAAGTGTCTTTGAAAATCTTACCTTCTTATTGCCTGTGGAGGAACACTTCTAAAATATGGCTTGAGGGTTTGTGGTTTTTACTGAGAATTTGGCCAGAGTCTGTGTCGTTCAGCTTCTCTGGAAAGTGAAACTATGATCCTTAATCTCACTTTTTCTTGCATTACACCTTGATCCAACACCTCGCTCTCCTTTATATCAACACTGATGCTGAGTCTTCTGAAAGTGTAGTTTTTTATAGTTAACAGAATGTGCCTGGGAAGCAGGAAGATTCAATGAAAGGGACATGAGGCTTGGCACTCTAAGCTCATCTTCTCCCTCTTGGTGTCCCCTGGAGCAGCTTACTCATATTTTAGGTTGTTATGACCTGCTGTAGAGTCCAGGATATTTTAGGGAACACAGGCCTCTGTTTTCCCAGAGGAGTATAGATAAACAGGTCTAGAAATTTCACATGAAAAACACACCCCCAGAATATTGCTGTATGTTGGAATCCTGCTCTTCCTCCAGGGTTGTGTGGGAATGACAGCTGGATGTAATCCTCCGCACACAGGATTTTTGAGGAAACAACTAACAAATTCCTTCCTTTACAAGACAGTGACCAGGGATTGTCCTAGCAGGTCAGCTTGTTTCTGTCCACACCCCGTGATGGTGGCACATTTATGGGGAGATGTGTTGGGCTGGAGCATGACACAATTCCTACCTTTGAAGTATTGAAACCTTCAGTGCTTCTTAAATGGTTTGTATAGTTTAGTTTTTAAAATGTTGGCTTGGTCTGTTCTGAGAGCTCTACCACAAATGCCTTTTTGTCAAATTGAGAAGATTGGACTCTTATTAAGCTGTTGCAGAGCCTGTGGTAATGGTGAGGGAGGAGATGGAATAAGCAAAGTGCTCCTTCCTTTCCCTTTGAGGTGCTCATCACCTTTAAGGTTCCTGAACCTGCTGCTTAGGTGTTCCTGCCTGGTTTTCTTCTAGAAACCGCTTCTTTATCTTCACTGACATATGTGTTCAAATCTTTTACCTTCCCTGAGATATTTCTCCAAAACATTTTTCTCCAAACCAGGTGCTGGCCAGGCTGCCTGGGTTTCCTGTGTGCGGTTATGAGCTTTATATGGAGCAACATGGCATTTACAATTGCAGACAGTGTGTGTTTCAATAGCATCCTCTCTCCCAGCTTCTTATTTCAGCTTCTTTATAGCATGGGAACATGTGCACGTGTGCTGTGAAGGCTTTAGTCTGCTGCACAAATACAGCTTCACTTGCTGCAGAACTAAGTTCAACTGAATGGAAGGCAATTTTGTTGCTTTTCCCTAAATTTTTTCCCTTTGCTTTTTTATAGTTCAGGGCAGAAAGAAAAAATATAATTGGTTTCGTTCTACAACTTGTCCTGTAGCAGCTGCCTGAAGGCCAGTACACTGGCTGTATATGCATGTTATTTGTTTCTTGTTAAAAACTTACTTCAGTAAACATTGTAAAATAAAATCAGGATTTGATGGGTAATCAGGTTCTTATCAGTATATTTCCCTTAATTTGCACTTAGGCAAGCATTCCATGTGTGTTTGTACTCACTAATGCCCCTCTCCACTGGGTCCCCCCCCCAATAAACACATGTATAAAAAGTCTTGACCCAGTTTTGTAGAAACCTTTGTGGAACAGGCTATTCCACCTAGTCTGCTTGTGCCATACTCTTGAGTCTCTTTACAGGAATCATGTCCAGTTCTGTCATCTCTTACTGTGGCTTCAGAACCAGACCAGTGCTTTCTTAGAGATTTTCTTACAGGCTGAAAACTTACAGAACAACAGCCTGTTCTTGGATCATCAGGACTTTTCTTTTTTCCTTTCTTTTCTGGTTGGTAGTAAATGGGAAAACACGTTTATCTTCCTTGAAATGAAACTGCTAACTTGTGGATTATGTGCATTTCCGATACAATTTCCTGCTTTTCAGGTACCACTTCTTTGATTTAGTTGTCAAATACAATTCAGTCCCTTACCCTGTGCAAAACCAAAGCTGGTTTTTTTTAGGAGCTTACATGAACGTCCAGACTGAATAGGATTCTGACTCTGAAACTTTTATAGATGGCAAAAAATAGATGGTGAGCCATGTTCTTCTTTGGTGAGTTGTTGATATTGGAGTTACTGGTCTTGTAAAGCCCTATGAGTTGAATGTTGGTCTCATATTTCTTTAAATACAAGAGGAAACTGATGTTTGATCACACAAGTCTGTGCCTGTGGGGCTTGTTGAGAGGGTTCTGAAGGGCTTCTCTGAGCACTTTTTTCTGTCTCAATATTCCATCGGCAAGTGAAGGGTGTTGCTCTGGGGAGAAGAGCTGAGATTCCTTGCATCTGTGATTAGGATAGTTCTGTTGTCTTGTTCAGAGGATGATAGGAAGGAATGTTTGCTTTCTCATTTATATTGGAAAACAATATAAAGACTGATCCAATAAAATTGGAAGTCTCCATCTCATCTGTAAATGAGTTTTCATGGTTATTCTCTTCTGCTGTGGAGTTCCCACATTTTTCTTAGGTTTCTATTGTCCCCCTTTCTCCGTGCATGATGTAGCCTCCTGGTCTTAGTATTTATAGGTGTGTTCCCATCTGTTCTTTCGTCTTTGGCTTGTATCTATTTTTATAAAGTTTTGCTTTACCTGTTTTCCCTCTGATTTTTATTGCTGCCTAAGGTTTTTTTCCTCTTTTCTTTTTCTCTTCTATCCTATGAGAAGAAAATGGCTTTCACATGCCTCTCCTTACCGCTTCCTGCCTCAATTTTACCTTAACTTTAGAAGACCTCTCTCCTTTGTCACTCCATACAACCACTTGTGAAAATTCCCAGTGTCAGAAGCCAGTCACTTCACCAGAATTTAGCTGCTTTTCCTGCTGTCCACCTTTAGAGATGACCTTAACAATTAGACCAGAACAGTGTAGTCAGAGATTAAGTTGTGTGGACTTTCACAATGTATTCATAAACAGCAAATAAATACCTTCAAGCTTTCATGATCCTTAACACACTCACACTTGCTGTAAGTACAACATGCTGATAGTTAGGCTTCTCTCTTTCTCCAACCTTCAGACTGAAAATATATTTTCATACTTCATAATTATATTCACTTTGTTACTTTCTTTATTTTTTTGAATGCTAGAAGCCTGCAAAAACTCTTGAATTTCCCAGAGACTGAAAAAATGCACCTGTTCTTGTTTCATTTAGCAAATCTTAATTTAAAAGAATGAATGCAGCAGCAGAAGTGTGTCAAGTGGGTAATGAACTAAACTTGTACCTGACTGCACCTCTGCATAGGTCATCCGGAAAGGCTGGCTCACCATCAACAACATTGGCATCATGAAAGGAGGGTCCAAGGAATACTGGTTTGTTCTGACTGCAGAGAGCTTGTCCTGGTATAAAGATGATGAGGTAAGGAATGAAGAACTTTTTTTCTATTGGGGAAAACCCCTGTATTAATAATCTGATATCAACTTAAAATATTTAATCAGTTTGTGTCAGCTTGAATTGAGAGATTGTCTTAAGGTTTAATTGTGTTCTTTAAATTTCTGGTTTGATTCATGGAGGATGCCGGTTCTAAGACTTCTATTGAAATGCTGATAAAACAAATACAGGGTGTGGTCTGGGGTATTTTTGTTTTACTTTTTTCTTCTCTTCCTGTCATTTCCACACATTGCTTTAAAAAAGAAAAAAGGAAAAACAATCCCAGGCTGTTTTGAAATATTCTGCTTGTTGTCCTATCCTTGCTTGGGTTGCTCTTGTACATCTACTGCAAGTTGATCGTAAATTGTGTGGGTAAATTTATTTCTGAAAGTAACTAAAGCAATTGATGTAATGAAAACAGCTGTTCTCCAGTCTTATGTTCTGAGAGGATGAAAGCCCATCTACAGGGTTCTGTAGCTGGTTGGTGTGGATTTTAAATTTGACAAAACATACACCTTCATGGGTGATCAGTAAATCTGACAGGAGTAATACGGAAATAAAGAAAAGAACAGCCACGTTGCTCACTTGGAATATATGGTTAGGCAGTTTGTCTGTTCTGTTTAATGACTTTTTCAACAATGTGTGTAATGATACATTTTATCCAAGATTCCAGCAGTATTTTGAAGGTTAAAACAGGATTATGTGTGCTATCAGATTTATGGTAAAGCCTCTGTGAGTTTTTTTTTAAAGTTTCTGTAGAAAAATTGGGCTACATTTGAAAAAATCCTAGTATTTCCTACTTAGATCCCTCCCTTTTAAAAAAAATCTAAATGTTTTGGTAAGAAGTTAGTGATTTTTAGGGTGAACCGGTTCAATAGATGGAAGAAGCACAGGTAAAGAGAAAGCTTTAAATGGGCTCTAAAACATCACTCCATCTTTTCATCTTATTCTAAGTTATAAACACTGTTGATCCCAACAAAACAGGTTGATGGGGACTGTGCAAATTCATATTCTGCTTAAACTAACATGGTGTTTTACTGCAGTGGATTTTCTGGGAGCCCTGGGAGAGGCCTGCAGTGCAGAAGGCAGAGCTCTGCAAATCCAGTATGTGGAATTCCTTCAGTAATGCTGCTGAGGGTGGGAACTGTGATGCTCAGAAATTGTTATTCTCCCCCCCAGTCTGTAGCAATTTTGGGATAGACCTTAAGGCAGAGGGACAAATTAGATTAATCTTGAAGATTTTGCCCCCTGCTCTTTTATTTAAGTTTTAAAGGGATTCAAATTTAGTGGAATAGGAAAAGCAGTGCATGTCAGGTAGAGGGGAGGAGCCAAGGGATAGGTGTCAAGAGAGGAAGTTTTACTCTTGGATTGCTGAAAGAGAACTTGAAAAAAAGTGCAGAAGTGACTTTATGAATTTGAAAATTTGAAGCTGTTGTTTTTTGTGATACTATAACCTTTCTTAGGTAACATACAAGCAACTGTAACTAAAAGAAACTGTGGCAAAATTAACACACCTGCTTGTTTTGTCTCAAGCAGTTGGAGGTGCATCCAAGATGAGCTGTGGCAATTTTTAGGTATTTTTGGTGTTGCTTTTTAAAATCTGACTTTTGTTTAATGTGAAATATAAAAATTCCTGAAAATCCTAATGGTATGTCTTGCGCTGTGCAGCTTTAAAAGTAAACAGTTTTGCTGGGGAGAGTCACCTGGGAAGCTCATGAAAGTGCTCAGAAAAGAGAAAGAAATGGCCACTGTGTGATTTCCGTATGCATATTTAAAGATTATGTCTCTTAATTGCCAAACAGTTATGTTTTGAGAGTCATGAAAATGTCAGTGGTTAATTCAGGCCATAGGAGGTCACTCCAGAATTTCATAGAGTGGTAAGAAGATAATAGCATAGGAAAATAGCAGAATACTGTTCCTTGCTGTGCTGGTGAAAGAAGTTGCTCCTTCAGTATAGATTAGCTGTATAATTTGATTATTCTGTCCTGGAAAAGAGTTGATGAAGTTAAGGTTTGTTTGGTTTTTATTTTATTTTTGTGGGGTTTTTTGTGTACTGGACCTTCTCAGGAAGACTGAAAAATCAGCAAGGCTGCTCAGCTGCTGGCTGGAGTGGCTGTGGGGGTGTTTCCCTGCAGTGAGATGTGCAGTCTGCTGATGTGAGAAGTGATCCCTGTGTTTTTGTGTCTGGCTGTGCCCTGCCAGGTCGTGGGGAGTTCAGAGCCCCCAGCTCCTGCTGGATCCTTTCCATGGCAGCTGGGGCATGAGCAGGGTCAGCTCTCACCTTGCTTTCCATACCATGCTGAGGAGTTTGTGCCCTCTGTGCCTGTACCCAGCGCTGCAGCAGCTTTGTACCAGAGAGCTCTGACAATGTGCTTTGCAAAGCTCCAGTGCCTGCTGGGGCCTCTAGGGCTGTGTACCCCCTCTAGTGTAAGCTGAGCCTGTTTTCCAGTCTGGAATTTGCTCTGAGATCAGAATCACTACTGGTGGCTTGCTAGTGCCGTTTAGAAGGATGTAAATTCCTTTGTGAGGTGCAGCTTTTTAAGGGATAAATCCGTGGTGTAATGCATTTAAAAGCAAGTTGCTTTGGCAAAAGATTTCAGATTTGGCTGTGTGATACCAGTATTAGAAAAGAAACGATTGGTTTCTTCACAGAGTTTTTTTGCTATCAAACATACACTAGGATTCTATTCCTGTTGAGAAGAATTCAGCGCCTAAGAATGCTTTTAAGACTTGTAGTTATGGAAATTCCAGGTTGATTTTTGAACAGTGTGCTTAAAGCAGTTACAGTTTTGGTTCTGTGAGAACTAACCTGGATTAGTTTCTGATCCTGCATGCAGTTGCTTCTGTTCATAACTTTGCTGTGTGACCAATGCCATGACTTTGTGCTTTTCTACTTAAAAACCAAGCAAGGAAAGTGCTGTGTACTGGCTTTGAGGCTGCTGTAAACAAGTGTAAGATCAGCACACTCAGTGACCTCACAAATACAGATTTATGTCTTAGAGTATTCCATGTAATCCTAGCTGGAGCATTATAAGGCACACCTACACACACATTATTAAATCTGAGCATTTTAGCTCTCAGTTGTTACTTTTTTGTTAAGTAGCATTAACTAAGGTTCATTTGAGAGTCAACCTGCAAATCTGAAGTTTGTGAATTAGCTATTTCTGCATTAGGATGAAATGGGCTTTGGGAATGTGGAATGTCCTTCTAGTTTGTGAATAAAAAACCTGTTTACTGTAAAGATATGGATGCCATTTGTAAAGTTGTGTAGCATTGTTACAGTGCATGGTCATGGAATGTGATTTTATTATTCTTTCCAAAGCATCCAGAGATTTCACTGGCATTATTGCTGTGCAAAGGATGCCAAGCTGGACTCTAGCATTAGAATTTCTAAAAATGGGAAATTTACATTGATGGGGAAAAATCCCCTTTAGTCTTATTTCCAAAGAAAATAGTTCCATTCTGTTTCAATAGTAAATGATATTACTGTCAGCATCCAGTGATGAATGCAGCCTGTACTATAATTTCACAGTTTGTATTATAATTTCACTGTTTGTTCCCAGTTGTAAAATTATGTGAGATTTAAGAGCGAAATTACAAAAATAAGTGAGGAGGTGGGAGAGTGGAAAGAGGAGAAGTTACTCTAAGATCTGACAGTGTGTGTGTTTACAGAATGAACTTGCCACACAATAAGCTGCCCTTGGCTCCTGTGGCGAGCAGGAATGTCAGGGAGTTTTGTACAGCAAGAATCGAGGGATGCCTGGGAAGCAAACGGGAGGACAGAACATGGCTGCGGATAAATCAAACTTGCTGTTAGTGAGTTCATGAGAACAACTAGGAAAAGAGTACTATAGGAAGCACAGTAAGAATTTCAGCAGTGGGTTTTATTGTACTTCACAGGCAGTGCTGCTTTGACTCTGGGCTTGGTGACTGACCGGCCGTCTGAGGTCCAGAGCGACTCTTGGCTGGAGCTGGTGCTGCAGATGCTCTGGCTGTCAGAGCGGGGTCCCACTGGCGGCTGTCCCTCAGGCTGGGTTGTCATGCGACTGCCTGTCTGTGCCTGCTGTACAGGTGAGAGGATGTTCTGCACAGCAAGTGTAGACAGGCAGACACATGACAACTCCGTCCAGCCAGTCCCTTGGAGCCATCGCCGCTGCTGTGCAACACTTTGTGCCAGTCCACTTTGGGGGGCGTTTGTTGGGGGGAACACACATAACAGAATTAAACTTTCAAACATTGGCAGCTGCAGAACAAGAACAGAACTTGATTTTATTCAGAAAAGAAGCTCAGTACATGAGTTATCATTGTGCTGACACGTATCAGGGATGCGATTTCAACAGACTGCTCGCGCTGAACATTTGGAAAAGCAAATAGAACCAAAAGCTGTGGTTTATTTTATATGCAATTCATACAGGGTTTTGCCTGCATACTGTACTCACACGTAGTAATTTAACCAGATGTTTTTACTCTTCATGGAAGCACAGAAATACTGAAGTTCAAGATAAAGGATATGTTTATACAGTGCATATTTTCTAGGAGAAGATAAGTGCAATAATCTGGGATGTTAAAAATAAAAATCTTTCTGTATAAATGGAGGCCGCCACTTGCACATTAACCCCATTATAGGGACTGTGCTGGAAAGAAAACTGGTTGTGTTTTGTATCCATTTTGCTAATATGTGGTAGCTGTACATGTATTATATTCCTTCTAGTATTTTGGTTTGCATGTTATTTAAATTTTGCTTTGTCTCAAAATCTGTACTTTCTGACAAAATGAGTTAATTTCATAAAGCTATAGTAAGTTTGTTTTTTTCAGTTAAATACAGACTATACTAGAGATCAAAAGCATGCAAATAGCATCATTTCACATCACAAGATGTGCTGCTTTGCTGAATTTTCTCTATACAGAGTACACACAGTGACTGTAATCCAACTGTGCAGTGACATTTGGGACTTTGCTGGGGTATTGTTTCAGAAGGTATAAAACCCATTGGAACTTTAAAGGGGACAAGAATGATTGTATTAATTTTCTCTACAGATTAAATATTTCTGGTTTGTAATGGTGTTCTTGAATCTCTGTTGCTCGCTAGTGCCACCATAAGTAAGCAACAAACTTGTGCTTTCAAACCCTTCTCAAACATATCCCAATCAGAATAGCAGCCAAACAATTTTAAATCCAGCCTGAAAACTGATTATGAATTACCATTGATTAAAGGTGGGGATAGTGCTAAGGTTTGATATTAAACTAATAGTAAATCAATATGGAATTATTCAGGTGTTCTGTCTCTGCTAATTTTGCCGTATGGAATAATATTCATTTTAGCTAATGTACAAATTGACTATACAAGTTAAGTTTATCGGTTATATGAATAAAATTTTCCTTGAACCTAACAAGGTGGAATAAGATCTCTTTAATAAATTAATCAACCACAAAACATGGCTAACTAATTCGGACCTGAAAAATTAATTCCAATACATTCAATATTTGTCTTTATAAAATGCTTACTTAAATTTTTGTAGCTCAAAGTAAACTTTTAAGAGTATCCTGTAAGTTGACATTTCTTCCTACCTGCTTGACCATTTTGGAGAAAAACAGAAGTGGAAAATTAGAAGTATTTTTAAAATAAATATAATACACTGATTGTTTCATAGATTTAATCGGATTTAACTCCTTCATGTATTTGCTAAAGAAATGAGAAATCTTTAGTCTAGAAGAAAATTAGGTCTCACTTTCTGTGTTATGGAACCTTCTTGAAATAACAGATAATTATATATTCAAAATCATTGGCAATCTATAGTACAGAATATTGGAACAACAGAAGTATTAATTTTCTAGAATAGGTTTTCTGTTAACAGATGTCAGGGAGGTTGTGCTGGGAGGAAGATTTTAAGTGGAAACTTTGTGCCGTCTTTCTACTAACTGTACACAAGGAGAATTCATCAAAGAATTAGCAAAAAGCTTTACATCTCGACAGAGACAAGTTTGTTTTCCCTTCAGTTAATTCACTACTAGACATGACTAGATGAATATCTCCACCTGATTTTTATTTAAAAACTGGAATTCCTTGAAATTGTAGTTAGCTTGCTGAAAGGGCTTAACATTTTTGTGTGCTGTGTCTGGTTGACACATTGAGTCAGGAAAGGGCTTGAGAATATTTTAGAATACTTGTAACAAAAAAAATCTCATGATTGCCAATATTATATTTACAGAAACTTATGTTAAGGATCTGACTTTAAATACTGGTACCTTAGAAACTGAACTGAGATATGTATTCCCTCCAGTAGTGATCAGGACTTTATTTAAGGGAAGGCTGTTATTTTTAGATACTGCTTTGCTATGCTGTGTAAAATGCAGTACAGAACTACAGTAGAATAATTCAGGAAAGTTTCATTCTTAACTGTGGCATTTCCTGTCTTTTTTTGTAGGTTTAAACCTGACCCTTAATAGTATTTCGATTAAGGTTTTTTTTTTTTCCTAAATAAAGTACAGTTCAGGAAGCAAAGCCTTTTGCAACCAAAAGTAAAGTTACGCTCTTGATTAAAACCTATTATTTAAAAAAAACGACACATTAAAGTTTAGGGCTTTTCATTTTCTGATCTGCTTAACAGATTTTTGATTGAAAGATTATAATGAACATTCTATGTAGAAGCCTGGAATTTTGATGAAGGTATTTTGCTATTTTGGTTATAATATTTTCCATCTAGAAATGATACTTGGGTGGTCTGGAGGCACAGTGATAGTTCAGGAAGGGGGGCAAGGAGCGTGGGGAGGGTGGCAGTGTCTTTATGCTCAGAAAATACAGATGCACTGAACAGCACTGGCAGTGGGAGTATAGGAGACAGCATGCAGCTTAATGACAAGGCAGAAAGATGGCAAATGACGGGGTTTTTTTTTTGTTTTAAAGTAACTAGTTTTTTCATATTTAGATGCTTATTTGATCTATATTTATTTCTGTAAAGTTAACTGACTTTCCCCCACCTTTCTCTCTCTGTTCCTTTTATTTTTAACATTAAAGGAATCATTAGAAAAGGTTTGAAATACTTTCTTCCTCTTCCCTATTTAATTTTTTTTGAGTGCACTTAAAAAATACACTCCCTAAAGATGAAAGAAAGTCTGTTATATTGAAACACTCACCTATTTAAATGTTCCTACTGTCTTTAATGTGTACTTTATGATAATATGTATCAGTTCACACAATAGGCTTAAGCATTGCTATCGTCCTGGCTTTAGAGAACTCTCACCATGATGAGTCTGCATTGGCTCCTGCTAATTTTTTTTTATTCATTACAAAAAGTAATATTTGGTATTTGTTTTTTGGTTTTTTTTCCTCTTAAAATATTTATATGCAGCCTCTTTGTGTTTGTTGACATACATGTTTAAAGCATCTTGTTTTGTAGCTATTGAAATCTCTTCTCTGTGACTATGATCAACTAGAAATTGTTTCAACTAAACCAGCAGTGTTTTAAGAGCCACAGAGTCATTTAATTCACTTTGAAAATGTTTTGATTACTGAGCTGAGGTCGATATACTTCCTTATTCATTGCTAACAATAGAGCCTTTCTTTCCATATCTGCTGCTTTGCACTCTGCATTTCCCCCCCCGCCTCCTTTCCAAGCCCCATGCCAAGGGGGCCTCCTCGATCTCAGTCTAAAAATGTAACTTTGAAGAGTCATGGGTGTATGGGAGGGGAATCACTTCCTAAATCCAGAAGGGTCATTTAAAATAAAGATTAATGTAAATAGTGGACTAATGATAAGAGAAACACTCGTTCCATATGTTTCCATCGTCCTTGCTTATTTAGCAAAAGTTAACACAGGCTATCTGCAACACTGTTTTCATGGAGAGCCTATTATTCCCTGGATAACAGTATTTCCTTCCTTAATTTCTAGATCAGAATTTAAAAAAAAAAAAAAAAAAAGTAGCTTTGCAAGTAAGCATTAGAGAGAAAAAAAAATTGCAAAAAATTATATTCCCCTTGAAAGCAAAACTGAGCGAGTTTAATATGGGGAAACATTTTTCTACCACTTAAGCAAAGTCTAAGTCATAAAACTTTTCAGATTTGCTATGCCTGAGACAGCAATTGTACGTAGAGATTGAGAAATATTAATGCCAGTTTGACTCTAGTTCCATTCCTTTAATTTCTTTCTGTTGCTTCAGATTTTCTCTTAATAACCACATTTAACTGTGTGTTGTAACTCCACTTTAAAACAGACCGAGAATAAAAATTCCATCTACTTGTATTATAATGGATTAAACCTCACTAACTTAATCCTAAAAATAATCTGCAAAAAAAAGGAAGAGTGGCTGAATAGCTTAGGAGTGTATACATACATTAAAAAAGAGGTTTTTGTTCACAAGAAAAGTTTTGCTGGGAGGCAGAGGGAAATGACAGTGCTAGTCCTTGCTTTGTAAGCTTTAAGGCAGCCAGTCCAGGCACCATCACACCAACACTCCATGTCCAGTTCTCCCCAATAGCTCCTCTGTTGATTATCAAAGGAGCAATGGAAAAGGTCAGCATAATATACAGATTTTTTTTTTTTAAAGTATAGCATGAAGACTATCTAAAATACAACAGACATTCTGCAAAATCGGCTGGTTATAATACTAATGGCTGCGTATTTATGCTAATTCTTTTTGCAGTACAGCTAGTCCAAGCCTTCCTGGCAATAAAGAGCACCATATAGGTGGGATTTTTTTCTGGTTGCAGTAGTTTGTTACTACTGTTAACTTTAGGGGAGCTGACTCTGGACTTTGGCTGGTATCAAATTGCAGCCCAGACATTTTGTATTATTTTGTCCGTGGGGATTTCATTCAGCCTGAGGGTTTTTTTCCCCTACCAGGACAGCTGGAAATTCACCAAAGCAAACTTCTGCATTGGTTTACAAATTCCATTTTTATCAGTGGGATTCAGGACAAAGTAACTTATCATTTTGAATGGTAGAAGAATTATCAGCGATTCAAAGTACACATGAGAGCGACAACAATCAATCGGTCCTGATCACTCCCATGCAATGTCCAGCCAGGTATCGGGTTGGAAAGCTCTTTCTTCCCTTTTATTTATTGATTGATTTTTTTTTCCATCGCATCCTGAACTTTAAAAGGTAATTTTTCCTGACAATCAAAGGTTTTGTATTCTACATGGCAGCAGCCTAGCATGGAGTAGTCAGTTTTTCTGTGGTTTCCCTCCCAGTTTTCATTAGCACATCTAGCATAAGTTACTTGCAAAGAAGTTTCAACTGCATATAAAAAACTAAGTACAGTTTTCCCAGAGGTGATATAATATATTATACAATAATTTAAAATATTATTCATGCATTCTTTTCTAGTATTTTATTACTTTAAGCAAAAGTAATTTTTTAAAATTGATCTTCAGATCATAGATCACAACAGGAGCTATTCAGAGCACATACTTCTAGCAAGCCTAAGAAAAAAAATATACTTAAATATTTATACTGACAGCTACAAGTAAAAAAAAAATTAAATTTACCTTTTTAGTTTGTGGGGAAAAAAAGCTTTATTTTAGATAAAAAAAAAATTAAAAGAAATGACCGACTTTAGCTTTAGTGTTGTACACTTCTCTAGGCAGTGTACTCTAGGCAATATACCTCTCTCATTTCTTGCATGGCTTTTAGTGCACCATCAGAGCTCCATCTTTCTTGCAGTGATGACTGGAGGAAGGGGGGAGGGGAGTCACCTAGGTTCGCCAGGTCATAGGCCAGGTGTTCTTCCAAAGTAGGCCTTACCAGAATGTCTTCCCCGCTTTATTCTGCAGTCCTCCTTTTTCACAGTGTCCCTTAGCGTTTCTTATTCCCTAGTGTGCAAAACCTGTGAAGAAAAATACTGGATATGAGATCTGAAAGGAGCAATGAGTGTCTTCTCCTTGGCAAGAGCAACTTGCGTCCCCAATAGTCCACGCCGCCGCTTTGCCTTGCCCAGTCTAACCAATGTGCAGACTACTGTACAACAGCATTGTCCTGAACAGGTAGTCTGAACACTGGGGCGACGGAGCAGGATCTCCGGACGTGTCTATTTATTTATTTTAAATCCTCTTTTAGTCTCGGGGAAAAACTGCCTTCCTGCATCACGGGTTGTGCTCGGCTCTCGCTCACACTCTGCAGCACTCACTGAAACACACTGAAGTGCTGTGATTTCCAGTCTTGACGTGGCACATTTGCAGCAGACTGGGGATCTGGCAATGAATTTAGGACCAGGAAAAGGGGGAGGGCTGGGCCTGAGAGTCCATATATGGGATGATGTCACCCTGGGGAGGTTTGGGTATGCACTGTGCCGCTGGTGAGACCGCTAGAATTGCCTGCTCTCAGACATGGGTCTGTGTATAAAATGGTACCAGATGTTTTAGTGTAATGTTAAGCAGTCATTTCATCTTCAGGCCAGATTTTTTTCTTCAACTGGGCAGGAAGTGGGCCCCAGTATGGAAAAGCTGTAAAAAGTCAAGATGTACAGTTTCACTGCAGCCAACAGAGAGCGAGTTAATGTAGACGCAGAATTTGCTCTTTTGTGAAGGCTGAAAAACCGAATTTATAAAAAGGATTCTGCTTGGGAAGCTAGTGTAATAAGCCAGTGCTTATTTTCTTTCTTTTTAATGACTCTAGTTGTGCTTTTCTATTTTGGCATTTCAGACCAAGGAAAGGGCAAATAGGTTCATTTTTTCTTGGAACTGTCAGCGGCATGCAGGCTGCCGAGACTTGAACAGTAATTAGAGTTACTTCCTGAAAGTGAAGCCCCCATGAAAAGTCTGGAGAAATGTTCTTTGTCATAGCCTCTACATGAGTAATTAGTTCCACATGTGGCCTTCCTATTTCCCTTCAGCTATTTTGGCTGGCTGGTTGAATACTTTGCTATAGCTCAAGACTTAAAGAAGCTTTAAAGTTTTCATTTCAAGCATCCACTGTGAAAATAGCTATTTCTGGTGTCATAATAAATTGCTTCTGGTAGATCAGTGCTATTAGGCCTGGCATTGTTTTTCACTGGTAACCCTGCTGGTCCCATTTTTCTTTTAATGGTGCTTGGTGGAATTATTCTGCTGAATTTTATCTTTGATGTTTACCAGATCTATTGAATTTTGCCAACTATGACTTTACCGTAGATTTTAAGATATTCTCCCCACAGGCAACCAGCCTTGTTCTCCGGTAAATTTTTTTTCTTTGTTACTCATTCTGTTGAATCTAAGTTTTGTACTTAGATTGATTTTGTTGTGTGGGCTTTGGTTTTTTTTCCTTTTTTTAAATCTGTGTTAGCCCATGGTCTAACACAACAGCTAACAGAACAAGTTAGCTCTTCTGAAGTCAAACCTGGAGGTGATTGTGTCTGGGTCTGGATATGCACTGGATGGAATTGGTGCCAGCAGTTCTTTTTCTGCCTGGAATTCTGAGGCAAATATCGGTATCTAGAGAGGTAGATCTCCACCAGCTTCCTGCACAGGAGTGTGTGTAAATCTACATACATTCTATGTAAATCTAAATGTGCTGTGAGCTCTGGTGTCCTAAATAACTACTGCATGATTTGGTTCTTCCTACGTCCTGGCAGATTCTGAGAGAGCCGTAGCTCTTAGAGGCAAGCACAGGGCAGGTTGCTGAGCTCTCACTTCAGGGAGAGTGTATGCAACAAACTTGGCTGCTGGGGAATTGGAATTGGAGTCTCAGTCCAATGAAAAGGAAAAGTGACCTTCAGGCTGCTTTTTGGTGGTGGCAGGCCAGGCACTGAGTGTCTGTTTCAGAATGTGCATCCTCCAACTCTCCCATTTGGGTCACAAGGGGCTAATGTGTGTCCAAGCAGTGCTGGGGTTTCTTCTTTCATTAGCAGAGGTAAAGGTTGGGAGAGGTTTAATGTGATGTGTGCTTCACTTTCTTAAAACCAGCAACGAGTGTGTCAGAGAGAGTGAGCTGGTGGGCAAGGGTTTTTGAAGATAAAACTGTAATCAGGGACAAAGTAGAGCACACCATGGATAAACCAGGAGGGCTCCTTGTCTGTGTATCACTGCATGTGTAGGGGCTGGCTTTTTTTTATGGTATTACCACTTGGCAGTTGCCTTGTGGAAGAAGAATACAATTTTGGAAAGACTGAGGAGTGATTTTTGTGAGTGGGACCCTCAGTAGAGTAGTCAGATTTTCCCCAGTGAGGAACTGTCAGAGATTAATTACTGCATGTGTCACCAAGAGCAAGAAATTATGTTGTCAAGGAAAGACAGCATTCCAGGGATCTTCTTTCCATACCAGCAGAAAGGGTGTGAATAGGCTGGATAAAACAGAAGGCAAAACATTAATGAACCAAGCAGGTTTAGGGTTGAGGGTAGTGAAGTTTGGAGTCTTGCTGCCAAGTGCAGCTGCGTTAGTCTGTGAGTTTTTCCCGAGATGGTTAAATAGAACCAGAATAGCTCCCCACACTGCGGCCTGGAAATTTGTTCCCTGTAAGTTTTATTTCCTGGCAAAAGCAGAGCTTCAAAGGAATGAAGGAGAAGAACAGGGGGTTTGGGTTGTTCTGGGAGCCCAGGAAGTTGCTGAAGCCTTGTTGGGGAGAACCTCTAATACAGTGCAAAGCTATTCAGACCTCTAATGCACTATATCTTTCTTTCCTAAGGGCTGCTCAGCTACTTATACGCATCTGTCTTAGATGTTTAGACCAAATCCCTCCTTTTTCACTTGATTTCTGTTTGGAAAGGAATAGGCCCAAAAAGCCATTGACATTTCCATTCCTTCTGATACCAAATTGATACCAGACTTGAAGTATTTGAAATCTTTCACTAAATAGCTCCCCATCTCTACAGTGGGATTTGAACTGCTTCCAGTCAGCTTCCAAGGCTGTCCTGTACTTTCAGCCATCACGGCAGCAGCATGGCAGGCTGCTTTCATGGTTGCAGTAATCTCTACTCAGAGAGTCAGTATCAATAATAAACTGTTACCCATAGTTTATAGTAAGTTCCTTCCAAAGGTAGTGATAAACTTTCATTTTTCATGAGTTTATCGTCATGCTGACGTTCCTGCTGTGCCTATGAACTCAGCCCCATGATTAAATTATTTTCCACAAGCTGACAATGTTCTTTGATTTTAAACTTGGAGGAAACTAAAGATTTTGAGAAGTCCAACTTCTTCATTAATGCTTATTTGGAGGACCACTATGAAAAAGAAAAGAGCTGTATTTCTGCTGGATTGTTTTCTTCTCCTGGCAGACAGCAGTGTAGTGCCAGGCCATTCTTTGCACTGAATGGGATGGACACCTTTGAAATGGTCATGAAGTGTGTGGGTAGCACAGGAGCTGTGTGCTTCCTGTTTGTACAACATCCCAGACTGCATTTACATGGTGAAGTGGCTGAACTTCCATTAGTGTGTGTTTTTGCATTAAAAAGTTACTGTAGAAAGTGTTTGGATAACTTTAAATTTCGTATCTCTGCTTTGTAAAAGCACTAGATGTGATCCAGGGAACTGCAGAAGAGTAAGTGGGATGTCTGCAGCTGATAAATGAGTTGAAATAATAGCAGGCAATTGTACATAGCTATTTTTGAAATTCTCAAAGAGAAAGTCATCTACCATGATTTGCTGTAGCGTTTTTTGCATGTCCAGCAGCAAAGGTTAACCCTTTTTGGCACTCAATAAGCTAAATCATGATTTAAAAGGATTAAAAGTAGGTAGGCATAGGATACAGGCAACAGTGTGAGCAGGCTGTCGTTGCCGTCAGAGCACAAAACCCCTGCAAAACCACCTCCAGGGTCTACACTGGAGTTGAGTGAACAAAGCAAGTAGAGAATTAAATGCCAGTGAGAGTGAACAAATGCAAACTGTATCAGTTGTGTTCGCTTCTATGCAGAATACTTGGGGCAGGGATGAAAGAGGGAAAATAAGGATAATGTAGGGACAGAAGAGGTGAGAGTATCCAATTGTTGTTTCTGTGGAGTTTGTGACCTTTCTGTTAATGAATATCACTTACGGTTGGGCAAGGCCTAATGCTGTCCTGCAATCCTCTTGTTTCTTGGTCTTCCACTGTGATCAGACTCATTCTTTTAATTTTAAATTTACAAAAAAGAAAATGTGTCCCTTAGCAATATTGTTGCTTCTGGCCAATGCATGTAGGCATGATTTGTGCTTTTAAGTAGCTGTGCCCATTGTTACAAGAACGTGCTATTGAAGTGTGGTGCTCATTTTCAGCTTGTACCATCATCCTCGTGTGTTTTTTTTAGCATCATTCGTGGTGTCTGGAGAGACTGTGAGGCTGGCAGGAGTTCAGCAGTGCTAACTGAAGCCCCCTTTGGGTGGGACCCCTCTGGGAAGGTTCTAGGACTGCTCAGAGCCACATCTATGTGCTGCACAGTTTTCCAGGCAGTCTGGCCTCAGTGTTGCAGTCAGTGATTTGATCTTTTATAAATTAGTTTAGTACAGCTCTGGATAATGTTCCAGCCTAATGCCCCTCTGTTGTGTAGCTCCTGTAACACAGAATGGACTGGTGGAAACCACAGTCTCTAAACACTGTATTCCCTGTTCCCAGTCCTCTTTCCTTCCTCTATCCCTTACCACTTGTCCCCTTCTCCTTTCCCTTCCCGTCAGACATGTAGTTTGGATGCTTTAGGACATTTACTCTTTCACCTTTCTCTGCCCAATTCCTTATTTCTGCTCTATGTGCTTTGTCTCAAACTTTGTTCAGGTTTATGGGAGAGACACGAAGGGGGAGAAGGCAGAGATGGAGGGGCTCAGTCCAGCTATTTTGGATATCTGAGATGAAATTCATAACAACCATGTTCAGGAGCCCTTTCCTTTACCTTTGGTGTGCAGGGGACAATTCAGCACCTCTGAGGCAGACACCTGTAGAGAGCCACTGCTAATTTCTGTCCTCACAGCTGTGAGGAACCCAACAGGAGGTTCAATATCGATGCCACTTCTTTTTGCCTCTTCAGCAGTCTGGTTATATTCACCCTGGTTGTAATATGTGCATCACTTTCTGGTCTCTATTGTTCAGTATTTTTTCTGCCTTTCTAGCCAGTGGTTGAAGTTTATCGATGAATAATCTGAAACATTGGAAAAGAACCGGTGTTTTACAGAGCAGGTATTTTCACGTATAGCTGACTTTGAGCTCACTGTGCATTTTTCAGCTTAAATTGTGTGTATGCACTCATGCTCATATCTAATATAATATATAAAAAATAATATGTTATTATATATGATATATATTTGAATATCTGAACTAGTATTTGGATAGTAGATTGGTTTGGGGGAGCCACATGTGCTCAGCACAGTGGTAACAAGTGATTATAATGGCTGGCAGTGTTTAGATTGCATATAGGTTATTTCATTCCTTCTGTAAAAAAGTAGCTGCCTTGTTGAATTGTTGTGGCCTTAATGGGAGGTATCCTCTCTGCCTGTCATGTTTTTCTTCAGGAAAAGAACAGGATATGGAATAGCTTTGACATTTCCTTAGTCACTGCTTACTCATACACAACACACAATTAGTGGGGATGCGAAATTAGCTGAGCTAAGTTAATTTTCAGAGCAGTGGTGAAGAGCATGATATGCCCTGGATTAACACTGTCCTCCTTCTTGACTGCTGTGATCTCCTCAGCTGTGTTTTAGCCCTGAAGCACATTAGTGTTCAGCTTTTGGACCTTTTATAAAACCCAGATGTGCAGCTGAATTGAGTGTTCCTTTTCCCCACTCAGGCTCAAATGTTTCAGTCAGGTTACCACATCACTGGAATAGCATTGCCTCTCTCACAGGAGATGTCACTTCTGCTCCAAAGTGATTGTAGCATTCAGTAAAGTGAAATAACTGCACAGTAAGGGGGTGCATTTGAGGGAATGTGGGAGTCTGTTGTTTACTGCTTAACGAAAGCCAGAATATACAATGGATAAACTTGTAGTGGTTTATGTTTCTTTTTCCATTCTGTTCTAGAAAAAAATCCCCTTGAAAAGAGAACTGCTTGAGTGACTGAAAAATGTGTATACTTCTAGAAGTTTCTAGTTAAAAATCCTGTGTCTTGTTGGTTTAAACTGCTGGTTTTGTCTAATTAGACTTTGGGGTTTGATTTACCCCTCCGAAATATTTTTATGAACATTCTTTCTTCTGTCCAACTGAGAGACAGTTTGTTGTTACTTTTGTGGGTTTTTTTCTGGCAAAACTTTGTGTTGCAGCTATTTCTATGTTTCAGTAACATAATACACTCTGGGGGCAGATCCTGGAGATCTTTGACTCTAATGAATACCAGTCACGTGAGAGCAAATACATGATTTATTACATGAGTATATTTTCGATAGTAATGCCTGGAGATTTTTTTTAGTGGGGGGAAGGGAGATCAAGAAAGAGAAGGATGCAGTTGAAAGAAGTTAGTGGCAAAGTGATGTTAACTCTCACCTCAGTTCAAGCCTGTGGTTTGCAATTCCAACATGGTGAACGATCCCAAAACAAAAACATCCATCCTTTTCATATTTAAGAACAATCTTAAGGGAATTGTGTTGTAGAAGCAGATCTTAGAATGAACACCACCAATATTGCTCAGGGCCTCTAAAACTGAAAGCCATTTCTTCTAGTATTTATTGTCTTTGGCACGACTATTATCCTCTCTTTATATTAACTGCTGCGTGAATTGTCGTCTTTGTCTTGCCAAAACTTCTGTTCATAACATAATTTATTCATAGGTTCCTTGCTTTTGATAAAGCCTTAACAATAACGAGCCAGGTTGTGGAATGTGAAACCCCGAGTTCCTTTCCTGAGGCTGAATGCAGCAATCTGTCATTTGTACTGTGCAGAGGTGTAAACTCTGAGGAGAGGTGGCTGTCAGAGCTGCATTGCTGGAGCTCCATGAAATCCATAACAGAGCAAGTCATCCTCATTTATGAAATCTAATTCTGATTTCCATAGATTAAGAAGTGATATCCAAGGAGTAGTCGTGTCTTTTTCTGTAGGTATGAAGATGCAATCACCTACTCTTGCTATCTGTGTTAATTATGTAGACATAAGCATTTTAATTAGAATTAAGGGCCAACTTTAAAGCCTTTTGATTGCTCAGAGATTTTGAGATCTGATTTCTGCAAAATTTTCATGTGAACCGGTAAATGATAGTGATTTCAGGCACAATTTACAACCTCCCTAAAAGATTAAATATGTTTCTTGAAGATGTGGGAAACAAAGAGTTAACAGATGAACAGAATGTTACCATTTTTGTTACGTTGTCTGTAGTATTTATAGTTGCTTTTTTTATCAGTGTCTTCAAGGAAGAGAGGTTTCAAAATTCCTCATTACCACTCTATGTATCTCCCAATTAAAAGAAACAGAAATTTTTGTCACTTGAGCTTCTGGAGCCAAAAGAGAGGTTATGTCCTGTCTTCATGGCAGTATGTGTTGGTTGTTCTTAGCTTACCAAGGAATGATTTATCAGTCTAAAATTCTGATAAAGCTGAGCTACTAACAGACTTTCTTTGTTATTTACTTCACCTGTCTGCTTTACAAATAAAGTTTTAGTGCTTTGCCTTAGCTGTAGCTTTACATGCAGGGCAGGAAGATGTGTGTTTATTGTGGTTTTACTAATGTTCTCTTAGCAGTTGAGGGAAAATGTGTTCTAAAAACCTGTGAGCCATGGTGTTGGCCTGGTAGATATTTCTTAGTGTTTGACAATATCCAAGTGCCTAAACTCACTGTAGCTACTAACCAGTAGTTTAGTAAAATGTAAGTTCAGTCTTGTTATGTTCATAGTAGTTTCCTTTTCTCAAATTACTAAGCATTTTCAAATGCTGAGTGAGTTTCAGAAAAATGAAGCAATTACTGAAAGTTTGAGAGATGGAGTCATGTGAGAGAGACTATGGAGAGCTTTTTGAAGAGTTGATTGAAGTTCCTTTCCTTGTGGACCATGTTAGATACCAGGGATGCTTTAAAAATATTGGTCATGAAAAACACCTCCATTGATGCCTCTTGGTTCACACTCTTCAGAGATCAGAAAGTTCTTCCCTCTAAGTGTTTGAAATCACAGCAATAACTTCACCTTTGCCATACAGAACCCCAAAAGGAAGTGTTCATTCTTTGAAGTCCCTATTACTGCTTCAGTATGTTTTTCTGGGGGATGGTTCATGGCTCTTCTCTCCTTTCATGTTTTTGCAAAGCCGATCTGTGCTCTGTGGTCTCTCACTGACATATTGATCTGTTCCTTTCATGATAGTCTCCACAGCTTCATCCCAGGCCTTCCTTTTGCTGATGGAATGACTTTTCCTTGGATGTACAGAATTACCCCCTCTGCTGTCCAACTGAGTACTTCAACCTAAGATAGCAAATATTTTATCCAAGTCTTTTATGTGTAACACTTAGCCTCCTGAGAATCTGATCTTGGTTGAAAAACAAAACCTCCAAAACAGCCAACAGCCCACCCCCAGCCCTTTCTGGCTGCCTCCATAGGTAACACCCAAGATCAACTTGCCCCTGTCACTGCTCATGTTTCACATTTCTGCAGTGGTTCCCTTTGTGATACATGATTCTCAGGATATTCTGAAGACTACCTAAAGTTTAGGGATGCAGTAGACAGCTCTGCTCTCGATTCCCTAAGGGACTTGCTGTCATCTTTTACTCCAGCTGCAAGGTGTGTTTATTAAAAAGTGTCTTTTCCTAAAGCCTTACAAAAGCATTTTTTGGTTGAGCACTGGACCAGAACATTGCCTTGTGTTGGGTATCATGTGGAAAATGTGGAAAATACAGAAGAAGCAGTGATTTTATGCATTTTAATGTTGCTTGGCATATCATTCACAAACACTATTCATGTAGAGTGAGACCTGAAAATGCAGTTAAATGTGGGATATTTAAATGATGAGGATATATGCCTGAGATGCCTAAGCATGCCTCTGAAACTCTGCAACCAAGCAGGTTTCACAAGCCTGATGAAGCTGAACTTCTTTACAGCTAAAAAAGTTTTACATACCTGGTGTATGAATTAAAAAAAAAAACCAAAAGACTTTGTAGTACAATATTATTTTCCAGTACCTCTCTATGATTTTTCTGGGCTACTTGAACAAGTGTTTTAATTGCTACTAGATGTGCTAGTCTCTAATGCACAGAGGAAGAAGGCTTTCAGATTTTATACTTTGTAGACCAGGACTGGCTAAAAACACCAGGGAGATGTCCCGAGTTATCCCACAGCTTCACTTCACAGGTGGATCTGTATGGTATTTGGCATTTAACAAAGAAAATATTTTACTGTCGACTTAACAGTAAAAATTAGTAAACTGAGAAGAGTTGTCAGGTATCTAAGAATCTTCTGAAAGCAAATTCAGAATTTGGAATGGTGAAAACTTAACAAAGCTGGGAAAAAGTAATTTGAAGTAACTGTATGGAAATGGGAGTAACCAATAGAAAGGTTTGTTCATGCAGGTTTTGTTTTGTTTGGACATGAATTTAATGTGAATTCTCTGGGATCAGAAGGTGTTGTTGTAAACTTTGAATACTCAAGTTTTTTCAACACCCTGACCTGGCTGGGTTTTAGGGTCAGCACTCAAGGATGTGAAGGTCTGAAGTGCCAGGTGGAACTGAGCTAAGTGGGGGTGCCAGTTCTGTCACATGATTTTGGAGCACATGATGCTGTACAGATAGTTTCCCATGTTAATAGCTGTAAAAAAAAGAAGTATTTTCTTCTATATTCATATTTTTAATTTTTTTGTTAGTTTTCTTCTGACTGCTTCTTTCCCTGGGTAACAGTTTTAATTTTTGTATGTGCAAATATAATGAGGTGTAGAATCAGCAAAACTTCCTTTTCTTCTTTTGACACGTTAAATAATTCTCAGCCCACAGTTCTCCATCAGAAATAGACCTACAGAGCAGGTAACCTCTGTGTTCTGGATTTTTCTGACCGGGCACATCAGTGCACAGATACTGAGCACCTCTTAAAGCAGAGCCTGTGTCTGTCAGGCAGGATGTATTCATCCCATACTGGTGCACGAGGCAAGATATTGTCAGATATTATTTTGCTAAGATTTGCTAAAGTTGGTCTTGGCTTCCATCTTGTAACTGTGCAGATCTTTAGTGTCTTGTCTTTCCAGGCAGCAGTGCTGTGTGGTTCTGATGTGCTCACCAAGTAGAGTGCTTTTGGGAACATTTTTCTACACAAACATCCCCTCTTACCTGGACTCTTACCTTGAGAAGGTAAAAGAGAAGGTGTTCCAGATTTTCTATTTCATTTTTGCACCCCACTCATGCCCCTCTTAAAGCTAGTCTCTAAAAGGGGTGAAATCCAAACAGTTGTTAACTCACAGAAACAACAAAGACATCTGACAAAAAGCAGCTCATCTTTCGTTCTTATCCCCTGACATGGAAACCCCCAGAGAGTGGGAAAGAAGGAGCCTCCTGCTTTGTAAACCTCCTTTGGTGTCTGATAGAAACATGGAACGCTTGCCTTGGTGTTTGGATGTCACCAGGAGCTGCTGAGAATGCAAGAGGGAAAAAATAGTTCAGGCTAAGAGGAATAGGAGGAAAAGATGAGTTTTATGTCAACAAAGTCAGAAAAACTTTGGAAATAATTACTTAAATCAGCTAGGAAAGCTGATGGAATGTCATAGTTATGGAGGCTTTTTGGCAGAAGTGATATTTATTGGCTGGGTTTAGTTTAGCACAGAGAATGTCAACTAAGTATAAAGATGTTAGTGCTGGAAAACCCTGCTGCAAAGAGGTGTAAAATGCAGCAAGCTGTGTGCTGCACAGCAAACCTGGTATGCCTGAAAACAGCAGGTTCACACAGACACAGCCAGCATCATTTGAGTGTGCATATTTTCTAAATACTGATTTATTACCTCGATCCAGTGGTACTTTCTAGGAATGATTTACCCTAACAAGATAGAGCACAGACGGATTGCAGCGTTTTCATGCACAGAGTTGTCTCCTAACTCCTGTGCTGACAAGGTTCTGCAAGTGGACTTCAGATCTGGATTTGTGGGAGGGATTTCTTCATTGACTCTCTATGAAACATTGCATGGAGGAAAATGGAAACCATATGCAATTCACTACACAGATCTGTTTTTCATTTAAATCTTTTCCTGTATTATATTTTCTGCTAGTAGAGGAGAGGGGAACAAACTGCTAGATGAATAGTATGGAGCTTAAAATGAAAGGAGTGTGGTTTCTTTTTTTTTTAATGAAGAAAAAAATTTGATCAGCAGTATAATTTCATGTAGGATTCTATACAGAAAGAAGATAATTTGTATAGAATGTGTTGGAACATCTGTTAATTTAAGTCTTAGTGAATTGAATTGATACCAAAGATCTGTGAAGCTGCTGAGTTGATAGAGCTGTAGCACAGGAGAGGCACCACAGTGTAAAGGTCTTGATGAACCCTGCACATAGAACTAAAGTCTGCACTAGTGTCTGATACTCCTCAAAACATCCTTAACTGCTGTGGAGTTGTGGAAAATTTCACCATCTCTGAAAATGGTGCAGTAGATTTACTCAGAGTCTCAGGGTTTAGATTTTTTCATCTAGTTTTGAGCAGAAGTTCAGTTTTTAAAAGTTCACTGAGACTCTTCAGTGCTGAGGTAGTCCCTTGGTTTTTGCAGAGTCTGGGAAAAGAAGTGCCACAGGGCAAATAAAATAGAGTACACTTCGAACAGAGCTGAGCTTTTTCATGTATTGCATGTGTTATACTTTAAGTTCTGGTCTGTGAGTGAAGGACTTAACTGGCTTGAAAGGGAAGTTGTGAAGATCTTCTGCCTCTTGGACTTTTTGGAAGCTGTACAGAATGGAACTCTTTAGTGATAATTACCAGGAGCTCAGCAATATGTGTGTGCATATGGTAAACACACAGATTTGTCCAGTGATTTCAGTCTGTGCTATCTAGCAGCATGAACAGCATGGTAAGGAATCTTCATTTGGTCAGGGTAGTAGTGAAAATTAAGCAAAGCAGATGAATCCCTAGGTCTAGTTTTCTTAGATTTCCAAGAAGAACATCTAAATCTGCTTGAAAAATAACACCACTGTGATAAAGGAGCATTGCAGACAGTCAGGAGTGTTTCTGCACCTCCTGTCAGCATCACAGATTAACGAAAGCTGAAGGACCAGTCTCAGTTGCTAGATCTCTTTGAAGAGATTTTCAGTGTTTTCATCTCACTGTTACAAGAATGCTGAAGTAGCTTCTGAGCAGTAGAAATGCCCAGATCAAGTGACAGTACACACTTTAAATGGTGAAGAACTGCACAAAGAGGCCCTGAGCTCACAAAAGCCATTGAGGGTCTTGGAGAAAGCCTGGGTGGATCACAGGCTGATGACACTGCTGTCGTACAGTTGGCTGAAATCTGTCTTGATTCAATTAGCAGCCAAGACCTGAACGCACATAAGGGCATAACCAAAAAGCAAGTCAGAAAAGCCAGAATGTTTCTGCTGTTCTGTCAGTGTCTCACAACTCAAATGTTCTCTCAGAGTATTTGAATTCTGAGAAGGAAAAAAAATGGAAATGTGATTCAGTGGAATGTAACTCTGAATTCCTGCCTTCTGAACATCAAATACAGGAAAGAATCCTTCTCCTCCTTCTCCTCCTTCTCCTCCTTCTCCTCCTTCTCCTCCTTCTCCTCCTTCTCCTCCTTCTCCTCCTTCTTCTCCTCCTCCTCCTCCTCCTCCTCCTCCTCCAGGTGTTAATTAAATATACCTGATTCCTGTATTGGCTCTTTTTAAAAAATGCACTGAGATTCCTATCCTGTGACAGAAGCTACAGTGTGATTTGGGATTGGTGTGGTCAAAACCTTGCACTGAGAGAGGGAAAAAAGGATACTCTTAATTTATATAATAGTGAAGTGCCAAGAGGACAGGAGATGTAATCATTGTATCCTTGTCTTATTGACAAAGCATGTAAGATCTTACTTTGATTACTACAGTATAATATGTAAACACATCTCACCCATCAAAACCCCAAAGAACTCTTAACAAAATTATGTTGATCCTTATAAAATACATTTGCCTGGTATAGTTCATTCCCATTTCATGTTTTCTGCTTGTATCTTCAAACTGTAAGCACTTAAAAATATTGATTGCATCTTTGTGCATCCAAATCTCCATATAAAGATGTGACTCTAAGTTACAGCATTTAGATATTGCTATTACAAAAATATTTGCCATTTATGTTTGGCTTGCACATTGTTTCACAGAATCTAATTTGGTTTTTAGTTTCTTTTGGGTCCCTTAATTTTGGAGGGATGGGAAATATCAAAATGCTGTCTTTAGTCTGAAGTTTTCCAGTTAGCTAGGGATAAGCATGTTTTTATGTGGAAAATTTAGTTGTTTGAATGTATTTGAAATATCTGAAATTTTATTTATATGCTTTCCACCTGTTGAGAAATATTTGTGGTGTTTTTTTAGCTTTTGTTCATAATTCAAGCTCCTGTTTTGAAACTTCATATTTGGCATGCTCTGAGGTATTGACAGACTGTTGCCTTGACTAGGAAAAACAATCATGGGCACTTAAAAAAAAACATTGTTGATGGTGTTCTTCCCTTCTCGACTTTGAAGATCCATGGGGCATTTGATTATGTAAAGTCAATATGCTGCTGTTTTGGAGTCTCAGTTATGTTTAAATATACTGTGCATTCAATTCCAAAGCTGTTAGTGTTTTGTTCATTCATAGAAGGGTGATAGAAAATTTCCTGTACAAGAGGACAAGTTTGCATAAATCTCCATGTAATGAGACTATTTCTCTTCATGGCCACAGTTCATTGTCTGTTTATTACACCAGCAGCTTTCTTTTTCTAAAAACTGCACATCTCTTGCAATTGTAACAGAATCATAACATAGGAGTTGAAATGAGGTGATCAGTGACAGGGGACAGAGAGATAAAGGCAATATTTAATTACTTGGAAAGGGATTACCACACCAGCAGTGCCACTCTGCTCTCCAAAGCCTCCACACAGCCCCTCCAAACCAACCTGTTCTTACAGCAAGCTGCAAAAATTAGTGAAGAAATTGCAGATGATACTCCAAAGAGAGGCCTGTGTGAGGTCTGCACAAACCCCTGCTCCTGAGCTGAGACTACACCTCTGTGTATGTGCACAGTGCTTTGTAGAATGAAGGAACCAGTGGGGTTTTGGTTTGGTTTATTTGTTTGTTTTTTAACAAGTTGGTCATTTTTCATTACAGACTTGGAGACTTAAAGAGACAATGATAATGATTCTATCATTATCAAATGATTCCATTTCCATATGCTGAAAAAGCATTAATTCAGGGAAGAGAAAAGGCAAGGAAGCTGCATCATACATCAGTGCTGGAAACATTCTGAATAATTAAATGTGTTTATTGATAATATGTTGAGAATAAGCAGTATGATTGGAATGAAGACTGAATCAAGATTTTTGTTCTTGTCCTTGTCATAAGCTTATATGACCTTGAGCAAATTATGTCTACTTTGGGTTCTTTCTCTTTTCTGTAAAGCTTTGAGAAGAACTTGTTGAAATGCAATGCAAAGTGTTTGTTTGGGTCCCTGATAAAATAATAGCAAAAAACAGGTAGTAGAGAATGTTTGAAGTTAGGCAAGAGACACTAGGGAATTATGGAATGGGAGGTGGTTTATGTGTAAAGGTATGTTTTATAGGCTGTAAGATTGAATTCTGTCCCACAAAATCTCCTGCGGTGTGCCCTTTATGATAACTCTCAGAAGTTCTGCATTTGAACAGCTACAGGGGAGAAAAAAGTCTTTATATAATGTGCTGCCTCTGTCTCAGGACAAGAGGTTTACAGAGATGATGTTTGGATCCAGCCTGACTAGGATATTGTCTGCTGTGTCTATTGTAGTTAGTGCTTCTGCATCCTTAACACCTGGAAAATTTGCCTAAGACTGTATTGAACTTCACTGCACTGGATTCATTTAGGACCTTGAGTGGAGTCTCCTTTGCCATGTGGCCTGAAGATTCTATTTTTCCATCTGTGTTTTCAAAACCACATCTCCTGTGTCATCTTTGAGTTTCTCAAAGTGATGCTATCACCATTTATCAATCTCTGACTTAAGGGGCCTTCAATTCCTTCCCCTAGTAACTTTCCCTCTTCCACTATTGTATCTGCAAGCCATGATCTCCAAAGAATTGCCATCTGGAAGATTTAATATTGCAATTCTTTCTGCACCCAGTCCCTTTGCTCCCCAGGACCAGTCTAGTCCCATTTAACCATTTAGCCATTAATCCATGAATACTCTGATGGACATCTGGTTTTTATTTTTCCTTTTATTCTTCTGTTGTTTTGTTGCTTTGCACTCATCTGCTCACATAGAAGGAAAAAACTGTTGGATTGTGGCCTATCTTTCATAATCTGAGGCCCTTCTATACCACATGGAGTTGAGTTTGGAAAGAACATCCTCTGGAGAGGAACTTGTGGAAATCATGCCTGCATTATTCACCTGCTGCAGTCTCAGTCTCCCTCAGAATTTTCATAAAGATTATATTTATCTTCACTACTGATCATAAATGTTAGTATTTTAAACTAATTACTAAATATGTCTGTTAAAGGCCAAAAAACTAATAGTAAATTCCTTTTACATAGGGTATGTTCAAGTTATTAAAGAAAAACATACTCTAGAGCCAGGAATTCAGAAATGAGGCCTTACTTTATAGTATCAGAAAGTAACATCAGGGAGAGCTGTTAAACATGTACTCAATTCATAGTGTTATGTGTAGAATCTGATATTTTATATTGCTTACATTTATGAAGGTCGTGATGATTCATTCTTTTAATGTAGCTTTGCTACTATGAATGAAATTTGTTCTCTTGTATATCAGAACATGCTTATCTGGCTGAGTCTGTGTTAAATATTTTTGGTGGGATTGATCTTAGTTCTTTTGCATAGGTGAATCATAACTGTGTTTCATTTGTTTACCCCTAATTACCTTCCCCAAAATAATCTGTGACTTTGTTTGCAATGGTGGTGATATACCTGATCTGAGGCAATAAAAATCATTCAGCATGGGTTGTGGGAGTAAATGTTATAGAAGTAGCCTCATCTTGTTAAGATTTGCTAAATCTCCAGGTTCTTATTTCTGTGGGCCTTGGGAAGTGTTTATGAAGAAAGGGAAGGTGGGGCCTGTGTCAGTAAAGGAAAAATAGCAGGAAAGATGCTGAGCAAATGCCATCAGATGAAAGAATGGAGAAGTGAAGAGGACAACAAGCTTGGGAAGGGAGAGGTGGGGGGGAGCAGGCTCTGTTGTGGAGATTGTCTCATGAACTGGTGGCATTACAAGCCTTAGCATATGTTGTTAGAAATCCATAAGGAGCTTCAATAATATTGGCAGCCTCTCAGAAATCTTCCTATGATGGTTGTAAGTTTAATGATAAAAATTCAACTTGGCAAAAGCAGCTGAGTACTCCAAGGGTTTGTAGTGCAAACACAGGTGTCAGATGCTGAAAGAGCATCCAAAGGTTGGAGTAGGTGTGCTTGAAGACTTTGTTCTCTGGTTAGAAAATGAAAGTGTTGCTGTTTAGTTAACCCTTCAGTCACAGCTGGGTGCTGCTTAGCAGAAGACAGAACTAAAATTTCTTCCTGTGTGGAAACACAGATCATTAAATTTGGCACTTGGTGTCTGTTGTACCTGAGTATGTTCACTGTGACCTGGTTTGAGCAGGTGAAGGACGTTGAACACTCCCACTAGGCAATTAAAGGTTAGTCTTAGAGGTTCTTTCTCTATATTCCTTACTTGCTATTCACACTGGTTTGCTAATATTGTTCTGAACAGTATTAATTGTGAAACTTGTGTGCATGTGGGGAAAAATCCTGCTTTGCTGTCCTGTAATTATTTCTTAAAACTTCTGAAAATGAATGACCCTGTTTGTGCCTTTCAGTGTAGACATTATGTATTGAGGGCATTGCTAAAGCATGGTTATGTACATTAACAGAAACCTCTCCTTGCTTCCATACTACTTTTGTAATAAAGTCACATTGCACTGGAAAAGGCTGCAATCTGCTTTCCATCTCCGTTAAGACTCACTGTAAGCCATGCTGTGAAAATTCCTGAATGAATGGCAAAATTGGAGACCTGCTTACCTGTCTCCAAGAGAAATGAGAAACCCAGTTTAGCTGAAGTGTTTATTCTGTCTAGTGAAAATCTTGAATTTGCTAAGGATATTTCCTTCAGAACTTTGTGCCAGTTTCTTCCCAATGTCAAAGTTTAAGAATTCTTTCAAGCCTTGGACAGCATGGAAAGCAATCAGAAAAGGAGATGGATACTACAGGAGATATCACACTCCTACTTGTAATCTTCTTAGTGATGACTATTTGGGGGCTAGATTTTAATTATACGTGTGTTCTGATGCTCACTGCCTTACTTACTCACACAGCTATGAGAGAGTAAAGCACAAACAGTAGTTTGCAAGGTTCTGTTTGCTTCTGCCCAGTAAAAAATAACCCCAGTGGTTTAAGGAGGTGAGTGAGGCAGAAACTGCAGGAGGTATGTGACTTCAGGAGGTGTGGCTGAGATCGCTGCTTGAGCTGGCATGGAGTTTTCCTCCATGATCTCTCGAAGTAAAGCCAAGGAGACCTGATTATATGGGAGCCTTCAATACTATTTTTATGGTTGTTTTTTTTTTAAACAGAACCAGCTTAATAAGCACTGCTTTTGGACATCTGCTAGGGAGCTGTGGAGTAAAAGTATCATGTGTGTATTTATCCAGTGCCACCTGCTGAGCCAGCAACTGCAGTGTGCACTGGGTCTCTTCCATGCTAGCAGTTGATGCTCTGATAGTCTAACTCAGGTATAAAGGGTACTTTATACTGCCTTGGAAGACATGATTCCAGAAATTTGTATGAGCTACTTTCTGTTTTTCTTTCAAGTTGTGCTGGGTAAGATTTGTGCCCTCGCCTGCAGCTCAGAGCTTCTGCTTGCTTTACTAAAACAACTCCAGTAGCTTTAAAGGGAAAATGGGGCTTATTTTATGTGTTACTATTTTCCTTGTATTTTTTGTAAGAGTGCAATTAAAATGCTATTTACTATAGGTTGCCCTCCAACCCCCACCCCCACCCTTCTTAATTGTTTACTTGGAGCTCAGAAAGCACAGTTCATTGTTAGGAAGAAAGAGAATAATTCAGACAACTTGGTCAATCAGTCTGCAGCTTGTTTTAATTTTTACACTGCCTCTATTGTGTGGAAAATATGACTTTTATAAGCATGATAGTGCAACCATGAAGTAAGAGTTTTTGCAAATGTTGCATCCAAAAAATGAGTAGGTTTCAAAAATTGATTCTGTACTCTTAGACGTGACTGTCAGTCAGGTTGTTGCAGTGTTTTTAGGTGTAGGCTGTACACGTATTACAACCAGAAATCTACATGAAAGGAACATTGTTTGCAAAGTCAAGTACTCAGAAGCTAGGAACTAGTAGATTTATGGTTGTTTGTACAAACATAATTCTCTCCTCTTGTATGTGCTTTCTGCAGAGTGAATGGGGCAGGAGTCCTGGAGCAAAGCAGTGCACAATCACGGAATCAGACACTTAATCACAATGCCTACACACATGGAAGGAATGGAGGTTCTGTGTGCATAAATCTCACATTCCCTGACTCTCAGGTGCTTGGTGTTGAAAGAATTTCATTCAAGTTGCAACATTGGTTGTTTTTGGGCATGATTTCCTAACTTTAAGAAGGAAGGAAGACTTAAAGTTCATTCAAATTCTGAGGTTGGGTGCAGCTCTGTGGATGGAGGTTCAGGATGAGGGGCTGAGCTTCACAGCTGGTGCAGTTCTCAAGTGTCACAGCGCAAGCTGTGGGAGCACTGCAGTGCTGGGGGGATCAGCTGTGGTTGCCCCAGTAATAAACTTACTGTTAGCACTCTCTGCCTTTCAGACCTTCACCCTGCAGCATTGCCAGAGGAGCTGCAGGGATTAGCAGTGGTAGCTGGCAGAATGAGAAAATTGTCTCAGTGCAGTGGCAATTCATTGTCAGGTTCAGGTACTGTGGCCATGACAAATGCCCAATGTAAGATGTTTTCCTTCTGCATGAAGAAAAGCAAAACAAAATTTAATGGGTTGGAGAAAAAATATTGTAAAATCTCCTGGATTAAACAGTTCGTTTGGGTTTGGTTTCTTTTCCTCCTCTGCCGTGTCTTATCAAGAGCTACAGATTTGAGAGATCTTCAGAGATTAATCTACAATATGGATTAACAATGGGAAATGTGAGGGAGTTAATTTTAGATTAGTATCATCTGTTGAATTGAAATGGTGTTATATCCAGATTGACTCTCGCACACTTTATCAAGATTTTTGGAAAAGACTAGGTAGTTGCAAGAAGGTTCAATTTATCTTCTGTAAAAATCCCATCAAATCTGATGGATAATTGTTTGAAAATGTAACAGCCATCTTGCACAAAAGCAGCCAAACCAGAACAACCTATGGCTATGAACTGCTTCTGGGTAAGCTTCAGGAACTGGGCAGTTTGTCTTCCTTGTCACCCTGCTTGACTGCTACATCACAGCCTGGAATTGCCTGTGCTCTTGGACCCCAAGTGGGATTTGTGCATCCAGCGCTGTCTTTGGGTCACAAAGCTTGCAGTCAATTCTTGGTCTTCGACCCCTGGCTTTTTAATACATCACCTCAATTGTGTAGCTCTCATGTGGAACTGCACTGATCAGAAGTGTAACGTGAAACTGATTTTGCAAAACAATAAATTGCAGAGAACTTGAGGAAACAGCTGGTTTTGGTTAGTAAATTGCACATAAAATACAAAACATCAGTAAATGGAAGGCTTGGCCCCAGGAGAGGAGAAGCAGGGTTTAGCCCCCTTGCTTTCCCTGTGCTGGTGATTGGTTTGAGCTCACTTGCTTTTGGCCCCAAAGGGGGCTGTTCCTGCAGCCTGGAATAGCCAGAGCATTGCAGAAGCTCAGTCACAACCTTTGTGTCTGCCTTTGCTGGAGATTGTAAATAGCAAGTTAGAGCAGCAAGGAGCGGGAGCTTCCCATGGGAATGCCTCTGCCAGGGGCATTTCCCAGGTTTCTGGATCTGCCAACTCTGTAGACCCTGGTGGTGGCCAGAGTGCCATAATCCACTGGGTCAGCTGGACCCCAGGTTTAAAATGCTTCTGTCCTTGCAATGGCTTATGATTTGTAAAGGCAAATGAAATCACCCCAAGAAAAACTAAAAACTATCCAAAAAGAAAAACCCCAACCAAACAAATCCTAAAAAAAAAGAAAATCCTTCTTTGCAGTTAACACTGAGTGACTAAGTATTCGTGAGGTTCACACTAACTACAGTAATAAAATGTAGTTGATATTGAATTAATCTTACCAATTTGATGCATGTGGTAAGGATGATGGCTGCTTCAATCCTTACTGTACCAGAGATGTATAAATGTAAATTGTGTTTTCTGAACTGGAGCTCTCTTTAATGTTGACTTCTAGCTGTGTTGCAGCTAAACCCGTGCCCAGATCCAAGACTGCAGACGCTCACACACAATTAATCTCACAAATTTATGAATGCCAGAGCATGGAGCAAAATGAAAACAACTGGAGGAATGTATAAGGGGAATAATTGGACTGTATCCAGATGTGCATGTGTAAAACATCACTGATTGACTCCTCCCCCATATCCTGCCTGAAGAAAGGAATTTTTTTCAAAAATAAACTGGGGTTATTTAAAAGAAGTTGTGGTGTCTGAATGAAATCTAATAGGCAGGATTAGTGGTAATTAGGTGCATTCTTTGCTCATTGGTGTTTTGGTTTTGTTTTGTTTTTTTCCAATTATTTAAGTACCGCTGAATTTAGCAGATTCTTTGCAGTTTCAGTGTTAGAGCTGGAGTTTTTGCCTCACCAATTTGAGCTGCAGGATAGTAGAGGAGAATCAGAAGGACTGCATGTGTGTTTGTGTGTTATGCATTGAAAATTTTCTAAGCACTACCAGGCATTTGTAAGTTCTGTATCAGGATATTTCTGTGGTGAAGGTTGTTTAAGAGGCCGAGGGACACTTGAAAGTTTTTATATAGAGAAAATTTACTAAACAGAAAGGGGGAAAAAAAAAGAAATGGCCTTTCCTTGTGTTGTATCTGCAGATGGGAGTGGAAAGGAAGGTTGCAAACATGCTGTTACCCAGAACTGGTTAAGTGTCAGGCTCAGGACTCGTAGCACACGCAGGCAGGGCCAGCATCGTTCCTCTGCCACCGCTGTTTGCTCTTACAACAGGCAAGGGAAGGCAAGAGAAGGGGAAGGGAAAGGAAGGAAAAAAGCCTAGACTGGAGAAAAATCAACTTTTGCTTTACTGCTTTGTTAATTTAAAAAGAAATAGATAAATCTGGCATTTCCCTAATTATTTGGATGCACTTTTTCTATTCTTCCTCTTCAATAAATCGCGTTGCCTACCTTTAAACACTTGTGTGCTTTCTCAGCAGGAACTTTTCCTAGACATTTTGTAACACTTATTTTTCTCCCCAAATTAGAGTAGCAGAAACTTTGGCTGAGTTTCACAAAACACCCTCACCAGCATGCTCTACTGTCTTATGTTTACTTTGGTTCTGTACCCAAGTAGGATGAGAAAAAAGAAAGAAATAGCACTGAATCTTCTTAAAAGCTGCAATCGATACTTACTGCGGGGAAGGCTCGTAATGTTCTGATTCTTTTTCTAGTCCTTGCTCACACAGCACTGTCCCTGAAGCCAAGGACATGAAAATAAAAAAATTCTTTGGGGTTTGGACCACGAGACTGTAGCCACCTCCCTCCACTAAAGCCTTTATCACAGAAGGACTCTGTGCCGATTTCTTTTCACAAAATCTTGATTTGGACTTCACCCTTTATTTTAGCTCCGCTTAAAATGGGGTTGAAGCAATGTTACAGTTTGGCTCCTGTTGAAGGGATGGGTTAGAACTTAGGCTTTCTGTGCTTCAAGAAGTTAGACTTTTTTTCCCTCCTCTAATGGAAAAGGACATGCTAAACTGTCTAGGCAGGCTCGTAGTGTTGCCAGGGATGTAAAACTCTTGCACTTACACTGGAAAAGCACGGAGGCATGATACTGTTTTTTACACAGGTATAAAAGTGGCTGGCACAAATCTGATTTAATAGAATATGTGAATATGTTTTTGAGCTTAGTGTCACAGTGTTTTTACTAGAATACAGTGATAGATATTTTTGAAAAATAGTCATAGTCCTTGGATAAAGAGCTCCAGAGATTCGTCTGAAAATGCTTTCTAGTTGGAAAGACTCTTTAGGAAAAAAAGTAAATTTCGGGCTTGCCACAGCTCGTGGTGTTGCTTTGCTGAAGCTGCAGCAGCTGTGGAGGTGAGATGGAGTTGCCTTGGCAACAGCACACATTGTATAACAGTACCACAGCACCATCAAACTGGTGAGGTGAGAAGTAGTTTAAAAGCATTACTAAATTTTTATGGTTCGTCTGCTACATTTTCAACCTTGTGGTTGGCTGAGTTTACTCAGTGTAGCCTTCCTGGAGCCCAGAAAACTCAACTGCTGAATCCTGTTCAGTGAAGAAAAGGGAGGGGGAATCCCCGATTTGTGTTCATTTTTTTGCTTTAAATCCTTAAGTTAAGCTCTCTCTATATATAATGTTTTTTTAAATTATGCTTATGCTCACAATGCAGTTAATACTTTACCTAAACTCATTTTTCTCTCCTTTTTTATACCTTCTATTCCAAGCTTTTTTCAGTGTTCTGAGTAATGAAAGCAGGAGATATTTAGAAAAATCTATTAAAACCTAGCGGAGAAAGCCCCCAAAGATGAAATTGGCCTGGTTTTATGGTTGCATTACAAATATGGGCATTCAAATGATGATGTCTTTTGTGATGACACACAGGTACTGTGCTTTCTTTCCAGCTTGTTGTTTTCTAGTCCTTTGTGCTTCCCACAGCTGTTTAATTTAATAAAATATGAAATCACTTGCCACCTCACTATTCACAAGGGATATCTGTTCATATCATGGATTCAACCAGAGAACTTCAAGTCTATTTTTTATGAGACTAGCGGCCTCCAAAAGATCTTTAAGGCTCCTTTCTGAATTTATTTACTAACAAAGTATGTCTTGGTGGAGAGATTGGTCATGTAAATTTTTCACCTACCTTCACAATTATTGTACTTCTTGGTTAATTTTGATAAAGATTCAGATCACCTTGTGTCTTTTTTTGGGTGGTATTTAATGGCATTAATTAGAAACCAGGCAAAAACCAGGGGTAGGTTATTTCATGCTTTTAAACTTAAATCTGAAAACAAAACAAAAACCCCCTTGAACAAAAACACGGTATGAACCTTAAGCTAAGGGAAAAAAGCAGCAAGAGACACAAGTGTTGTGAAAAGCCTGCAAATCACAACCACCTGGTTAGAGTAGTGAGTCCCATATAAATTAAAGAAGAACTGACTTCAGTTGCAGTGTTCAAAAAACAAACCTACAAGACGCTGTCCAAAGCTCTAGTTAATAATTATTGCAAGCAGCTTGGAGCCAGCCCAAATTGTCCAGGACTGTTGGATCCTCTCAGGGGTTCATGCATACCACAGTGATTATTGCATGCTTTTCCAAGCTCCATTGTGTGCTCTTGCTCGTGGGATGTGGTGCCTCTAGTGCTGAGCTGTGGAACTCTGTGACAGAGCTGTCCCAGCAGGTATGGTCACATTTCTGCCCCCTGTGATCTCTCAGTCTATGGGAGCTGGTCTCAAGTGTCTGAGAAGTGGTTTCTTGTGCCTGGGAGCTGGTGGAGCTATAGAACACATTGTAGAAGTTATTCATAGCATACCTAGGTGCTGTTGGAGTTGCTGCTGCTGAGCTCTTCAGGATCAGAGGATATTTCAAATGTCTCATGCTCAGCCATATTTCAGACACCTGTGCTGATAACCTGATTAAAATTCAGGGCTCACTAACCTGGGTGTAGCCCTTTGGAACCAGATCTGTCCCATTTCCAGTTCTTCATTCAGTTCAGAGCTGCCATGTGTAGAATTGTGCCCTGGTGACAAAGAGCAATCTAGCAGGGCTTCCTGTATTGAGTTCTCTGTCCTTAGCGTAGGTGAGGCTGGATTCACTCTACCAGTGTTGGTCAGTCTAGCAAAGGATCTTTGAGATATGTGGATTTTGATATTTTTGATATTTTGTCCTTAGCACAGGTGAGGCTGGATTCTCTCTGCCAGTGTCGGTCAGTCTAGCAAAGGATCTTTGAGATTTGTGGATTTTGAAGACAAAGGAGAAGAAACTGAAGTAATAGTGATGAGGGAGGAATCTGTCCTTTCAGTACAGTTTAAATCCTACTAAACCACCTAGTCTGAGCACTGTTACCAGCCCATGCAGTTTGTTGTGCAGTTGCACAACTTTGCACTTCATACTTATTATTAGTGAGGTTGTGTGGAGGCAATCTTACCAACCAGTTATCAGTTTGTAAATAATCCTCATTTTCCTAACATGACGTGGTTTTGCAGCCTTTGAAATAGGGTCTAGCTCCCACAGCAGAGGAGAATGGATGTTATTGGGACACTGCCACAAGGCCTCCAGACTTTTGCTCTTGGTGACAAGGCTTGCCAGCCCCTGGGACAAGAAACCTTACAAGTATTTTTACAGTGCCAGTTTGGAATATTCCCTAGATGATGTTCCCACAGGGTAGGTGATGGTAACAGTCATGTTACCAGTCCTGAGTTTAGCAGTAGCTTGACAGAATCTGCATTTCTCAGACCTGCCTTTCTCTGCTCCCATTGCATCATAGATCCACATATCTGAATATATATTTTTACCAGTAATCAGAATATGATTTGAGTTCTGCTGAGCCATCTCTCTTCATTAACCACAAGTAAGAAAAGTAATAACTATAGCACGTTTTTGGCTGAAACATTTTGTTAATTGCTTATGTTAGTAACTTGGGTGAGTGAGCTGGCCTATTAAATATTCCAGTGGTTTTAAATAATGATTTAATTTTTGAAAGATATTTTCTAATAGCTGAGACAAGTAAATTACTGTCTTGGCAGTCAGAGTACAGCATGTACTGGAGCAAAAACTATGAGCAAGGAATCAGAAAGCTGGGTAGTATGTCAGGCTGGTAGTTGTCACGATCATTTCTGTGTTCTGCTCCAAAGATTTGGGTTTTTCCTGTGTACATATTTGAAGGTAATTTTATCCTGGTCTATTGAGAAAAGGCATCACTGTTTTTGATTTGTTGATAACATGCCATTGGGGAATTGTATGGTAGATGTGCTCCATTGTTCCTCTTTTCCATTCATTTGGGTGTTATCTGACTCATAGTACAGATCCTTAAAGGAATGGTGTTTGAAATCATTCTGTGTCTCTTTAGAATGGCAAATGAGAGAGAGCCGCTCATTTTGGAAGAGTTTCCATAATACTTCCTTTTGCCTTAATGTCCTTTCTCTGCTGGTACTGAGGGGCAGACCAGTATCTGCCCATGCCATAGGCAGAGTTGTTGAATAATTTTGTCCTGAATTCTTGTTTCTATTTCAAGTCTTGCTTGCCATGGTTGGCAAAGCAACATGTCCTCTTCTTGTGGAATATTACACTGAATATCTCAGTGGATTGTCTTGATGGTCACCTTAGTGTATCCAACTGGAGAGGAATGAGAATAGTCCTGAAGCCTCATGTCTCTGGAACTTGCTGCCATTTGCAGCAGGAATAGCAAAAAACCCTCAGAATGTCCTCACTGAAGCTCTCATAGGTCCAGCTGGGGAAGGTCAGGCAGGTAATGAATCTGGAACTCTGGTGACGTTGGTCTGATGGTGACCTCAGAACATACATGGGGTTGGAGCACTCTGTGCCCTGTGTGTGGAGACTGCTGCAGCTGTGTCTGCAGGAGCTTTGACCTGGCTACCTGGCTTCTGGGAATCTTGAATAAGTCACCAAGGCCCTTCTTTTCTAGTTAGGAAAGGTGACCATGGGGTAAACAAGTCTTTCAGGTGCCTTAGCTGGATCACATCTGTTCTACTGACTGCTAGAGTGTGGGGCCTCAGCAAGATCAACACACTGAAACAGGCTGTTGTGGTTTAGGGCAAAACTGGGGAGGAAACTTTTGAATGGGGTAGTTTTAGAAAGCAGATTTAAGTGGCTCCTCTTGTAATTGGTTTGGGAAAAGATTTTTTTGGAGAAAAGTGGAAAAAAACCTGTTTTTTTAACAAGTACTTACAAGCACAAAAAAAATGAATAATATTAAATAATAAAACCTTTTGCTATTCTGAAGAGATGGCAAATTTAGAAAGTCTCTCTCATGAGCTGTAGGTCAACTCCTTTATTCTCCCATCAGTCCCTCCAGCGCTGGAATGCAGCATTCCAGGCCCTGGTGGGCCACAAGTGTGAGCTCCCAGTGTTCTTCTGGGTTTTCAGCTCAGAGCAGGTTTGAACAGTTGTGAGAAAAAGAAAAGCCACAGTCTGAGGAACTTTTCTGCCTGAGCTAGCCAAAAACCTAACTAAAAGTAATGGAGAGCTCTCTCCTGCTGTCTGTGCTGCAGACAACACAGTCCAGGAGAAGGAATGCTGAAACTCTCTATTTTTTGAAAACAACCTCCTCAGACATTTTACTACTACTTCTTCCCCCCTTCACCCTCAGATCTGGTTTTAAAAGTGTAAAACTTATTTCTGAGTTAACAGATGAACAGGGATACAATTTAGCAGTATAAGGTCACCCCAGAACACAGGCTTAGAAAGAAATAATTTAAGCATGAGTTGATGTACCCTTGTGTTCTGTTAAAGGGAAATTTATTATTTTTCCCATTCATGGAGTCACTTAAAAAGTGGGAGAGACTGGAGATGCTATGAGGATGGTGAAAAGCATCAGTGTAAAAGATGGCAGTGACTCCAGTCTGAAAGTAAGGAATGTTCTAGTTTAAGTAATGTAGGATTAATCAGTGGAGATGAGACTGGCTGCAGGACTGGTATCTCTTCTGTTGTTTGTTTTTATGTAACTTCTGGTCAATCTTAGGCTACTGATAAAGGTTGTGAAAATGGACTGTAACTTTCATTGGTGTGAGTAGCTTTTATGTGATCCATCATCTGTTACAAGAGACATCCCATGTGCTAATGCATGTTTCTAAGCATATTTAATGTGCTATCTGTTTATCTGAATTTTTGCATTTCCCACTTTTGAAATGCCCTTTTATTTTTATTGCCTGGCTAACAAGTGAGAAGTAAACTTAGGGTAGTGGTTTAAACATTTTGCAAGAAAGAATAGTCTTGTAACTAAAACATAAGATGAAGAGTTAAAAGCTATGATTGGGTTTCTGATTTTACTGTTTATCTTGTTGTCAAACTCACTGTAAAGAGATACTGTCAACATAAAATCAGACTTCAGTGTGCAATTTTCTTATCTCTTAGATGTAAACAAAACTTTACCATAACGAAAAAGCTAAGGGAAGAAAAATCTCCAGTTTTGACATTGTGTATGTGACAGCATTTTGAAAAGTAGCAATTCGTGTCCTGAATCAGATCAGTGTGTTTGTCAAAGCAGCAAATGCCAGATGCTCAAGAGGAGCTAAATCTAATAGAGTGCTGCAGCCCCCACAGCAGACGGCTGGGCAGCATTTGGCTCCCTCCCTGGCTTTATGGAACTTTATTTTCCTTGCATGGGTTCCTTCTTCCTTTCCTGATGCAGCTGGCAACATCCATAGGAAAGGATTTCTTGAGTCACACTGAATTCTCAGTCTCAAGGATGCTTGGCATCAGTGCAGGTCATAGCTTAAGTATGTGCTTTGTTTAAAGAAACTTCTGTTTATCAGCTTTCACAGAGGAAATGCAACAGTCAGTGACTTGTTAGATTTCATCTTCTGTTTATATTGGAGAAAACAATATTCACAAACACAGAAAATTAATGTTAAAGCTACAGAATGGTAGGTGGGTGCTTAGAGGAACAGGTAGAACCTTACACTGCTGAATACAGTATTGGGGTTTTTAGTTTTAGATTAAAATATGAAATACATGTCTCTTTGATTGCAAACTCACTAATAAAAAAACTGTGCATCTTCCCTGTAAGACTTCCATTTAATAATTAATCTTTCTAGAGAGTGCATAGCTCCATTGCAAAATGCGTAGTCAAAAAATAAATACTTCCTGAGCATTTAAATGCCAGTGGCCACCAGTGGGTTAAAAATCCTGCACATTTTTGGTAACGTTAGAAGCCCTGATGGGTGGAGTAGGCAATGGGCGTTGTAGTGTGGATGCTTTGCTAACCCTTTGCTGTGCAGCTGCAGGACAAACACACTGAAGCCATGGCCAGCAGCAAAGTGGATTCTCGGGGAGCTCTGTTTCTGAAACCCTTCTCTGTGCAGGAGAGATTCAGTGATTTCTGCTGCAGAAGGAGCATGGATTTTAACTCTTTTCTAATCACTAGCTTTTTCTGGTAAATACTGTAGAAAAAGCATTGCAAGAACAGCTTTAAAGAGTTAGGAAAGCTCGTTAGCAGCCAGTTGCCAAAATATCTGTTTCTACATACTCTACACGAGTTAGAATAATCAAATTAAATGGAAGGTGGTTTTTGCATCTGGTTTTGGATCTGGAAATAAGTTGATACAGACAGATTCACTGGACAGTTTAATTGCTGTAATAAATTTGCAGTAAACCTTGTGAAAATAATATTTTCTTTTTTCACTGTGAGGACAGATACATCCCTACATAAAGAGAAGCTGGCTTCCTCCTTTGTCTCATTGTCGACAACTGTAAATTTTCAGTTAGATTTTGGTAATGGGTAACTACACATAAGAAATCCCATCTGTATGAAATACTGTGGGCATCCACAGAGGTGGTCAATAAGCTGTGCTGCTAACAGCAGAAAGTCTAGCAAGAAATGTCTTTTTCTTATGCTTTGTGAAAATAGCCTCTGAAGATTGCACACGGGTGCTTTGTGGGAGGGCATTCCACACTGCGGGAGCAGAACGAGTGCCTTTAGGCATCTGAGGTCAAAATGTGGACAAGGACTTCAGACATTTATAGTTGTGTTTCTCTCTGCTTACAAAAAAAATACTCTATAGTTCAGGGACAGTTTGTATAGCAGGCTTAATTTGGGATATCCAAGACTTTATTGGCACGAGTCTACATGAAACATAGAATTCTAAGTTCTTCATTATTTCCATCATGATCTTCTTTGCTGTGCACAATGCACAAGTTCCTGTAGCCTTCATGTGAGACATATGAATTGATGCTTTTCTGTAAATTATTTGCCACTGAGATGATGGACCAACACCCTACTCTACCAAATGGAAAAGATGAGTAGCTACTCCTGGGCTAGGCTGGTACCCAGCCAGGAGGGGATGAATTAGGGCGTGGTGCTTTATTTCCCAGAGCCTTGAGCCCTTTGCTTTTGGAGCGCACCCAGGTGTTGACCTGCTCAATGGAAGATGAAGGTGCCTCTATGGATTGAGTCTGCTCAGCTGGACTCGCTCCTCTTCCCTGGTTTGGTTTGAGATCACAGTTTATTCTGCAGAGTGGGGTTCTCATGCTGGGTGAGCGCAGGGTGCTGGTGCCTTTCAGCTCCACACAAAGAGTCCCTGTCTCAAGCACCTCTGCCAAGCTATGTCTAACATACCACCCTGAGCACCTTCCTGAGGAGCATGGACAGGAGCTGGGATTTGGAAAAGTTCTGGAGAGAAGGAGCTGGTGGATCCAGGCCTAGAGCATGGAAAATTGTCTGCACCAGGATGGAACAGAGGGGAAAAGAGAATGTGCTTGAAATACAAAAGTGTTTGAGACTCTCGGGCTTTCCTTTTGGTGAAGTCTGCGTGTGATGTCGAACAGCAGAGATGCTGCTTGCAGTGTAAATAGCAGAGTAAGAGCAGGGCAAAGTTCCAAGGAGCTCCTGGGCATTTAAGTCAGGTTTGCTGCTTTGTTCTCTCTCTGTAATTTAGATAAGAGGTTTACACATATCATTGCAGAGTTCTCTTAAGACTTCAGGCTGTTGATTTAAAACTGAGACACTTGAGAGAGCTGAAGGAATGGGATGGGGGCTTAACTGAACTTTGCGGTTTATACTAGTGCTTAGTTTTCTTTAACTTAATTTTATTTTCCTAATATCTAGCCATAATTTCACTGCTTTGTAGGCTTTTTAGTGAAGAGTAATGTAAAAGAAGGATTGAACACTGGAGCTTTGTCAACATCTCAACATTGCCTATTAATGGGTTTCCCCCTCAACCAAGCAGTAGGTCAGCTTTTTCCGTGGTGTGTCTGTTTTAGTTAAAATACCTCATTAAGTTCTCTACTGTGAATCTGTATTGTGATCACTGAAAGTCCTGGTGATGGTGAAGCACATGTTCTTTGTTGCTTTATTGCCTTTGGGAATGCTCTTTGTTGTGCCAACCCCACACCAATCCATGTGCTTTTGATATGAAAGATGTTGCTTTTCCAATGATTTTCTGTCCAGCTCTCTAAACAAGAATATAAAGATATGTCAGTTTTCCAGAGGAATTATTCCACTAGATCTCTGTTAGATCAATTAAGTGGTAATTTTGATTCTGTATTAAAAATTTTTAGCTTTTCCCGTTTGTGAGCCATTACTAAGTCAATCTACAGGTATTTTAGATAACTGTGCAACAGTTTCTTCCATAACCTCTTCCTAACCTTATTCCCACCTCTGCAGCCACTTTTCCAGATCACCATGTGTTATACTTATCAATTGGTCTTTTTACTTCCTCTTTTTCATCTTTGAGGTACTCTGAAGTGCTTTATAGTCATCCTTGCTAGATTCTGCTCCCTTCCAGCCCCACCTCCCCTTTAGGACATGAACAGCAGAGAAAGGAGTGTTGTGATTCTGTAGTTAAAGTTCTTTTTGAACAAGTCTAGAGGAGGCCACTGAGATGTTCAGAAGGCTGGAGCACCTCTCCTGTGAGGACAGGCTGAGGGTGTTAGGGTTCTTCAGCCTGGAGAAGAGAAGGCTCCAGGGAGACCTTAGAGCAGCTGAAGTGTAACTTAAAGGAACTCCAAGAGAGCTGGAGAGATACTTTTGGCAGGGGCTTGGAGTGATAGGACAAGGAGTGATGGCTTTAAATTGATAGAGAGTGGGTTTAGATCAGGTATCAGAAAGAAATCCTTCCCTGTGGGGTGGTGAGACCCTGGCACACGTTCCCAGAGAAGCTGTGAATGCTCCACCCTGGAAGTGTCCAAGGCCAGGTTGGACAGGGCTTGGAGCAGCCTGGGACAGCGAAGGGTGTCCCTACCCATGGCAGGGGGTGGGAATGAGATGAGCTTTCTATTCCCTTCCAAGCCAAACCATTCTGTGGTAGGATTTTTTCCTTTTGTGGATGTTTGTATGAGGGCAGTGAGGACTTTCTTGAGCTGCAGAGTAAGCTGAGAATTTGTAGCCTAATTCAAATCAATTAGAAATGTTTTCTTACTGAGCTCAGCACCTGACACCAGTCAACTTCTGCGCTAAATGAGCCAAATCATGAAATAATGAAGGCTTTTTGGCTGTAGTGTTTAAGCTGAGAGAATTTAGTATCCAATGGTAATTAGAGTATAATTATTTTAGATTGAGGGGCATGTGCCTGTTATGGTATATAAAATTTTCCTCCATTTCAGTGAGCAGAAGAAGAATTCCATAATGTGCTTCATTTCAAGGTGACCTTGTGTCTTAGTGTTCTGAAAGGGTCTGAGATTTTGTTTATGCCTGCAGAAAATATCAGAGGTCACTGATGTCAGAGGTTGCCATCTTCACCTACCTGTTAGGAGGAGGTAGTGTCAGTTTTGTAGGAGTGCAGTGTACATTTCCAGCCCTTTACAAACAGTGCTCTTCTGCAGAAAGCACCTGCACGTGGTGGTCTTTGTCCACACACAAACTGGCAGAGTTGTCTTTGCATTTCTCTAGTTCCTAACTTTTCTTGCACCAAACATCTTTTGCAGGAGATGTGGGAGGTGGATGGGAAAAGGAAGTGAGTGCAAGAAAAACAAGGGGACTCAGGATTCACCTGTAAATTAGGTTCTGTGCAGCTGCCAAGTGAATTTGATTTTAAATCATAGTTTTGTCTTCTTAGTCTAAACTGTATTTTTCTCCCTCTGAATTAGGTTCGCCTCACGCACATTTCCAAAGTGCAGTTTCAGGGCAGATTGAAAAGCATTTTGAGGCCTTCTGTTTTCATTAGGGAATGAGAATTTCTTTTAAATGTAAATTTTGCAGGCTTATAACACTTGGTTTGGGGAGGATTTTTTTTTCTTTTGTGAGTAATGGCAATTAGTTCTGTAATGCATTTATTTAAATATACATGCATGTAGCCTTGTCTATTATCATGTACTTCTTTCCTGGGAATTACTAGTAATTATATTTTGGTAATGTATTAGTAGAAAACCCTCATTATTTTAAGCTATTTCAGTATAATGTATTATTAGACATTTCAAACAAATCTAAACTGCTAGACAATCTCATTTTTGTAACCTTGGGAATATCCTCAAAGGAGCACAGAATGTTATTTCAGCAAAAGGAATGAATCGAGACAATAATTAAAATATGCATTTAGTTTGAGTAATGTAAATGCAAAGAGTGGATCACAGAAAATCAAATTGCTGAATAGGATGTTAAAATAGTGCTTGGGCAGACATAGAACATTTTAAATGAACTTTTTATTTCAGTATTTTATTTAAATACTTTTGAGGCTTTTGAAGGCCAGAGGGGAGCTAGCTGAATTGTTTTCTTTGTTTTACATTGTATTTTTACAATTTTATTGCATGGAAAACTTTGCAATAAGCTGTCCTCCCTGCTTTGTATCTTTGAGTGACCTGAAAACAAAATGTTTGTCTAAAATGTTCTTTATTGCTTTAGAACACATTATAGGATGGTCTCTGATAACAGAATTAACTGTGTGTGAAATGAGCTCATATACAGCTCATAAGATGGTTTACATGAGTAAGGCTTAGTTGTGTGAATTAAGTTTTCAGAATCCATCATGGAACCAGCTTCTTTGTGAAAAATGATAGACTTGGGAGTTTGATAGTTGATTCCTTACTGAAATTTCATTTTGTACGTATATTTGGAAGTTAGCTATCTTGTTTTCTCTTGGATTTTTGTTGTGACCATGCTGCTTTCCCATGGAAACACTCTCAAAATATCAGTTTTAGAAAGCAGATGTAATAGATTTTTCCAGCAGCAGTTCCTTGTTGGTTGCAGTATCTGTAAAAGCTAACGACATTAAGGAGTAGTGGAGTAGATCTTTCAAAGCACAAGTAACGAGTAATAGGGGTGTTTTGACATAGTGTTTAAAGAGAAAAAAAACCATGGAATTTGGTTTCCTGCCCAGAACTTTGACTGACTGTCTGGGAATTCAGTGCCGTATGTCAGTGTTGTGTAGAACTGCTGTACGTACACTGCAGTGATTCTTTACAATTGTTACAGTGTCCTGCAAGGTTAGGGCCAGCGAATTGATAGTTTCCAATATTTTGAGTCAGCATTGATAAAGACTTCCACTGCTGAGGAAGTGCTGCACAGTAAATATTTCCCTTTCTTCCAGAGAGACTGCGGGGTTCATCTTCCTTGTCCACATACTGTAAAAATTTACCATTTTTGCAGGCATGTTTCAACTTTTGGATTTCAGTGCACCTTTTTTGTCACCTTCTGTGTTTGCAATAATTACCTCTTGCAGTACCATTGGTTGTGTGGAGTTCTCAAGCTCCTGGAGACTTTCAAAGCCATCGTACCTTTCTTTGAAACAGCCACAGTTAAGCATGTGTAGCCAGTGCTGCTGAAGCAGAGCTTTACACCTTGTTTATTGAATCTTTAAAAATCTTATTTTCATAATATCACTTCGCCAACAATAGCTATCCAAGCTGCATGTTACAAATTTTTAGAGCATGCTGTAGATAGTTCTTACAGCTATTGTGATCACTGGTAAGAGGTTATTTCCTTAGTAAAGAGCTCATTTCTAATTGTGCTCTTGGGGAAGCCAACTGACAGTATCTTAACAAAGATGATGAAGTAAATGCAGGTGTTTGTCATCCTAACACAACTTTCAGACTACACAATGGTGTATTCAATGTGTATTTCCCTCCCTAAGCAAACAGTGTGGAATAAAAGAGGGTGTTAGGTATGAATCAGAGTAGTAGTTGATTGCAGGAATCCAGACATGGGAGAACTGGAATTCTTGAAAGATGACGTTATTTTATACAGAGGAGAAATGACATATTTTTAAATGTCACTGCAAGAAAAGACAGGGTTTGGCGTTAGTCTGGATGGGAAGAGATAGGGAGAAAAGTAGAAAAACAATTAAAAATACTTTTGAGTTACTAGTAAGGTTTTTATTTTGGGATAGCCAAAGAATACTACTGTAAGATTCTTAAATCTGGCAGTTACTGAAGACCTCATGCGCTATGCAAGGGCCAGGAAAATGCCTCCTCCCGGGTGCTGGTGCTCTGCAGAGATACTCTCCTTGCCCAGTTTTTGTGCTTGTCACTCACTGGGATGACGATGGAGTCTGTGGTGGGCTGAGGGCTTGGTGCTGCTTTGCTGAGAATGAATCTGGCAGCCAGAAGCGTCCCAGATGTTGTCTCCTGATTTCAGCACCCCACTCCCCCCCGTGCCCCTTGCAGTGCTCAGTGGCAGTCCTGCTTTGTTCTTAGCTCTTGGCTGTGACAGTGCACGATCTGCCTCAGCACAAACCTCTGCCTGTTGCCTCTGACATAGGGAAACTGATCCCACATGGCTGAGGATGTGCTGTTGATGCCTTGGAGAGGCTACCTAGAACAGAGGCTAGACAGAAAATAAAGCAGGTGTGTATTGAAAGGCCTTCAAAGGGTACAGCTTGGGCAGTGCAGGAGCCTCACAGAGGCTACACCCGAGATGGATGATGGTCATGAGGTTTTCAGACAGATGGAAGTTTGGTCTGTTTGCACATCAGAGGTTAATTGTCCAATTACAGCTTCAGGTAATGAAGTCATTTACTCCAAGTTTTGCCCCCCATTTCACTATTGTTTACACCTCTTGGGGCCTGAGACCATAATGTGTCCTTGAGCTTCAAGCCAAGAGAGAAATTGTTGTGTCTGAATAAAATGGGAGAAGAGTAGCTGACAGGCTACTGTCAATTTTAGAGGAATTTTAGAGTTATGCACTAAAGCAGTACTGATCTGAAAAATATAAAGGCTGAAACTTAAGGCATCACAGTTGGTGATGGTGCTTGCAGAGTGATTGTTTGTCTGTTTCTGCTTGAGCTGGCTGCGAAGGTGGCTTTGGATGATCTGTCGCGGACGTGGCACAGCTTGCTCTGGACCTGCAGAACTGCCAGCAGTGCCAAGGATAGCCAGGCTCCAAGGCTTTGGTGTTAGGGGTGTTATCCTTCACTGAGATTCAGCAAGGGCACAAGGGTAGGCTTGGATGAAGCTGAAAAAGGTGATCTGTCAGTAAATAACCCAAGGTCTGCCACCACATGGAAGGCAGGGACAGCACCTGAACAGTCCATGGTTATTTCAGTTTGAGGATGTCTCTGTCCTTCCAGAGGGGTTGCTGTGTGCTTCTCCAAAGTGTGCTACCTCCTGCTGGGGTTTCTGCCTGAGTTCAGCACCTGCCAGGCTATTTGAAGGGAGCATGTGGCCAAGGCAGTGGAGTTTGTCCCTCTGTTTCAGGTGGGTGTTTTTAAGGTGTGCTGTAAGTTGACAGCTTTCTCTTGGGGTGATGCTGGAACAGGCCCTCTGCTTTCTGTGTTATGCTGCAAGGGAACAACTGAGCAGCACAATCAAAATGATTTGCAATGTGTCCAGTGTCCCTCATGGAACACACTTCTGCCTGTGACAAACTAACGTACAGTTACCAGGAAAGAGCAATGCTTAGACATTTGCATTTAATCTGCAGCATCTGCAGATTAAAACCCACCATATTTGGCAGCTCTCCTACACACACTTCCCTCTGCACACACTCCTAGCAGTAGGGTCAGGAGGAGACCAGCACTGCATGGCACTTGCAGTCCTTTTTTTTGATGGCAGTAACTTTGATGGAGCCAGTCCAGAGAAGGACAACAAAGCTGGTGAAGGAGCACAAGTCATAGGAGGAGAGGCTGAGGGATCTGGGATGGCTCAGCCTGCAGAAGAGGAGGCTCAGAGATGACCTTATTGCTCTTTACAGCTATGTGAAAGGAGGCTGTAGCCAGATGGGGTCAGTCTCTTCTCCCAGACAACCAAAGACAAGAGGAAGTGGCCTCAAGTTGAACCAGAGGACCACTGGATCTTTGGAAAATTTTCTATTTTCTTGGATGTTCTACTAGCCTTTTTTCCCACGTCCCCATGCCTCTGCTTGCCAGGTTCCTTTCCTTGAGTCAATCGCCACTCACATTTCAGTACTTACTGGGCAGGTGATGGACATTCAGAGGTGGCTTCTGGCTGAGGAGGGTTTGAGAACAGAGAAAACTTAAGGTCAGTCTTTGGCTCTGAGCTTCAGGAGTACTTCAGTCTGAGACAGCTTCATGGGAACATTCCTGGTGAATATTTCTAAGGAGATTTCAATCTAATATTGATTTCCAAGGACAGAGGGCTGCAGGTTTTCTGCAGTAATTATTTTAGGATGTATTTTGTCAAATTCTGAGACACATCTCAAAACCCTGCCTTGAAGATTTGATGGCATTATGTGACTTAGCATTTGAAGGTAATGTTTTTGATATGAAGTAGAAATAGTGCTTGGTGTTTATGCTGTATTCAGTTTTCTTTGTTTATTAGTTACAGGAACATCCCTGGGGCTACTTATTTTACAAAAAAAATCAACAATTTTGCAATTCACATTTTCTTTGATGAAATTGATAAGCTAGAATATATTTATACATATGATGTAGAGCAAGGAGGGAGATAGCTTCAGACAGTTGTCTCAGAAGTTAATGTTTTCCATGACCCAAGTATCTTGGCTAGATTGAAAAAAAGGAAAAAAAGGAAAAAGCTGAAATGTACTTTCAAAAAGTGCTGCTATTAAAAAAAAACAACTAAAGAGGAGGGGTGCTGGGGGAGAAATCTTGACACCAGCAGCTCTGTCACAGCAGAGTTTCTCTCGGATGTCTGGAAAAAGTCTTATACTTCTGGGATGCTTTCCAAAATATTTTCAGTGACCATTGCCACAGGCGTGAACTTCTTAATGCGTTTTGCAGTAATCTCCAGCACAGTGAAATTGATTGCTGTCTGAAAGCTTTTAATGATAACAAGCAAGTAGGGCAGCATAAGTGCCATGAGCTAATTTGCCTGTGTGCATTATGTTGCATGTTAGAGGAGTCCTGCAGAGACAGATGCATCACCTCAGGAAAATCCTGCTTAATGTTTTTTACAGAATTATGTAATTGCATATTTATCATTTTACATCTTGCAGGGAAGATCTTTTTTTTGCATACACAAAGGATGTATGGCCTCTGGAGATACTTCATTTGGTACCCAGGGAAAGGTCTCTGGTGGCTTCCTGAGTTTGAGCTTTTCTAGGATTCACTTTAGAGAAGCTGCAATAGATAAAAAAGCCAGAGCAGTTTTAGGAAATGCCTTTCCAGCAGACAAAAATGTTCTGTATCAAAGGTGCACCTTCTTCATGTGTCTACCAAGGAATGTCAGGAAGCTTATAAATGAAAGATTCTATCTTCAAGTTGGGGCACTGAGGAAGCTTAAAATATAGTGCAACCTAATGGGGTTTTTTTCCATATTATCTTAGTATTCCTAATGCAAGAGATCATTAGAACTAGAGAGGTTCATCCACCCAGACCATCACCTTTCCAAGACTGAAATCTGAGCTGCAGTTCAAATCAAAGAGAAGAGGTTTCAAGAATTATGTTTTTTCTGTAAATAAGAAAAATCCCACCACCAAAACACGCATGTGTATACATATGTATATATATATATATATAAAAACCACAATATTTTTATACGCACACATACGTGTGTGATAATCAAAATTGTTAATGCAAACAGAGAAGCCTGATCTCGCAGAGCCTGGTGCGTCATTGTCCCTCTGTGCCAGCAAAGACATGCTGCTCCAAAGTCCTTCATCCTGCACTGCTGCTCCCACAAACCACTGTGGTTGTTGGATGGTTTGCAGAGGTGAGGAGTGAAAAACAAGAATTTGAGCACCAGCAGAGAAAAACAAGCTGTCCTAAGAAGGCTTTGTAGCAAGGGATAAAAAGGTCAAGGGATACATTTATCCCCCTCTACCTTCGGAGCAGCTACTTGGCGCATCCAGCAGAATTTTTCCAGACTGTCACTGGTTCATCAGTCGGGGCTTTCTCTGAGTTTTAAATGCCAACATCACTTCAGTTCAGAGGAATTGCTGGCTTCTTTCCCAGACAAGATTTCCCAAATTCAAAATGACCTTTCAAGATCCTAACTAGTAGGAGCTGAACAGAGATTTCCTCTTCATCAGACCCTGTCTCAGATTGATCCTTTTACTGACAGCACAGACCAGTGAAAGACCAGCCCTTCACTTGTGATCATAAACACCTCTTTTGGAGAGGGGCAAACTTAACACTGAATTTGTTATATATTCCAGATACTATTGCTCTTGTGTTTGATGCACTGATTACGTAAAGGCAAAGGGGAGTACCAGTGGAATTACTAGATTTCTAGATTGCTAATTTTTTTTTTAAATTATTTTTTAAATAATTGTGAGGCTCTGCTCTGGGGTGTGCTGTAGGAATTCAAACTGCAGCTTCAGCTCCCTGGAAACCTGTGCTGAAAATAATAATGTAGAGACAGCCTGTCCTGATGTCCTTCTGGGAAGTCTTGAAATGTGGCAGGATAGAAAACTGCTTTCAAGGAACAACCAGTGACCATTTCTTGTTGAAGTATTTCAAATGCAGAGTTGCAAACTCTTGTTTTTCTATTCCTGAAGAAATTTGGGCAAAAGAAAAGTGCAGAAACAAATACAATGCTGGTTCTTACGACAGGAAAAAACACTGTGGGAGATGAGTGACACTGTAAAATTAATGAAAAGGCCAGACTAATTTACCATTAGCATCAGCTTTAGTCCCATAGCTGAGTTCTGAAGGAACAGCAGAGATATAACAAGGTTCTTCAGTTTTTTTTAGTAATACGTTGTGGAAAAAGATACCAAAAGATTGGGGAAAAAATTGCAAGTGCTGGAAGTATGCATAACTGCCTGAAAAAACATAGTATAAATGTAAAATACAGAAAGATAATAACTGAAACCTGAAATAGCTTTGTTCTATCATGAGATCTTTCTTTCAGCTAGGGTTTCAAGTTTGGCATTTTCAGCTTTGTTTTATTTATATTTTCAGCTTTTCCATATTTTGACCATGGTAAAAGATAAAGACTTGTGAGACTGAAGGAATATAAGGTTTGGTATTTGTGCTCTGTGCCATGTGCTCTATTCCTCTAACAGCCCAGCTTATCAGCCTGAGCTGTTGTCACATCTTTGTCGTGAGATTTTCAGTTTGGAGTTTACTCTAGAAGACTGGAGGGTAGAGTTGCATAGATGGAAGAAACATGTTTTCATCTGCAATTTATTAAGTATTCTTTTGCAATGCTTTTCATAAAAATGTTAGAATATTTAGGTATACGTTGTTTTTCTGGTAAAGCAGCTCCTTCTTCATTTTATAGACACGTTAAAATTATGTTTTCTACATCTGTACCCAGCAGCATGCTCAGGCCTGAATCCCAAACTGCTAAGTAGACTGTAATAAAATAACTTGCTTTATTTTTCTTCAGAATTTTTCAATAGTGTCTGAGAATCTCATGCTTCATTTTTCAAAGTATGCTTTAAAGCCAAGTGTGGTGAAGCAGAGACCGTTGTGAAGATGTTGTGTGGCTTTGTCAACTGAGGGAGAAATATAAATTGAAGCAGAAACACAGGAAAATTCTCTTGGGTATATTTAAAGTCAGAATATGGTAAATTCTTGGATATTGATTTGAATACTATGGGGGTTTCTATGAGGCATCTTAATAGTTTTCACTTTCATCAAATGCCACAGCGTAGGCTGTTTGCACTGGCAGCCAGAGCTCTGAGGTGTAAACAAGGCTGAGCCTTTCCTTTTTGGGAGTAAACAGGCACAGACCACCAGCAGTTCTTTACACTTCTAGTATTTTTCTTCTTCTTTCCTTAATACAGATCACTCTGGCTCAGCAGGTTCACAAGCCGCTGCTTCTTGTGTCTCTGTAGGATGTGGATACTGCTCTGGCCATATAAAATAGTACAGTACTATAGAATATCTTTGCTTTGGGATTATTTTCTGCCTCTGCTGCTTAACTGCTTTGCAAAGCATTTGCTTGGCTTGGGTGTTCCACCCACAGGTTTTATTATTTTAAATTTATATATTTATCTAAATACCCTGATTGCAGGATATGTAATGATGCCCTGGCATCACTGGCTGCTGGCAGAAACAAGGTGATGCCTGTGATTATCCCCAAGTATGAATGCACAAACAAATCCAGAGAGCAGTGCTGTGTCGGTCTGGAAATCTAGTCCAGAGGCAAAAATGCTAAGTTTTTTATCTGCTGTTCCCCAGCTTTATTTCAAAGCTGTTCATCCTCAGTTCATGATTTTAAAGCAGTTCACTCTTTTGCCTCATCAATGCCTAATATTTGTTAATGCCTTGTACTAACGGCAGAGGCATTTTGTGCATATTACATTTGCTCTCAGTGCACAGTAAAAATTCCTGAGATTTGTACTCTCAGCTGATGCAGAGAATGGATCCTGCTGTAAGTCAGCCTTTGTTCCAACCTTTCCAATGTGGTCTGTGCTTCCAGCTGGGAGCTTGATTTCTTTGAACTTGAGGTCCCCACACAGACAGGTTTTGGTTAGTGTCATGACCCTCCATTTCAAAGCTGGTGTTCTATAAGGCATTGGTAAGTGGTGAGCAAACCAGCTCAATTCTCTTGATGTAGCTAAAAGTGCAATTGGGCCAATGCTTGGCTCAGTCCTGCATTTCAGAACCTGAGCATCATGTGCTTGAATTGTGCTGCATAAACTTTAATTCTCTTCTCTTGTGGAGAAGAGCTTGTGCTGCTGCTGAGCCTTAGCCGGCCTGAAGTGACAAAAGAACCACCTTTGACAACTGGAGGAAACTGAAGTCATTTAACAATCTCTTTTCTTTGAAGCAAAGGAATTCTGTTCCTCTTATCATCCAGCTTGCTGATGTTGTGTCCAAGGTTTCTTTTGCTGTTTTGACTGAGCCTGAAAGTTCCAAAAGCACAGATCACTTTCTGAAGCGGCTTCTGCCCCTGGCTGAAAATGCAATGGAGTTCATTAGCCTGGAAGTGCTGGCTGAGACCCTGCTGGGAGAAGGGGAGCTGCTGTTGTATTTTTTTGTATCCCTTGTGCCATTTTGGACTTGAGCAGTATTTATTTTTAGTATATTTAAACAGTGCAGAAGGAAGGGGCAGTTGTAATATGGCATATTTACATCATGCTGTCAGTTCCTGGCAGCTCCCTTGCCTGTCAGAGAACAGAATTGGTCCATTAAGGATGTGAGTGCTACTTATGCCCACGAGTGGTGAAACATCGTCTCCAGGGTGGGAAGGCCTCCCCAGGCCAGCAGGTTTGTTTGTTTTTCTAAGGTGGAGTATGGGGAATTTTTTTTCTTGTCACAGGGACAGGAATGGGCCATTCTACCTCCCACTTTTTCCTTCTTCTCCTCTACTCTGGAAAAAGAGAGGCGAAGTCTCTACGTGAGATCAGCATGTGCTGGTTTTTCCCCTCATGTCACGCTTAAGTTCTCTGCCCCTTTATAAAAATAAAAATCTATAAATAAGAAAGAACAAATGCTGAGGGGGACTAACTGGACCCACAGTTATGTGCATGTAGTCACTCGTCGAAGTGTGCCTAGCCCCATTCCTCCCAGGCTTCATGCATTCCCTGTTTCTTATGCTGTCAGCTTCTGAGGATGGGAAACATGCACAAATAGTCCTGGCTGGAGCTTTTTTTGCCCTACCATAGTATAATACTAATTGAGTTTAGGCTGAAATGTTGGGCTTATCTGCTGTTGAATTAGCTCATTCTCCATTTCTGTATATTTTCCCCCACTTTGGAGGGGAAAAAAATGGCAATGAGTTTTGCTGCCACGCTTTAACATCCTAGTAATACCTTTCTCCTGGAATTAGGCAGTATTTAGCTCTGATCTCTCCTGTGTGACTCTGTTTGCCTCAAGCACAGGCACCCTGTGATTTCCCTTTCTTGGAAGCTGCCCTGTCTCAGCATGTGGGTAGGAGGCCATGTAAATAAATACCAACCACTTCTTAGCCTTCAGTAGGCATTTCCTTTTTCCTGGTGGCTGCAGAAGAAACACTTTCTCACAGTTTGGCATCAAACATTTATATAACTTTCCTGGTTGTGGAATTTTTGTTTAGACAGTCAGATTCTTGGTATAGTTTTTTCATCAGTTTCTATTTTTGCTCATCTGTGGTTGCTTGGTTTGTCAGTAAATAGTGTCTGTCAGAAGAAACACTTCATCAGAAACTTCTTGAATTTTCAGTAATTGAATAGTAAGTCATGACAAGCCTATTCTGTAATACTGAAAGATAAGTTTTAAAGAAAAAGTTATACTTGGAGGTTTTTTCTTAGCTATGATGGAATATATCTGCCCAAAAGACTTTTTTATGTATAACCTGCCTTAAGTTTTTGAAGTTGACTATGAAGTATCTTACATTGCCTTGCAGTCCAGCTTTCAACTGAAAAAGAAAATACTTGCTTTTGATACAAAGTTTAATATAAGCTAGAATATTTTTCAAGTGTGTGTCCCTTTGTCATGGCAGCAGAGCTAATACGTTGTTATCCTTTTATTTACTATACTAGTTAGGATATAAATTTATAATAGCAAAACAGATCATATCAATACAAATCAGTATTAGAGGATAGGTACTTCTAATTTGCATACATAAGTATTTATAAGATCTTTATTTAGGTTATTTACTATTATTTAATTTTTATTGATAAATAATGAAGATACATGGCTTAGTTTTATTATTCTCAGTGGTCATTCTCACTGAGTGGGTGATAGTGTACAGTCCCTGCTGGGAGAGCCCCAAGGCTCGCCCCAAGGACCATAGAGATTCCCCTGGAAGCAGAATACAAATCTGAACTGTGATAAATAACTACAGAGTGGCACAGAACTAGACTCCTTCATGGGAGCTGGTGTTAGATGAGACAGTGAAGAGTGTACCTATGTATCTTCTTTTGTGTGGAATAATTTCTAGGGTAGTTTCAAAATCCATTAGATGCTTTTTATGTAATACACAGAATTTGATAACCTTTGTATTCAACAAGAAAAGAAACTGTGCTTTTCCAGAAGGGCTTTTGAAATCTGCTTTTTCCTCTCCTGAGGCCTGCTAGGAGGCTGTCTAGGAAAGTGAGCCTTTGTTGGCCATGTCAGTATTTTTATATTTTCACTCTTAGGGCCTTTCTCATCCAGCTTAGTTTTGCAATCTGCTGAAGCTCAGCCAAGATGAATTGCATCTGCCCTCACAGAACACACATTCAGCCCAGCCAGGACATCTTCACATCCTCCAGTCCTATGCCCTGCAAGTTACTTGGTGTATTCTGGGAAATACGTCCAGAGAAAATAGAGTCCTAGTTTAGTTTGTCCCTTTGTCCTGGCTCATGGCACACGATAAACTCTTGTCCCATGCGTATTTCTTCCTTGAGCCAAGCCCCATGAGTGGTGTCCCAGCCCAGAATACTTCAGGGAGTGCAGTGGTGCTGGACTTCAGAGCTGGCTCTGGTGCTGGCTGGGCAGAGACCAGTCAGCCTTGCTTCATGCTGCCTGATAAGGGACTGTAAAGGAATCAAAGCTTTCCAACTTGGGTGATTTATTGAAGTTCTGTAGGGTCATTGGGTAGCCAAATTCACAAAAACCCCATTTAGTATCCACTGGAAGAGTTCCAGGGCATAAAACCTCTCTGCACTCCATTGCTGCCATAGGGAACCAGCCTTAACAGTAAAGCCTTAATGGCTTTTAGAAGCTGTTCAAGTGTGCTGTGTTAATACCCCTGTGAGCAGTGCTGTCCTGATGTGCAAGCCCAGAATGAGGGCTTTGAGGATGCCCTCTTGTCTTTGGATCCTTCTATTTAACATCAGGTGTGTTTGCAAAGCAAACCAGAAAGGTTTGCTTCAGTTTATCCATCAGTGCAAGGACTTTAATACAATGGAAACAGCAAATAATCCCAGGGGTTTTTTGTTCTGACATAATAAATTACTTGGGAGTATTGCTAGTTCTTAATTGGAAGTGAGAGGAAGGAAGAAACCTTGAAAAGGTGAAATTACAGGGATTGTGCTGTGAATGAGGGTTGTGATGAAATTGTGAAGAAGTTGGCTACAGCAAGAGTGAATAACTCATTCCTATTTGGAGAAAAAAGCTGGTTAGATTAGAGTCTGATTTTGTTTGTACATTTGATTGATTTGTATGGGTTTTGTATTTTTCACTGGCAGAGTGAAAGTTTCTGTGTGGGTTTATTGAATGCCATGCTTACATAATTAATAATATCAACAAAGTAGAGATGAACTTATGTCGCCAGTTACTTCACTTGCTGTGCAGACATAGAAGAGTTCTTTTTTGATCAGACACTTTTATGAGTTAAGTCTGACCCTTGCCTTTCTAGAATTCAGAGGAATGAAAAAATAACAAATGTAGATGTTTATGTGTTTGAGGTGAACTTTTTTTATTAGGAAATGTTTTAGACGGGTCAGTGAAAAATACAACTGAAACCGAGGTTTCAGTTCTCTCGCAGGTAGGTCTATGAAAGATAAGCAGACATTTAAATTTGGGTATTTCCTTATGATAACAAATGTACCAATGTCATTACCAACTCAACAGAGCTTGCTGACATCAGGCTTCTTCTCATACATTGATTTAATCCATCTTTTTTCTAGGAAAAAGAGAAGAAGTATATGCTGCCTTTGGACAACTTGAAAGTGCGAGATGTTGAAAAGAGCTTCATGTCCAGCAAACACATCTTTGCATTGTTTAACACAGAGCAGAGGTAAGAAAAGGTGCTATTCTGCACAGACTTCTATCAAATGGGATCTAGCTTAGCATTTTAATAACTGTGAGTGCAGTTCTGCTGTTTCCACCATGCTGAGTACACAAGGTGCTGATATTCTTGATTTATCTGCTGCTTTGCTGTTGCATAACCATGGGATGAGAGGTTGGTGTCCTCCAAGCCACTCATGGGGTGAAACAGCTCCATGATGAGTCAGCCAGTCCTTCCTTATGGCTGAATAATCATCTCCTGATCCTATTTTTGTTTTATTTGGCAGTCACCTAGGCTTACCAAAACATTCATGACTTCTGTACCTTGTGACCAGATTCAACTGGTGTAAATCACAAAAGCGTCATTGCTTTTCACTTTCTCCAGTGGAAAATCTTGCCTGTCACTAATCTTGGGACTCATTTGATTGTTTGTTTGGGTTTAAACACTGCTGAATGGAGAAAAATTAGATTCCTCTACTCCTCTAATTAATAAAATCTTTGCTTTTTGGTTTGTGCCCCACACTTTTCCTCTCAGACTCCTTTCTGTTTTAAGTGGTATGGGTGCTCTATGGAAATTACTCCTGATGCACAGCCAGTTCAGATTACTGTGCACAAACAGTTTCCTTAAACATTACAAAAGACATAAAAGTGTATTTTTTTTTTTTTTAACTGAGGAGGAGAGTTGCATTTTTAGCTGTTTCAGTGGAATTGCATTTTAGCAGATAAGGGGCAATTTCTGTAAGTTTTTTTTCAGGCAAATAAGTAAGTTGAAGTGCAGGGGTAGCATGGATAGATATCCTTGTTTCCCTGTACTGCTAAATTCCTTCACACCTGCTTCTCCCTCACATCACCAAAGCTTGGCATTACCTACAGATATTCAAGATGATGAGGGTTGGATGTGGCTCTCTGCAGAGGCAGCTGTCTCTGCTCCCAAACTAGCCAGGAATAGTGGCCAGAATTTCAGAAGCAAGGAGTGCCCCTCCCTCCTGCAAAGCAAAAGCAAAGCATGGGATTTCTGGGCTGTCAAATTTCTGCTGACTTCAGAAATGTGAGGACACAATGTCAGTGTCAGCCTGAACCAGCCCAGGAAGGCTCTGACACCTCAGCCAGGCTGCAAGGGGACATGGTCTGCCAGGAGATGCCCTTTGAAAGCATGTCACACACATACTAGCTGGGAATAACATTTCAAATGCTCGACCAGTTGCGTTTCTGGAGCCCAGAAAAAAGCTTTGAAAAGCTTTTCACATTCTTAAAAACATAAATGATCTTGGGTGCTGGAAATGAATGTAATTCTGATGATTCTTGCTGTAGTTATGTGGGGATCATCCCAGTGTTGTGTGTACATCCATCAAGAAAGGTAACTGTCCTGGTGGCTTGATAGCAGCTGTACATACTAGGTTCCTTCCATGAGAAATTTGTTAATTTTAGCTAATTGTTTCTCCTTTGCTTCGACTAATGGCTTTCAATATTATCATCATCATCAATATTAATCATTGAACTGCTGTGAAAATCCAAGAGAATAATTTCCATTGGCAAGTTTGGGATTTATTTAGGTGGTATATAGCTGGGCATCCACATTTTCACTTGATCTTAATTCATACTAGACATCAAGGATTTCAAAATCAGATGTCTAAAATGTTTGCCATGTCTGTAATAGCCCTGCCTCTTTGGGCTCTGAGTAGAGCAAGCTGCTCTAAAAACATCCTTATATCCACATGGGCATGTTAAGACATGACAGCACAGCAGTAAGACCACAAAATACCTTTGCCTTGGGAGAGGCAGATCATGAAATCAATCTTGCAGCTTTAAGGGAGGCAGAAGTTGTTTTTGAAGAAATATTTATTGAATTCTAATTAAAACAGCAGTTTCTCTGTTACTGTAAACCAGCTGATTTTTGATATTTCTAAAAATCTGCCTCCTGGCACAAATTGATCAAAACAAGATTGGTATCATTTTCCACTGAATCATGAATTTATAGATGTGTCAGCAAAAACAGGAATATTGGTTCTCGAGTAGAGTGATCTGGCTGGGGACTCTGTCCCCTATCCCACATTCTTAAGGGAAGGGAAAGAGGGAATTGATAAAGATGTGTTGAAATAAGAATTCTTACTGTTGCTTTACTTTGTGGTAATCTGTTGAATCCTGGTTTCTGATGTGTGTGTGTGAGTATGGCTTGCTTTTCAAAGATCATGTAAAAAATTAACTTTGTTTCTGGCTGGCTTTTTTTTTTTTTTTCTTTTTGTTGGGGGGTGGTGGAGTGGTTGCTTTTTTAAATTAAAAAAACCTTAGCAACTGAGAAAGAAATCAGCTTTCGAAGTCTGCCCACTGAGGGTTCTGGTTATGGAACCATTTTGCAATTTAAGATGTAGATCGTTAAAGAACAAAGGCGAAATCATCTGTTCCAGCTTCCATGATAGCACAGAGATTATTCTGTATCTTTTTTCCTCCCCCCACCCCACTCAATCTGCAGCATTTTTTCCCTTAACTATGAAATCTTTCTTAATGTTCAATTAAATTATTTTAATTTTCAAGCAAAAACCCTCTAGGAAAAGAATTTTAATAAGCTTGTTCTCTTTTTCATTCCCAGCCCCTCACTGCATAGGTATTTGCTCCAGCCATATGTTTCTGATACTGTACATTTCAATAGTTTCCTGGATTATGCACTGCATTTTTTCCACTTATGAAAACCTTTCCAGCTCTGCAATATAGTTACCAGGAAAATACTCATTTCACTGCATAGAAGGAAAAACCATCTTGAGTTAGCTGAGACTTGGGGTTAGATGGAGAAAGAAACTAACAGTATCTGTCATTTTGATTTACTGCAGAAGTCAACAGTTCTCTGACAGGAATCAAATGTGACTTGGTAATGCAGAGTAAATGGAGACTGTGACGATTGATTTCACAGTGAAGATAAATTCTCATGAAATGAACATAATTGTGTGTTTATGAAAAGGCTGCATTGTGAAATAATTAAATTATTTTCATGTTACTTTCTAATTAAATCTTAAAAAAAAAAAAAGGTGAGGGTGGGAAAAGGAAAACTTTGCCTGAAAATAGTTACAGTATTACTTAAAGAAGGGGGAGGTTGGGTTTGTTTTTCTGCAAAGTAAGTAATACATTTAAAGTTTTTGAATGGGCCATTTACTTAATTTATAGACACTATGGAAGGCCTTTGCAATGGACTCCTCTAGTTTCCTTACCTTAGAAGTACTAGATATTAAAACAAAGTAAATTCAAGTGAGTGCCCTGTGATTCCTGGATCATTTTTGTGATCCAAAAATGCCTTTAAGTGACTGAAGTTGAGCTGTGGGTTCAGGCAGTGTGTGTTTAAACCTAAAGCTGTCAAGTGAGTGCTATTTTGTGTTATCCATTTTCTCCACAGGAAACTCGTGGCAAGTCTGGTTTTTCTTAGACTGGAAAAAGAGATCAAATATATTGAGTATTTAAAAATAATGATGCTATAGGAAAAGAAAGAATGTTTGCAGTACTGCTGTAGAGCTTACTGTGAAGCTGTGTAGATGTAGCCACCGAGTGACTTTCTAGGCAGAGCTAAGAATGGAGAAGAGAGGATTTTGTCATCATCTCAGCTCACGTTCAGTAGATTAACCTGTCATGTTCTCATTGCTGAGTGGGTAAGACTTGTTCAGAGCTCAGGAACAAAGAAAACAAATTCTGTCCATCCCAGAAAGTTTACTTTCCTTGCAGGATCTAATTCCAAATACTTGATTTATTCTCCGTGTATTTCTTGTGAAAATTATTCACTTTTTGGTGCTTTTTCTGTTACCCAAGTCCTGTAACCTGGGACAAGAGCTGTAGTCTTAAATGTGTGTCCCTGAAGGATGTGTGCAAGTCCCACCTCTCCTCCCCCCTGAGAAGGGCAAGCACTCATTAGTTCTCAGGATCTCGCCCTGTTGATCCACGTGGAACTATTTTGACAGATTGTCTGTTGTTCTAAAGTAATCTCTTGCCTTTGCAGTAGTGTAATTACACTTTTTTCCTGATTTACTGGTCAAGAAATTGTTGTATTACTGTATTACAACTCCAGTTATATAATAGTTCCCTTTTAATTAAAGAAATGATGCTGAGTAAAGAAAACTGTCTTCATTTGCTAGAAGCAGAGAAAAAGCTTCTTTCCACCTGTACTCCAACTCTGGAGAGGTGAATTCTCTTTTATAGGAGTAGGGATTCTCCTAGGTACAGGTTTTGGGGGTTATAAATGGTCATAGGCTGCAGCGTTTGTTAAGTTGCTGAATTTTCAAGCCTTCCCTACCAATACTGGGAGCAGTAACCACAGGGTGAGGAAGGGTTACCTGGTGGAGAGTCCCTGATCAGGAGCCTTCCTCTGCTCCTCTTCAGACTCATTCCTTTCCTCAGAGCCAAAGGAGCAGAAGCAGAGTGTGGAATTCTGCCTTCCTTGCAAAGGAAGATGTCAGCAGTTCTCCTTGTCTTTTACTTTCCTGCCCATCCAGGACCCAGATGAAAGCGTTGCTTTCCTCACGTATGTGGTTCTGTGTGATAGAGGGGTGTGAGGAGCAAGTGGAAAGCACAGAACTGTTCCTTTTGCTTTCACAGGAGTGGGTTCCTGGGAGCAGAATGCCCCTCAGTCATGACAAAGCACTTGGACAGAATCTGCCATCCCTGCTCCAGAGCTGCCTGTCTGTAAAAACAGATCTTTAATCTGACAAACAGATAAATGTCCAGAGGAGAGCAAGCAAAAGGCCATTTTGAGGGCACACAATAGGACTGAAAATAGAACTGCCAGATGAGGAATTGTAGCTGCTGACTCCTGAGTACACTCTGTCTGTCAGGAATCATATTGCACAGGGAACTGTGGTGTCTGGCAGGACCCAGGAAATCACACTGTGTACTCAGTGAAAGGTATCACTGTGTATTTGGGATAGATGTTGTTGGCTCTGTGTTGCTCTAGAAGGGGATGGAGCACAAGTTGTTTCTGGGACTCCAAATGTACTAGAGCTTTAAGTACTGAATTTCTAGCCATGGGCAGCAACTGGTTAACTGCTATCCATATATAAGGGAAATTGGGCAAGAGCCAAAATAAAGGGAACTAGTGAAAGGAGACCGGGTCAGAGGAGGTGTTGGAGAGAAGCCAGGCTAAAGGAGAAAGCCTAAAATGAGATGTATGTTTAGTTACTGTTTTTGAATTACTCAGAAAGCTAAGCCCCAGGAAGAGCTGGACTGTAAGCCGTTCAGAGCCCTCTCTGTTCGAAATGGAAGAGAGAGAATCTGTTTAATTAAAAAGCCCTACAAATTTAATCCAGGAAAAAAGCTGCTAACATTTCTAAACAAACTCCTAAAATGCTGGAGAGTACAATATTTAAGAACAAGAGAAATATACAAACTCAACTCAAGGAATAGCTAGCCTTTATTGCCAACTGCTTTCCCTTAAAGGAAAAAAAAGAAAAAAGTTGGTTAGTTTTTTTTCTGGAATATATTCTTTTTTTGTCATTATCGACAAATATTTTTTGCATGACATATAAGAGAGAGTATGGTGCAGGTATTGACAGCTGGGGGCAGCTTTTGTGTCTGTGTGGCCCCGAGGCAGATTCCAAACCAGGCTTCCATCCCTCCCGGCCAAAGGCATCAAACCTTCTCCTCCAGGGACTTCTGGAATATTTTAGTGGCAGTCACTGTTACTACTGTGGATTTTGGCCTGGGTGGTGTTAGTTTTGGCTGCATTTCTGTTCTGGGTTACATATAGGACTCGAGATACTTCATTGCCAAGGCTGGCCTATATACTGAGCAGCATATCTTCTGTTCATTTGCACCTTAAAATTGTGGGGGTTTGTGTGTGTTTTGGGTGTGTGCACTTGAAAAGATCCTTATGCTTTTGGGACAGCACTCACATGACATAGGTGGCAAAATCCTAAAGTGTTACTATTTCATGACACTGCTCAGAGATTGTCTCCGTGGCATTTCTGGATATTAAGAAGAAAACAATCTTCAGAGCCATGTGTAATTAATTTTAATTAGCATTCACACTGGAGTGATCTGAAATGGTCTGCCTTGATAGAAAATGTTAGTCATTGCTGTTAACTCAGAGCAGATGGCCATTTTTGTTCTTCAAAATATATGATTTGCAGAGCTTCTGGTAGAGCTTTCTTATTTGGAAAAAAAAAAAAAAAAAAAGGACATATGCTCAAACCAGCCATTGTGCAATTACAGGTGTCCAAAATCACAGACTAAGACTAAATTTGAATAAGCAGAGTGTGCACAGTGGAGTTGCAGGTTAAATAGATAGAGAACGTAGAGTTTCATCCAAGATCACCTTTTCCAATAGCTGGAGTGTCTGGATTCTGTTGTTTTCTGCCCTTTTCATTTTAGGTGACTATTCATTAAACCCATATTCTGTATGTTTGCAATTTCCATCAAGTAAGAAATACCTAAGAATTTAATCTTTTGTGTTTTTCATGGAATAAAATGGGACAAATTTGCATTTAGTTCTAGATTTCTGATGTTCAGTTCTGCTTCCATCCTAATAGAGATGAGATGTTTTCAAAAAATCACTTTTAAATCCCTGTAAAAGAAGATATTCCTTTATCTTTCAGTCTGTGAGTAGCTTCACTTATGTCAGTGTGACTGCTGAAGCTAAATACAGGTTTGTGTTCTTTGGAGGATTAAAGTAGTTTATAGGCTCAATTCTAAAAAATGTCACTAGTATGTCACACTTGCTGTGTAATGGTTGTTCTGTCTCCTCCCACTCTGGCAAGAATAAATGCATTTTTAATTAATCTTGGTTTGTATTTTCTCTCTATAAAAAGAAATTTCATGCATATCCAGTAGAACTTTGTCTAGTAAATCCAGATCCAACTCAACCTAAGAGCTCCCTATGCACATGACTATATGTGAGTATAGATTAATATATTTGCACACATGTTAAGTGGGTTTGTAATATGCCTGCAGTGGTTGCCCTTCAAAATTTTTTAGGTTTGCTGGAGATGAATATTGAACCTTATCTTAGTATTAAGAAATTGCAGAGATACAGTTCATCTTGATGTGCAGCAGTGGGGTGTGCTCAGAGAGCACATTGTGGTGTGCAGCCACCATGGAGGGAAACCCACTGCTGCTGCAAGGGCTGTTCTTTCTGGGTGATTTTCAGGTGTGTTATTCACTGCCTGGTCCTGGACAGCAGAAATTTGGTTTATAGGCAGTCAGGTCTTCCCTAGGCAGTGCTGGCAGCCCAGGCTTCAGGATGGGTGGAAGGGAAATCTCAGTAACTCACAGCTAGGTCAGTCTTCAAGCTTATCTGGCATTTCTCACTTTTCCCTTGGGCAATTTCAAATACCTTAATCCAGTCTTGTTAGGATTCTTTTGTGATGGGAGGAGTTCAGGAAGCAGCTATGGACATTTCTGTATTAAGCCCTGAAATATACAGGGGAAAGAATCAAAAAATCAAGGTAAAAATAAAGTGAAGGAGTTGTAGGGTAAGCAAAGTCACAGCTGGGTGGCTGCTGGACTTTCAGGTGATGGGCCTGGCCTAGAGAAGGCATCTCCTGAGTGTGGAACCTTTCCAAAACTGCAAACAATGCTTTTAGTCCAATTGTCTGTTTATCCTCATGAGCAATTATGTTGTATTTTTAGTAGAAATGCAGTTCCAAGCTGCGGTTTATTTATCTAGAGTATAATAAAATCTGCAGGTAACAAATGGTAGCCTTTTGTACCTTTCACTTTGGGAAAAAAAGGCAGTATTACCAATATTATGTTGATTTCCAGTAATGCCACTGTAGTTATATTTTCATGTATTATGTATGATACTAAATTAGTGATGAGACTCCAGGAGGAAGTGGGTAGGTAGATGTGGTAGATGAATACAGCTTTGCAGTTCCCTCATTTATGTGTTCACATGTAAGAAATGTTAAATGTTCAAGGGAAATACTACTTGCAAATGGTACTTCTAGGCATGTTCCCATTTTCTGTATCTGTCTTGTTTCTGCAGTCCCTTAGATTTACAGATGCCTGAGTATCAACAAGATTGGTATTGCTGAGAGTTCTTCTTTCCTGGTGTCTTTATTCTGTCATAGCTTTGATGTCTAACATCCCATTTAGCTGCTCTAGAGATGACAGTGAGAACATGACTTCACAGTATTCCATATGGAGAACGTAGGTGAGGCTTGAGTAGTAACTGTTTCTGTGCTGATGTCTTCAGCAAGTAGTGGAAGAGAGAATAGAACTGAAATTCTGAATTGTTTTCAAGAACGTTTTTACAGCTTTCCATGAGACGCCAGTGGATTCCTAATGAGTAAAACATATTAATATGTTTTTTTAAAATTCCACTGCTAAGAGGAAAAGGACACACTCTTTTCAGAAGTTACTGCAAGAAGTTATTTTGGCTTTTTTTTCCTTTGAAAAGTTCCTATGCTTGTCAGCCTTTCTGGGAGAAAGACAGGCAAAGGCAGTCTTAGCAGCAAGGAAACCAGTTGGGGAGACAAGCATCCCCTGACCTGCCCTGCTGGAACATTGCTGGGGTCACTCACATCCTTCAGTTCCTCACACGTGCTGTGTCCTTGGCAGTGGCAGTGGAGTAGAATGAGCTGCTCTAAAAAAGATCTCTCAGGTCCTTCATGGAGAAAGAAGGGCCTGGGAGATGTGGAGGCATGAGCTGCTGGGCCATGAGGTGTCCCTAGCCCCAGGAGAAGTCCTGACACAGAGGCAGAGTGCAGGACTGTCAGCTCCCACATGTTCAGAGTGCTTGGCTGAAATCCCTGCTCACACAGCCACGCTGCTTGGAGCAAGCCACAAAATGCCAAAAAGTGTAATATATAACATGACAGGCCTGAAAAAATGTTTTCACAAGCTGGTGTCATGTTGTTTTGCTCTTGCAGATAAGTGTATTTGGAAGTTCCCTATCACTATGTTTTACAGCCTTTATTTGCTCTATTGTTATTTTTAGTCATCTTTGCTGAGAGTACCCTTTTACCATTTCAGCTTCCTATTTCTTCAAAGTTGTAGCTGCTTGGTTATCTTAGCCAGAAAAGCTTATCTCAGTAAGTTTCTCCTAACAATAAATTAAAGCATTTTTTTCTCTGATAATTTCATTATGCATCTCTCTTTTTTTTTTTAATTGACTTCTTTGTTTTGTTCAGTAAATGTTGACTTGGAGTTCCACAATATTGCAAATTGAATAAAATTCAGGTGTTTGCTCATTTTAAGGTAACAGCATCTGATAGGATCATCTGGGCTGTTATTTGCCTTAAAACAGGATTAGTACTTTTGAAGTCAGGGAAGAAAAAGGATTAATTTTAAATTTCTCAATCAAGAAAAGAATCCACAGAGCTTTCAGTTGTTCATGTTGTCAGTGGCTTTGGCTAAACTCTGGGATCAGGGTCATTAGTGTCTCCTTGTGACTTTTGGGACGGGTTTCTGTGGAAAGGAAATGCCCTGGTGGCACCTCCAGTCTGGAATTTTAAAGGAGTGGTGCAGGCGTGGGGTGCTGCATGCTCAAATGTAGCCTTTGAAATTGGTGAGAATTGAGTCAGCAACGTAAGGAAATAAATCTGAGTATGTCCTTTATCTTTTGCAGTTTTGAATCCAACCTATGAGCCTGCTAAAAATACCTCATTTTGCTCTCTTCAGAGTGGGTGTGCTCTGGTTGCTGTACTGTGGTTTCAGAGGTGATAATTTAATGATTTGGTGTCATGGCTGCTTCATGCTCAGGTTCAATTACACTTTTTTTGCCTTTTTTTTACCCTGTTTCCTGAGACTGCCCCTAAAAAGCAAGGCTGTGAGCTGCCTGGTGACATTGTTGGTTAAGAGAGAATCACTTCTGTGAGTGGGAATTACATCAAGTCAGTTGTGTTCCAGCAGTGTGGCAGTGAAATCCCACCAGCCCCTGAGTGCTAAAGAAATTTGTCTAGGCAGTGACAATAATAGCTTTATTTCCTTGTTCTAGAGTGAATTCAATTTTTTTTCCCCTCTAAATATGTGGGATAAATTACTTCTGTAGTTGCATAATGAAACCAAAGGGCCCCTTGTTATTGAGAGTGAAGCAATCTCCATGAACCCCTCTCTTGCACAGCTTGCTAAGGGGAGAAAACAGCCTGCTTGGGATGGAAGATTGATCCTTGTGCAGCTGTTAAGATCTAGCAAGATGTGGGTTCCTAACCCTTTTCAGCTAAGCTCGTGGCCTTTCCTAAAAAGTCTGTTGGCTGACAAATTTACAGTGATCTGGTCGGTGTATAGAATTGGAATTCAGAAACTAATAGCTAAACCATAAGGGGAAAATCTGTTCTGTTTATTGAAGAATTTACAAGTGCCACCTTCCTACAGATGTATTTTTCCTCCTTTCTCTTTTCTTCCATTAAGTGATTCCCTGTATTCACATCTCATTATGTGAACTACCTGTAAGAGGTTTATTTAAACATATCCCAGTTTTCTTTCTATGATGAGAGACATCAGAGGTTTGTTTTATTTGTTGAAAAATATCTTGATTATCATTGCTGTTTTTTTCCTCTTTTACTGATGATATCTAAAAACTAAAAAGGGTACAATATGGACTGAGAGGACTTAACATGGGAAGAAGTTGCATCAGTGATGATTTTGGTATTTATTGGTTACAGCAGCAATCCATCACAAGCTGTGCTGTTGTGTTGGCATGTCTTACGTGTTTGTCCTCTTCATCACAATGCCCTTTTTTTCCCTAAAAGTGCTCTGTTTTAGCAAAAGCAGGAAAATTGATGTGAAGTAGTTTCATGGTGCTTTTAGCTGATTATTATTTCCAGAGCTGTGCTGTAGCATTCTAAGATATTTTTAAGTACTCCATGTAATTATTAAGCAGGCACCTGTCCCGTAAAGTTTGTTGTCCAAAACAATTACGAAGTAATTTCTGCTCCCAAAGGATTTTTAATTGAAAATGCTGTGTGCATGATAGAGAGTAGTAAAATGCTAGTTTTACAATGTGGTGCTCTTTGTTCTAGGAATGTTTACAAGGATTACCGTTTCCTTGAGCTAGCCTGTGACTCCCAAGAGGAGGTGGATAGCTGGAAGGCATCTCTGCTACGAGCCGGTGTCTATCCTGATAAATCCTCAGTAAGTTAAAAGCTCACTGCTTTGCCAGTAGCTGCTCTGTTTGGGTAAAAAAAAACCAACTGTATCATCTGGGAAAACACAGTGTCTGCAGATAACTCAAGAAAGAGCAGCCTTTTCATTGTATGAGTCTGTGGTAATTCCGAAATATTCATAATGAAATATTTTAAGACCAATTTGTGCGTCAAACCTCAATGTAAAAAAACCCAAGCAACCACAAACCAAACCTTCCAACATGTTTTTCATTGGATCCATGTAGTAAAAGCATTGAGCAATTTGGGGTTTCCTGAGCTTCATTGTTTCTATTAATGTTTTCTAAGGTAAAGATGTGCTTTGAAGAGTTTATTCCCTCAAGCTCTGTATTACAGAACTGACAGAAGCATTCCAGGCAATCATGTATATTTATTTTACTTATTCACTGCATCATTTTTTGTGTATGAAACACATGCTAAACCTTTCCAAAGGCAGTTTTACTCAGCTAATCATCATGTGGAGCAAATTGAACAGGATACAATAAAAAAGCCTCTATTAATTTACTAGAAATGACAGAAAGTTGGGAAACATAGTATGTCCAGCTACTATTTGATATTTTTTGGACCTAGATCTCTTGATATTTTACTTCAAGTGAAGGTTTGAGGAGATGTAGCCAAAAAGAAGGCTGACTAGCAGAAATACCTGGCATTTGAGCCTTTGGAAGTTTCTGTAATGTACAGCTCACCTTTGTGCAGTGAGTACTGGATGCCTTCAGCAGAAAATCTGCTCTGAGAAATGGTGCTTTGATTCTGATGAATTTGCTCTTCTTCCTGATTGTTTTCTATGGGAAGGCCAGGTTCCTTGAGTCCAGGGTCTTGTGCTGTGTTCTCTCTTCATGTTTTTCTTCCCTTATGGTTGTGATGCCTGCATGGCTTCCAGTACAATTCTGTGTGCATCTCCTCCAGGAGCTATTCATTCAAACAAGCTCAGCTTCTTCTCTTCATACAAAGTTTCAAGACTACCATAAAAAGATAAATAAGAAATTCTTATACTGCTGGATTCTCCAGTTATTATAGAAATAAACAGTGATGTTAGAAATGATGATGATGATTTTTTTCAGAGAATATTGCAGATATGCATTTAGCAGGAGACCTACCCAGATGTCTGAGACTTCACCTTTAAAAAGTAAAACAGTGTTGGTGACTTTTCAATATGTTGCCTGTTCCAGTAGATATGTTCCTACCTAAGAATATCAGAAGCCACTTAATGAGTGTTAATGATGAGATTATGACATTGCTATGAGAGGTTACCTAATTAATTACTTGGACCAATATGCTGTATTGCTTTGGTTTTTTCTTGCTTAGGTTTTAATGATGATTTCACAAAAGCCTGTTGCTGCCTCTGGTTTAATCTTGTATTCTCTGATGGTTTTATCATATTGGTATATCTGATAGTTCATCCTTAAACAAGACAGACTAGTTGGATTTCTGAACTTTTCTTCTGTCTTCCTGTCTCTCCCTTCCCCCTAAAAATACTTGGTATTCAAAATATGTTTACAAAGAATTCTTAGTTTTGTTTAAGTTGGTCTGTCAAAGGAGTCTTAGATACAAGATGAGAGACTTCCTTGAAAGAAGTAGAAGGGAGTCAAAATACAGTTCTCCTTTGAGCTGGAATTATCTTTACATTATAAAAAGAGTAAATATTATTGTTCCAAATGCCTGTAGTTTGAAATTCACCCAGTAGTTTATGAAGCTGTTCAGGAAAGATGTTCCATGCTACTCTAGGCTCCAAAACTTTATTCCTAAAGGACCAGAGGTTCAAATGTGGACTGTGAGTCCCCTGTTGAGAGTTTTGAATTTTGCAGAGCAAAATCTCCAAGGCCTCAGGTACCTTAGAAGATCCAGTGGATCCTGAATAAAAATCCTGTGTGTGCTGCTCAGTTTCACGCGTTCCTCTGACAATAGAAAATAGTTTTAGAGACACCCCCCAGTCTTTTATTCTCCTTCAAAGATTCAGAGACCATGTTTTTAAGTAGGAGGGACTGCGAGGAAACGGCAGCAACTTGAGTTTACTCCAGTGCTCCCCCCGAATTTTGTGATCCCAGAGTTCAAAAGGCAAAGAGGTGCCTTAGCCCCTTCCCAGACCCAGCTTCTCACTCTCTTTCACCTGTGAGGCACAGCTGGGAGCTCTGAATATCCAGGGCTTTGGCACCAGCAGTAGAACAACTGCTGCTTAGAAATGAAAACTCAGGGAAAACTAGGAATCTGGCACCAATTAGATGTGTTCTGAATTCCCACCAAGGGCAAATCTCTCAACTAAGAATATTCATTTTTCTGTCAATTTTTTTTTTAGTAGTGCTACATACAATTGTTTGATTACAGTGATAATGGGGCTCCGTATTTGCTGCCACTAATATGAAGCCTCTACTGCTCATTTAATCTTGTAAGCTAAAGTCCAAGCTTCTAGATTTATAATCTTTCTTTTTGCCTAAGCAAGCCTCATTAATATTTTAAAGGCCATATATCATCCCCCTTCCTCCATTTCCTTGCTTCATTTTACTTGTCTTCCCTGTCCCTCTGTCCGTGGGGATGCAGAGAATGAATATGTTCCCATATTCACTGTCCCATGAATTACCTCTGATCAGCCCCCGAATTCTTTGCAGTTTGCCAAGGCACCTCCTTCCCACAATCCATGTGCATTTGTGAGACCGTGGGCTCTGACAGCCACCCAGATAGCAATGAATCAGTGTTTTTATTTTTCCAACCCATATGCAAGTCAGCTTGCTTGATATAAATCATCCTGTGGCCAAGTCACTTTGAAATGGGATATCCATTTACCAGCTGACTTTACTGCTGGCTTTCTGGACTGATGCATCCAAAACCCTCCTTTTTTTTTGTTAAAAAGTGACTACAACGTTGTGACTAACCTTTCCAGACTGGATTTCTCAACTGGTGTAGGCTGGTGTTTATTTTGGCTGCCTTCCCACTGTATAATATACACTGTTCATGCCAGCTCATGGCAAAACTCACAATTAAACCAAAATAATAGCCCAGATGTTTGTCATAACTCGCTCTGCACACTTTACCTTGTTAGCACCGCCCATTCCTTCTCCCCCCACGTCCCCCAGTGCCATCCTTATTTTCTATTACTAATCTAAAAATTCAATATTTGCTTTTGAAAATGCTTTGAATCTTGAAACTTTCCATTTGCTGGCAGGTTGTAGGGAATGGCTGTCGTGGAAGGCTCAGCAGAGATGTTTAGTGGGTTACCAACACACGAAAATCCCTCTGGCTGCCATCCCATCCCTAGATCACTTCAGGTCTCATTTTCTTCTGCCTTGTATTTGTATCCACTGACTTCCCAGGAGCTGCTCCTGATCAGAATGTTTGTGTAGTGAGGAAAAGAGCTCTGCTGAACATTTGTGTCCTTTGCAAATGTCCTGTGTTCCCCTGGAAGCTGTCTGACTGCAGGATTCAGTGAAGGTTCCCTGAGTCAGTTCCTCATTAGGTTTGAGCCATTTCCAGAACTGTTCAACTTAGGCTGAATGCATGTAAAATAAATATAACTAATATTTCTTTATTTCCCTCTTTCTTCTGTGCTGCATCCTGCAAAGGGGAGCAACAAAGTAAGTTGTTTGTCCTTTTACAAAATCCTTTTGTATCTTGTCTGAAGGGCTTTGTAATAAAAATTAGTTTGTCTTTCAGTTCACACAGCTATTGCCTGCATGCTCTTAACAGCAAAATGTGATTTAAAATGTGGGTGCAAAAGTGTCTTCAAGAAAAAGTATTACTGGCTCTTTGTTTTAATTCTGGAGAAAGAGTGTTAAGTGTTGCTGAGCTGTTTTTAAGGAGGTTCAGTAGGAATGATACTATAAAAGTATTGGGCCCAAAGATTATGAAGGTATAGTAATAAAGACCTTCTGAGGAAAGGTTACTACAGTCTGATGAAACTCATTACAGCTGGGTTTTTTGACCATACATCAAAGCTTGTATTAATGGGCAGTTATAAAAACCCAGCACTAAAGTCTTAAATAACAGATTTGCTGGCGTTGTTGGCTAAGCTGAACTAGATCAGTGTACTGGCTTTGAAGGTGCCTTAAAATGGATGGAGGAGGGTGGGGTCAACATTTGACTTGGCTTCTAGACCCTTGATGTGTTCCAGCTGGACAGCAGCAGAAGGGTGTGGGGTGTGGAGAGGGAGAACTGAAATATGCGTGGTAGGGTTTTTTTTTGAAAGTAAGCAGCACATAAAAAGACGGTTTTGCCGATGTTGATCTGATAAACGAATAATCATGCAGTTCCCAGGGTTAGGACTTTTTAATGCCATTTTTACTGAGCTTAAGAATGGAAGTTGCACATCTCACACTTTGGAATAAGATGCAGAGAGAGTTTGTCATGCCTCAGAGAGGAGTTATACAGCTTTTGTGACTTTTCCCCCCCTCCTTTTTCTTGTTTTGGTATATTAACCCTTAGGAAGATTGTGAAGCATCAAAAGATGCTTCACAGCAAACATTGAATATTGCCTGTAGCATCTCTTTGTGAGCTGGAAGCTTTCTGGGGTATTTGGGAAAGACCTAGGTGGTTTTAAAGGTTTTGAAGGTTGGGGAATTTTGTCTGCTTCCAATTTTTGTGTTTTTAACCAGTTTTTCACCACTCCTGTCTCCACAGTGGCTGGGCTCAGAAGCACAAAAAATACCCTGTTTTGTTGGCCTGCCTGAGAAAAGGTGCTCTTAGTGTTGGGTGGGGAGGGGTTAAGAGAACTGGTGTATTGATGGTATGGAGAGAGGGACTTTACATAGGAGGTGGTGTGAAATGTAAATGTTAACTGTGTACACTAAAATGTCAAGGTAGTGTTTATAATGTTTCCTTGTGACACACTGGCTTAAGGCTTTGCTGCTGCAGTGGATGCTGCTCTGATCTCAGAGGAGACTGTAGATGCTCTGTTAAGGGAAGTGGGGATAGATGGGACACCACTGAGCTCTTGGGGCTGGCACAAACTGAGTCTGGAGGTCAGGAGTTGCATGGCCCAGCTCTGTTTGGAGCTGTGGGGCACCCCAGGGAAGTCAGCACCAGAAGCAGCTGACAGACTTCAGCAGGATATCCATGAGCAGGGAGAGGAGTAGCCTGTGAGATGTGAGGATTTGGGAGCTCTTAACTCTTCCTTCGCTCTGAGCCAAGGACAGTTCTTGCTGTAGGTTCAGAAACATTCTCCATCTGGCCTGCGTTGCCAGCCAGAAGATAACTCCAAAAGAAATCTCCAGGAAACCATCCTGATCTTTCTGTTTGTTCCTTGTAAGGATTCTGTCTCATCATCTGTGTGTCCCCCTTCTCCTTCACACAGGTCATTCCTGCTGCAGTCTGGAGATCACATTATCCCAGTTGCACAGGTAGGACCAATGTGCCACTGCTTGCAGAGGCTCAAACCCCAGAGTCTTCTTGAGATTTCTGTACTTAGTGGAAGTGGAAAATGACATGGATGAAACTGAGAGGTGACCAGAAAGTTTCTGAGAAGAGGTCAGGGGGAAGAGAGGAATGGCAGATTGAGAATGATGACATTGTCTTAAAGCTTCTAATGCAACTTTATGCTGAAAAGCTGCATGATCCTTCCTTAGTGTCCTTGCACAGCTTTCCTGGGTTGCTACCAGAGCTGTAACCCTCCTCCAGTGCTGCCCAGTGTGCTGTTCATACACTGGATCCTGTCACACGTTCACATGTCAAGATCCTGTACTCACCCATCCGTTCAGACTGTGGCTGCTTTTACACCTCTGCTTTTAGCTTTGCACTCTTGGACTTACAAAAGTAAAAATAAACATTGGAGTAATGAGTCCGTAAGAAAAAGGGGGAGGAAGGGAAGTGAAGAGGGTTTATAATCGTCAGCGGACTACTAATCATTTTTATTTTTACTTTTTATTGTTGCACAATCATTACTGTAAGTGAGATTTCTCACATGGTTAAAGATAAATATATCTTCAGAAGCTTTGTTGGATAAAATCTGTAAAAGGGTCGTGTAGAATGAGGTAATGGAGACCTACCTCATTCAGCAAGCACATGTTGGCAAGCTGCATTTTGCTAATATTAACACTGAGCTCCACAGCCTTGCATGGGGAGCGAGTGCAGAATTGTCCAGAGCTGTGCAGAGTGCTGCAGCTTCAGCCCAGCTACTGAAGACAGAGGAGCTGAGAGCTTCTGACTGTCTTAACCACCCCTGTGGATTTGCTGCTTACCCTGTGCAGCTTCTTTACCCCCATTTAAAAAAACAAATCGCCTCGAAACTGCTCTCCAGATGCTGCTGTTTGAAAACAGTACCAAACCCTGAACCATTCTCCCAGAGTCCATCTCCGTGTGCCTCTAACATTGTTAGGTTAAAAGAATAGATAGATGCTGGGTTCTTAGGAAAGTTTGATTGTGAATCCCTGTTCAGAATCTCAATAAAGCAGCAACTCAAGCAATAAAACAACAGCGACAGAAAAATCTCAAAACCTTAGAGTGCCACTTTTTGATGTAAAAAGTCACCTTTCCTTTGTCATCATTAAGTCCTGGGTTAGCCAATAATTTCTACTTGATTAAAAGTACCAAACACTTAAATGCTGAGCTCAGACTTGAGAAACTTCAACTTGGAAAACCAAAATCTCTTTAAATTGCTTTTTACAGCTAGTGAACTACAAATTTCTTGCCTTCTTATTATTTTGCATTGCTGTGTTTACTGATACCCTTTACAGAATGTGTAGAATTGAAGTCTATAAACTCCATATTCACATCTTAGTGGAGTTGTCATAGTGCAGATAATGCTGCGCATGCAAACGGTCACTGAATATAAAATCAGCGTAATTTAGTTTGAATTTTCTCTTAGGAGAAGCAGAATCCCCTTGAAAAGAGAAGGAAAATATTCTTCCTGTTAGTTCAGTTTGCCTGTTGGTCCTTCAAATACTTTTTGGTGACATATTAATGGCTTAAATTGAAGTCTTTCTTTTCTCTCCCCTTTTTTTAACAGTTTTTATTTTATTTAAAGGGGAGTCAGTGTTACTAAACCGAGATTCCAGATCAGCTACTTCATTAAGGAGTCCAGATGTCCTCCTGTCTCTTGAGGCAGTCCTGGAAAATGGGAACATAGTGAAGTCAGGATCCTCATTCTCCCTGCATATATGACAACAGTGCTCTCAGTTCATGCGTTTCGTGCTTGGCTCTTCCATGTAAATGCAGGTGCAGTGCCAGAAGCTGGAGGTGTTTTGCACTGGAATAAAGCTCTAGTGCTTTCTTTTCAAGTCTGGCCATGTTTCTGAAGGGGCTTCAGTTCCCTCCCAGACATAACTCTGTTCCTGGCTGAGGTGATGCTCTGCAAGTGCCCTGGCCAGATTCAGGCTGGAGGTGAGTGGTTCTGCTCTGGGATTGCTCAAATCCCTGCTCGGGATAAGTCCCTAAAGCAGAAAAAGTAAAGACTTGTTTGGGTTTGTTGAAAAGCAAACTGCTGATATGTCAGAGGGAAAAACAGTGTAGTCAGAAGTGTAAACTGTGCATTTACTGAGTTTACTTTTTTTAAACTAGTATATTTTAGAAAAGAAAGGCATTGAATTCTAGGAAAAGAAGAATTCGCTGCAGTTGGGACTAAAGGTGGCTTCAAGCCAACTATGTTTAAAAATAACTTTTAAATGAAGTGTTAATTTTTTTTTTTCAAGTGGAAAAATGCCATGATTTTATAGACAGTGTTTCAGTCATTGCTTCGAACAGATGAGTTGGGTTTTACAAGGAAGTCCCGGTGTAAAAGAGCAGCCCGAGGGGGTGCGAGTGCATGCGCACACACGCTGGGTCAAAAGCAGTCCAAAAGCCAGGGAGGAAAGGAAATGGCAGGCTGTTTTCCAGTCCCTTTCTCTCTGCCTCACTGCTCCAAAGATGTGAAAACATGTTTCAGATGAAAGCTGTCTTCTGCTTCTCCTAAATATTTACTGCTTCAAACAAAAATGAGATGAAACCTTGTTCTCCAAATGTTCCCGAAGAAACAGAGCAGCCCTGGTTCATATTCCTGTAAGAGTAAAAGAACTGCTGTCCCAAGAGAGTTAAAAATGTCCAGGGGAGAAGAGATTCACAGGATTGCATCAGTTGCAGGGAGTGTAACAAGATGCAGGCTGATGTTCTGAATGATTCCAAACCCAGTCTCAGCAAAGCTGCTGATCGGGGTCGGGGGTTCAATGGCTGTCACAGGGTTTTATGTTCCTGCTCTTAGCTGGGGCTGCAGACATTAAGCAAACTCCAGGAAATTTAGAAATGAGCAAACATTTTTTATTTCTGTTATGTATTCACGGTGGGCTCTTTACTGTGCTTTTGGCAAGGCATCTGCATACTGAAAATATTTTTAAATTCTTCATTTTTTATGGGGCAGCAAGTTTTTGCACCACTTCCACTCTGCTGAGGGATTTTGATGAAACTCTGCAGAAGGGTGAAAGCTCTCTGGCTGTGACGTTTCAGGTCATGGAGCATGAATGTTAGCCCCATTCTGGACATTCAGTGAGGTTTGCCCTGGGGAAGTGAAGGTGGCCAAACTCTTAGGGTGCTTTCCCAGATCTGGCGAATGGGCACTGAAAGTTGGCTGGAGGAGAGGAAGGTGCTTCTGGGCTGTGTTGCACCAATCTCAGCCACAAACATCCTTTGGAGCCCAGGCTGGTACCTGCAGCTGGAGTCCCTGTGGCTCCAGGTCTTGGAATAGTTGTGGTCAGGAAGGGCAGGTTGCTCCTTCAGCATCGGGATCACCCCTGAAGGGAACTGAACAGAAGGGGAAACACACAACTATCACAAGGTTTTGGGACAATCCTAAAATATCTTCCTTGTCTTCAAGTCAGTAATTGCACAAAAGCTGAATAGTAATTAGAGTAAATAAACATATGAATTTTTTTTTTCTGCCAAAAATGTCACCAGGCTCACTCTTCCATAGCATGTACAGTGTAACAGGAAATGTCATCATTGGACATGAGGGTGGAGGGCAGCTGGTGAACAGCCAGCTACTCCTTTTTTCTCATCTAGAAGGGAAAACAAGATGATCGGGAGAAACTGGATGTTGCTTTCCCTGACTCTGTTTTGGACTAAAATGTAGAAATGCAATGCCTACTCTAACACACAGTTCATCCTGAATTTCTTTAACTTTCTCTCCCCTAGTTTTTTGTGGAGACATGTTTATAATTACTTTCCATGTGCTGAGTCAGAATCAAGGCCCGTATTAGGGGTGTACAGTGCTCCATTCTGGAGCTGCATTCTTTATTTACATAACTCTCCTTCCATGATGTCGTGTGTTCCTGTTCTGTGGTCGCTCCTCAGCTCCTGTTTCCCAGCTCCATTGTGGCCTTTGATGTCTTCCCTGTTCTTCTCTGTTGGGTGTATGATATCTCCAGTGTGCCAGTTTTGCAGAATGGTGATTTCCCACTAGGAAGAGCTGTATGTGGACATGTTGAGGTGTCTGATCAATGCAGTTTTTTGGTGACTTTCATACCTTTGTTCCTGAAGCCCCTGTCCCTGCAGCAGAGAAACAAGTGATCTCACTCTGTTTGCTTTATATTCTTCTCTTTGAAACTCTGCTCTTCCTCTTCTATAAGCAAGCTATTTATAATTAAAGGAGAGAATTGCTAAGTACCACTGTATGTGCTACTGAATTCAAATAACATGTCACATTATTGAGGTTGGTAGAAGCTCATTGATGGGTGGGTACAAAATTACCAAGAGCTGTAACACATGGTGTCAAGCCCCTATCAGACCCTTTAGCAGCAGATACTCAAACTTTCTGGTTGCATTTGCTGCACAGTATTATCTTGACCTGTTCAACAGCTGGGGTTTCTAAACTGGGTGGCAGCAAACCTAAGGGCATTTATGGAAATCGAGTAAAAAAACTAACCCCTAAGATAAAGTCCATGAGAAAAATTAGTCTTGTGCAATGTAATTTCGTGTTCAGTTGTAGTCTGGTTTAATACTGTTTGATTTTCAGATCCAGATACTCTTCCAGTAGAAGCAGGAACCTTCTTGTAGTGAACAGAAGCCTTTCCAGTCACAGGCCAGCTGTCCCTAGCTGTGTTTTGCTGGCACTGTCTAGAAATATGTAGTTGTTCATGACCACGGTCTGGAAACAACTGCTGCACCATGTTTCTAAATTATAGTTATTAGTTATCTGGCTGATTCAAACAGCAAATTCTCAGAAGTAGTGTGAGTGAGATTGTGCTTAGCTCTCCTAAGGACTGACCTTAGCTCTGCTTAGCTTAGCTTTTAGCCACTCTAGCAGCTGCATACAGGGCAGGCACCCCCAAAAAGCTCAGCTTCTCTTTGAGATCACCCATGCCCCAAGATGTGACTGCAACCACTCAAGAGATATGTTCATGTCAGCTCTGTGCACCAAGGAGTTCTATGGGCAGAGTTCCTTGCTGCTCCTCAGCTGAGGGCCTTGACATAGGTGATGGTCTCTCATGTGAGAGCAAAATGCAGCATTGTCTGCAGTCCTTAACACCAGCTGTGTTGCCCTTGGTGTGGTGAAAATCAAGGCTCTTGCTTTAGGAAACTTCACCTTCAGTTGTCTTTATAGTTTGAAAATATCAGCTCCCTCTTTGTTATATGCTGCTCTGCAGAAAATACCTCTTAATGTGGTGGGTGGATGTGTGTGCTCAGAAATGGTTTAATTTCAGCCAGGCTGGAAGATGGGCATGGGGAAGTCAATAGCATCACTTCCAGAGAGTGAGAATTTCACCTGTTGTGAGTGGGGGTGTTGTCCTTAATGTTGCATGACTCAGGAGACTGTTTGGGGTTTTTCAGAGCTTTTTTTGCAGTCTGATTAGTGTTCTTCTAAAATAAAGTTCTCCTTTCATAGAACCAATCCTGTCTTTTGTCTCACTGGGGCTGTGATTTCTGCCCCATGTCCCATTTCTTTTATAGAGCTCCCTCTTCTTTGTACAGTTTCTTTTGTAAGCCCCAGCATGATGCCTTTCCAGCAGCTGGCTTTAATATTGGGAATAGATACTATTTGTTGAGAAGTTGCAGTTGCAGACCAGGATCCCGTTTTACAAACTGAGAGTAAGAACATGCTTCCTGGCAGACCAAGAATGGCATGAGAGAACCAATGAATTATTGCAGGACAGTGTTGTTTATGAAAGGTTTGTCACTAGCACTAGAGTGCTTCTAGAAACAGGGTTTTGGGGCACACTACCTGTTTGGCACTGGTCTGCCTAGTAAAGGACATTTGTTCTTTAAAAATACCTCACTCCAGCATATTTTGAGTATGCAGGATTTTCTTTCTGCCTGTCTTTTAAATATAAAGGGGATTAATCCTCCTGTTCTGATTATTTTCTGGATCCTCTTCAATTCTCTGAAATTTGACACTTGTTGATTTGAGTCCATCCTTACATGATAGAACCACCTCAGCTTAGAGTATGATTGAAAATTGTTCAAAAGTGTGTGTTGGGTCAGTTGTTCAAGTGATGAAACATCAGTAATCCTTGTGAAACATCCTAGATGTATGCATGCATATGAAGTTCTCCCTCCTTTTGTGTTCCCAAGACTGAGCAAGTATATTCCAAGACCCTGGTGAAAGTCTGTGTTCAGGAACACTGGATGGGCTTTCTTTAGTGTTTATAACCATCAACATTTTCCCATCAAAATTCTGGTCTTTTCCGATGGGTTCCTAGTGGAGAATTGCATTTTTAGGAGTCTGTGTTTAGAATAATCAATGATTATTCCTTCCAAGTCTGGATCTCTTGGCTGTGAACTGCTTCACTCTCTCTTCATTGACAGTGAGTCCCTGGAAGTGCCAGGTTCTTAGGTAACTGTCTTTGAGCATTAAAGCAGGGGAGCTCAAATTTCCAAAGGAGTATTTAAACACGCACCTTTTCTCTAGTGAGGTTCTCAGTGTGACCTCTTCCTCTCTCATGCATTGCTAGGGTTTTTTTTCAGGCAAAGTCTTCCTGTCTATGCTTTCAGTTGAATCTTCCATTTGGGATGTTGGAATGGTTTACTTGATCTAAAGATGCTCCCTTTTTAAAGGAGTTCCTTATATCTTACTTGCAGCTGCTCATGCTTCTTCAGTATTGGTGGCCTTTAAAATGATGTTTCATAGCTTTTTACAAAACATGTTTCATCCTATGGACAAGAACATTAAGCTATAGTCACAAATACCTGAAAGATTGTCACAAATGCCCCATTCCTTCCAAATTCAACTGACAATGGAAAATTACAGTTCAGATATTGGTGATGCTACTGCTTTTGTTGCTGAGCATTTGGGTAAAAACACTGCTTTACTATGGTAACTTCTCAGCCCCTTGGGAATGACTATTCAATGCTTTCAACCTTCTGGTTTTTTCTTGACAATTTTCTGGCTATATCCTGGAAAGTTTCTGGAGTCTGCTATGGCTCTGCAGCAGCTGAGAATAAACTAAAACATGCTCTATCCAATATGTAAAGGTAGAACTTTGGGCAGGGGGGTTTCCAGTGCAAAATAAGATGTCCACATTCACACTTAGACTAAAAACTCATCAGAGAGTGAGAGAAAATTGCTAAGAAGTTGCTCCCTGGTTCCCACTCAATCCTCTTGGATATCTGCAAAAACTAAGTGGTTTTGATACAGAACATAATCTCTGCTTGACACTGAATGTTTCTGTTAGTATTCCTGCCTGGAATTTCCTAGTAAGTCCAAGTTCAGACATCACAGTGTTCAGATCGTGTCATTTGTTGGGAAACACTGTGATTTCTGATATTTTTACAAATTCATTGAGTTGAAAGTCTCTTGCTGGAAGGTATGCTTAAAAACACACAACATATTTCTAAAACATTGTGCTAATTAAAAAAAAAAAGAGAGAAGAAAGAAAATAAAAGGATAAAACCTCTTCATAGCCCAGGAAGTTCTACATTGCAGAGTATATCCATCCCTTCTTTGGCCAGAGGACTGTTCTTTGCCCAGCTTGCTGTGTGTCTGATAAGATGCTCCAGAGGAGAGATGCAGTGACCTCTACACTCCTTGTCCTTGGATGTGGAATGGCAGGATATTTGAATATAACATCTAGTTTTAAACCTGCAGAATGCATTGAAGTCCAGGCATTTATTTATCTTGAGAGTGCACCTGCATGTAGTCAACAGAGGAGCTGTAACAAAAAGAATTTTTTCCCACCTTCTCCCAGTTTGCATTAGACATGTCACACAAGAGCTGGAATATGAGGCAGACTTAGCAAGCAGCCACGGCAGTTCTTACTGGTTTTTGGGTTTCCCAAAAGGATCTGTGCTCAGTAGGTTGTTCTGCCAAAGGTTTTATCATGTGGACTGAATATTGTAACAGAACAGACAGCACCATCTTCATGTGTTTTTAGACATGTTATTTACTGGGGTTTCCCTGAAGAAAGCTCAGGGATTCTTTCCTTATGAGTCACTAACGAAGTGATTGTTTTTATATAAACTTTCCTTCAGCTGGTTAGAATTGGAACACAGTGTCTTGTGCTCTTTCTGGGGTCTGACTTTCCTCTTAATTTCTTTTAATAGTTGTTCCTGCAGCCAGCAGGATGGTTTGAACCTCCTGGCTTTCCCTCACACTCTCTCTGAGTTCCATAGTCTTGGAAATCACTGTTCTGGCCAGCGGACGTGCTGGTGGAGATCACTGCGTGTGTGCAATTCCACTTCTCAGCTTTCTACCTTGTGCTGCTTTTTCAACTCTGCACCTTCCTTGTGGTTTAAGGGAGAATGTGCTGTTGACATTACCCAAACTGGAGTTTGCATTTCATGTGCTGAAATGAAAACAAAATTTTAAAGAACCTTGATGGTTGACTTCAGCGGCATAAAGGTTAAAAGCTGGAAAGTGCTGTGTTTCTATAATGGAAATCACTAGAGCTGGAGAGACACATCCCTTCCCTTGCCTGAATCCTTCCCCACCCTCTTTCAGTGGCTGCAGCAGTGGTGCAGGGTCACTTTTAATTACCTCCCTCCACAGCTTTTGAGTTCAAGCCCAACTGATGGCGCCAGGGGCTGAACCACAAGGAGATCTCCGGGCAAGTGGTGCCTGTGTCAGCCGCCTCACCAGGGAGATGCTGTGCAGCCCCCACTGTACTTCCTTGTGGGGTTTTTTTATTACATTTTGCATTTTTGAGCCTGAGACAGGAGCTGTGTTAAATCTACTAAGTCAGTAATGTACCCATACGTGTGAAATTCTAGGCTAGGCTTACCAAGTTCCCTTCCGTTCCCTGAGCTCACTCAGATATTTACTCTCTGTGTGTAATCACACAGGTGTCTGACTTCACAGGTAACATACTCTGGATTTACAGATCTGCTAAGATGCAGGGCGTTATTTTAACCCAAGAAGTATGCAGAGTTCGACGAGTCTTTTTCATAACCCAAGATTGGATTTCTTTATTTTTACAGGAACAGGAATGGTTTAGCTGGAATGAAAATGTTCATTCCACTGCATCATTAGCTACAGGCAATCTTCAGTTGAAGCCTAGCCCATTTTTCATGCTAAAGCTCTAGTAGTTTGATCATTAATCAACATGTAGGATGAATTTCTGGGGCTGAGAGAGCTTGTCTGTATGCCTGTAATTTAAGATGAACTCTTTTTTGGTCTTTTCTTATGAAAGGAAGGTAGTCAGAAAACAAATTCTATTTTAAGGAGTTCACCTCTCTCTCACCCCTTTCTCCCATTCCCCTTCTGATAAACACCCCAAAACTTTTCATGAGATGGATAGGGAGTTTTAGCTGGAGTAACAGATCCTCAAGTGTGTCACTTGATCCTCCAATAAATCTAAAGCAACCTTTTGTTAGATGAGGTCAGTCTCTGACATGGTCACTGTCTCAAGTGTCCTTAGTACTGATAGTCCAGTCCAACTTGCTTTCATCACTTTAAATGTTCATTTTAGGCTCTTGGATAAAGTTTTTCCTTCCCTCCTGCATTTTGTGGAAGCTGTAACCAGCAGCCCACGGGTGCATCAAGATCTGTAGTCAGCTATTTACCTGCCTTTGCAGCTGCCTGCTCTTCTCTCACAAGGTGAAAACTCAGAGGACTGATCCTCCACTTTGGAGACAGCAGTGGGAAAATCCTGCTTCAAAAGGCAGGAATTGTTTCCTTACACTGCTGCTCTGCTCTAGTCTGACCAGGCTCCCTGAATTGCTCTGCACACACAGAGCAGCTCCTCTCTGTGCAGTGGTTTCCCATAAAGCCTTACCTCAGTTAGAAAATGAACAATGCAAATGGTGCAAATAGTTTTGCAGTGTCCTCAGATCCCTAAAGCACACACCTGTGGAACATGCACTGCTTCTCCAGCCACATGAAAGAAGTGCTCAAAAAATAATCTCCTTGCCCAATAGCCTAAGAGAAGTCTTCTCCAAAGGCCACATCTCCTCTTTTTCCAGCTCCACTAAGCAGCAGAAGCAGCTTTGGGTGGATCAGTGAGTGCACAGGAGTTTCTGGAGGGCACTATTCAAATCCCTTCCCTCTTTCCTCCCTTATATACTCCCCAGCTTAACTTGAGAGCTGCTGCAGAGCCCTTTCCAGCTTGAAGGCAGGGGAGTATGGTTTGGAACATGGACAAGGATCTCGTGGGGGAGGAAGGAAGAGAGCCATATAGTTCATATAAGAGGCAGAGTTATTCCAATTTAACTGTCCATGGCTCTCAGAGGCTGCACTGCTCTACCCAGGGGAGGCTGAAAAGAAGTTTCAGTGCAATGAAAATAAAATACTCTTGTTCTCAACATGCAGTTTCATTTGAGTCTTAAGGAAATAGCACAGCAGCCCTGGGAACAGGGGAAGTGTCAAGTGTTATCTGTCAGCAGGAGTCTCGTGGCCTCCTCCATCAGTGCCCAGTGCTGTACAAAGCAGTGTTACCTCTATTGGATGTGCATTGCTCAGAACAGACACACCAGCACGTGTGCTCCTTCTATGGCCACATCACAGCAGTGTCTTGGAATCATGTGATGCTCAGTTGGATGTTCCTGGGCTTTCCTTTCCATTTTTACTGCCAGCTGATGAGCTCCCTGTCCCGTGCAGCAGCTGGCATTGCTCTGTCAGCATATAGCAATGATTTGATCCTGTTTCTGTTTTTCCAGTCCTTGAAGTTATCCATGTCTTCCAGGACAGTGTTCAATCCCCCATTGTGTTGACACTACCTCACAATTCTGTCTAATGGGCAGAATCAAATTTAACTGGCAAGTTTATGCTATTTTATTTCAGTAAGACCCATCCATTCAACACTTTGATGATTAAATCCTTCAAGGCTTCTAGTTCTTCTTTCCACTCTAAATGAATCCTTCAAGGCTGCCAGTTTTTCTTTCCACATTATAACTTATTTATCTCTTAGAGAGTTGTTTTACTGCACTATTCTTTCATTAATACTCATATTTATAAGCTTATTTGTGAGTCTTCTAAGAGTATCACTTTGCTGAACCAAAGATCTGTCAAGTTTTCTTTGGTCAGAAAAATCAGTTAACTTACTGAGTTTGGCATGCTCTGGCATCTTTATTTTTCTTTTTAAAATTTTTTTAAGGTCTCTCTTTAGAAGCATGTGCAAAAATCTTGCCTAGAGTCATGGTTTGACTAAGAAGCCTGTATTTGCATCAATTTTCTTCTCATTTTGGTGAGTCTGGGTGCTGCACTGCACAGAACCAAGGACCATGCTGGTACCTTCATGCTGGGATTCTGCACCCATTCCACGGGCAGTAGCAGGAGCTGCTGCATTACTGGGAGCTGATGTCTAGATATGGATGGATATCCATGATCATTTTAGGGGATTCTGCATAGTTTCTTTCTGTGTTGTTATTGTTGTTTTGGGTTGGGTTTTTTGCTTTGTTTGTTTGTTTTTTGTTTTTTTGGTTTGTTCTGTTTGTTTGAGGGTAGCAATTTATTCCCTCACTGTGTCCATTCACATCTGCTGCTCTGGTTAGGAGAGAATGATAATTTTGCAGTAAGGTTTCTCTCACCTGAGAAAACTGGTGCAAGAATTTTTTCTGTGAAAGTGTGGTCTGAGGAACCCAATGGAAATCATCCTGTCAGATAGGAAGCTTCAAGGCAGAGGGCTCAGGTTTTCCCCTGGCCTGCTCTGGATGACAGAAAACTGCCTGTGAGTGCCAGTAATTCACACTCCTGTGGCACAGCATCTTCTCCTTTGATATTATGAGTGAACTGCACCCTGAAACACAGCCTGTGATTCCAGACCGTGGTCTTTGTTCTGCGCTTCCTTTGCTGCTTCCTTTGCTGCTTCCCTGGCCACTGGCTGGGTTTTGTTTTCAGATTCTTTCATTTTTCTTCTGGTTCAGTTCCCATTCCTCTTCCACGTTCCCTCAGGCAAGTTGATCACTTTGTGCCTGTTTCCTTCAGCAGTGGTTCCTGTGACCCTTGGATCACATCCTCATAGATTTTCTTGCCACTAACCCGTGGCCCTGCACTCCCACATCCTATCTGTGTGTGGGTGAAAGAAGGACATGCTTTTGTAGGCATCTGATTTGAAGTTGTGCTAGTTCATGCTGAGGTAGGTGTCTGTCTAATTCTAGACAGTATTAGGCACAAATAAGAATTGTTTAATGTGGAATATGTAATTATCAGTTGGAAAATCTGCACACTCTCAGATGTCTTGTCAACACCTCATGCCTCAAAACGTGCAGTGTCCAGCAGCTGTGGTGTTAACCTTTGCTAGGCCATGCTGAACATGTGAAAAATCAGTAATTTCTGTGTTTGCATGGGATCTTTGTTTGCTGTGATTAATGGTCCACTAACAGTGTCCAGTGCAAGTTCAGTGCAATGTACAAAGTGTCTTTGATGCCAGACGTTCTACAGTGCTGTGCAGAAACCAAAGTTAATAGTTGTAAGCCTGAGAAGACTGGAATGTTTTCAATTTACTTTTAAACAAATGACTTTATTGTGCCATTCTCACATGGGAGTAAATTCCACAGCCTTAGTGCCACATTAGACAAAACTTTTTTACCTGCTGGTTTCTGTTTATACTTGGAGAAAAGAAATTAACCTCAGTTAGGAGTTGGGGGGAATAGGATAGGACTATTAAACTCGGTGGGAATTCTGGCAGGGGTTTTGCTGGGAGCAGAGTGGGATGCAGGAGTACAGGATGTAGCTGAAGGATGATTTGTGGTGCAGTGTGGAGTTAAGGAATTTTTTTTTCTTTGTGCCTGAAAATCAAACTCTTGAAGGGCACCTGTAAGAAAAGCATTAAAACTGGTTTTGCTGCTCCAGAGATGTAAGGAAGCAGTTGTAGTCTCAAGTAAATGCCAGTGGATACTGGGAAGGAGATTCCTGGTGACTGTGGTTGGGGATGGATTGAGCCCAGCTCCTGAAAGCAGCAGTTCTCATATAAGTAATGGGGGTGTGCATCCATCCAGGAGTGGCAGCTCATGACCTCAAGGAGAGAAAGTGTCCCTGAACTCACCATGTTCTCCTATAACGGTGAAGATTTTCAGACCAACACAGGGAAGTTCTGAAAGAATTAGACTTTAATGCTTGTAAATACAATGGACTAATACCATGACTTTTAAAAATATGAAATATGTGCAACCTGCCTAAGTAGGAACGTAGATCCATCCAGCATTGCTCCAAGTGGGAGACCCTCTCATGATAATAAGTGCACTGTGATGTTCTGGTAGATAAAATGCATGACCCATTCCAGTGACTCCTTTTGATTCAAACATGAGTGTACATTAATAATGAACAGAACCAAGAACACTGGATGGTTTTTTCAACTGCTCACTTGAACTTTTTTGTACTAAACCTTTTTTTACAAGGCTTTTATTTTGTGCTTGTTCCGTGGTTTTATGGCTTTATAAATCCATATGCAATCAAGAAAAGGATTTGAATTTTGTTTTGACTAGTTTTTGCTTTTACTTGGGCCATCTACAGTTCATTAGTATTTTATGTTAAGCATCACTGCATGGAAATCCAAATGGAAAAAAATTACAGGTTTAAATGATGCTCAGATAAATGCAATTGCAAAAAATGGACAAATAAATCCCTTCACCTGAAAACAGCTTTAGAGTCTGTTGTCTTCCTCTGATGTTTCTAACCTGCATCTGATCTTACCAAAATAGCAGCTCCTCTCTGTGCAGTGGTTTCCCATAAAGCCTTACCTCAGTTAGAAAATGAACAATGCAAATGGTGCAAATAATTTTGCAGTGTCCTCAGAGCCCTAAGGCCTTTGCTGCCACTTGTTTGGCCTCTAGAGTAAGATACATCTAAAGGTGATGCAGAATGTAGATGGGGAAGAGGGTCTGAGAGTGATTGCCACTTCAACTTGTGAGGCAGAGAAAATCTTTCAGCTTGGTTTCTTCTCACTGTATGGCCTTTTTCCCTGTGGAAAAAGGAAAAAAAAGTGTATCTTGATCATTACTGAAAGAAACCAATGTGTGCATAGCAGGTGACAGCTTTTACTCATCCTGAGTTAAACCTGAGATTAAGCAGAGGCAGGGCCAGTCGTTCCGAGGTGATGCCTGTGCGTGGTTTGTGTCCTTGAGTAGAACAACGATTTTGGTACAAGTCTGGATTGAACAAACAGTAAAAATGTATCTGAGGACTTGTTCTGGTCCGAGTCCTTTTCCTATGGTGGGGAAGAAGCGGTGTAGGAGAGGACAGGATTGTTAAACCTGAGTGTTCCTGGGCAGCAGGTGCCCAGCTGCCCTCTTGAGATGGGAATCATGAGTGTGCTGAGAAAATATCACCAAGCCTGAGCTGTGTTGGGTTTCCAGGCTGGGCAGAGTAAGGAACAATTCTGTGCTTTTGCCTAAGATTGCTCCAACTCTCTCTAACCCCCTCGTTTCCTGGCCATCTGGAAAGGCAAGCTCTCACGTGCAGAATGTCTTGGGAAAAAAGAGGAGGGGGGAATGTGCTGGGCTGGAAGTGTCTCATCCCCTTTATCATGTCCCAAATGCCTGTCTGCAGCAGGGAAATCACCTGTGCTTCAAGGTGGCTCCCCAGGGTGCCCCAGTTTGGCAGACTGGTGGGGAACACCAGAGGGTTTCTCAAATGGAATGACACTTGAGTCTTGCCACGAAGGTCTTAATAACACATGAGTTTTAATATGGCCATAAGGCTATAAATTCAGGGATTTTGACCTCAAAGTCTTTGAGTGTTTTTAAAAATAGCTCACCCATCCTCATTTTATCACTTCATATACTCTGACACAATTTTGGAACCCGCCTCCATCCCATCTAGCAGGGGAACACTATAATTAAGACTCAGTTTTGAAAGGCTGTTCTCTCTTAGCTTAGGGCAGAATAAGGCTTTATGTATTTTGCAGATTATAAACAATTCATTGGCTAAAATTAGCAGTAAAAAGGGAGCCCCAGCTCTTTCCTGCCCTGTGGTTTGTACCACAAAGACTTAGTGTTTTTAAATCATGACAGAGCTTTCTAAAAACCTTGAAAGCATATTATGTATGTGTCACTTAGGCTAAGTTAGGAATAGTCTCACCTCCAAGCCAGAAGGCCATGGGTTCAAATTCCATGCCCGCCCTTGGGTAGAGCTGTCTCCCAGTCATTTCATTGCAGAAAACATTCAGAACCATTGGGGAAGAGGAGGGAAATTTCATGTCTGTAGCTCCACTGTGAGACATTCAGTCCTTGGGATGATACATTAAACCATGGCTCTTCCCCCCAGCTTTGCTCAGCAGGCACAAACCCTGGAACAGGGGAGGGAGAGCTCTCAATGGGGGTGGCAGCTTTTTCTTTTCTTGACAAAAGCAGTTGTAATCCTCAGGATTGTGTGTGTGAGCTACTGCTCCTCACCATGCTGCCACGAGGACAGGGTTTCCTTGTCACTGTTGTGGAGAATGACTTTACCTTTTGCTGCTGATCTGTGCCAGAAGGGCACTAAATAAAATAAAAGCAGTAAATCCTTTTGAACTGAAAGTGCCATAATAGGTCATTTTAAAAAGTTAAATGGCAGAAATAACCAACTGAATTGCCAAGTTAGGGTTGTTTGTGGCAAGAGCAAAGCCAGGTAGTTTTAACTGCAAAGGTAAACTCCATATGGACACAGTCCTAATCACTGATGTCCTTTACCTTCTCCATAGAGAGGCCAGAGTGATTTAAGCTTTAAACTTTATAGTTTCATTGTGGTTTGTGCCAAAGGGAATGTGGTCTTATAACATGAAGTGTTTATGTTTGTTGCTTACAGACATATGTATGAACTTACAAAAATCTCACCTTCTCTTAAATAAAATTTCTTTTTAGGAGGGAAAAAACCCATTCTTTTATTTTCTGTTGCTTTTATAGAATACATAGAAGGGGTTTGTCATAGTTATACAAAATGGAAGCCATGTCATAAATGTTATGTACAGCACAGTTGCTCACAACTCACTTCTTACCCTGAAAATAATTTTACCCAATAATTTTCAATTTCTGGTTTTGTGGCGTGAATCCAAAATGCTCCTCTACAGATGATTTTCTTTTGTTTAGAAATATATGTTACATTTCAGTAAAGCTCTCAATGTTTTAAATTCCTCCTCTGCCCTGTCTTGAGGATTTTTTTGCTACAGGAATGTTGCAGGTCGCATTTTTGCTTGCAGCTTTAAAGGGGACCTTAAATGGAGTGTGTGGATATGGTGATCATTGATGCTCTGCTGGGGTAAGAGTTCCTGCCTGACAGAGAGCTTGTGGAAAACCCACTGATGGGGATGAGAACTTTGAATCTTAGGACCTGAATTATCAAATGAAATGTTTCGATGAGAACTCTGGCCAAGCTATGTTTGGGATATGATTAACATCTGGGAAAGGCAGATTTATCAACATAAGATGCTGGTGGTTCTTGTGTGTCCACTTACTAAATTAGATTAAATACATTCTTCTTTCTCAGTAATTTTTTTTCAGATAGGCAATTACTGTGGGTAGTACAGAGACTATGAGAATTGGGCCAAGAAGTGGAGGGATAATCCATCTTGTCCTGGCAGGAATGTTGGCTCATTTAGTCACATCTGGGATGTGGGTGGGGTGGTCCCTGCAAGGCTTGAGTTGGTAATGGGCTGTCAAAATTCGGGATAAAAGGTGGGCTAGGGGGTTGTCCACAAGACGGATTTCTGTGCTGTGATCTAGTCCATGCTGGGACAAAAAGATTGAGAATCCTTCCCATAGAGCCTGGCTGAGCAGTGCTGGCTGAACGTGAGGCAGAGGGGAACGGAAATGGTGCTGCTCTGGAGCACAGGGATCCAACTGTGTGAAACCAGTGTGGGTGCTATTAAAATGCCATCTTCCTCTCCTTTCCCCTTTCCTTCCTCCCTTCCTCCCCCTCTGCTGTCAGCCTGGCCGAGGAAAAGTCAAATAACGTACGACTGTGTTCCTTGGCATCACCACTGCAATTTCCCTTTAGGGGCTTCAGGCTTGAGAATGGGAGGTTTTAAATCTTGCTGATTCGTGCTATTCCAGCAAGCATATGTGTGAGGAAAAAGAACAATGCCAGTTCGAAAGAGAAATCACAAGTGAGAAATCATTGCTGCTAAATCAGGTGTTGCAGAGGCCAGTGGAAAATTCAGGCACTAAGAAAAGTAGGAAATTACTTTGTTTAGAGCTGGGAAGGTTAATGAGAATGAATTAGAATCTCTGTGTATTCAGCCCTTAAGGATTTGAGCAAAATTAGAGGGATTTATTTACTGATTATCCAGACTATACAACTGGCAATAAGATTAAGTGAGGAATTTTGGAACATGCTGACATTTCTTATTTGCATCATTTACTATGGAGATCATTTGTCGGTGCTGCACTGAGTTTGTGGTGAACCAGGGCTTAGTCTGGCCCAGCAGAGACAGATCTGGTACTTCTCATGGCTTGAGAGATGTGGGGGTGAAAACAGTTTAATGTCCTCTTTTGTGTCTCAGAGAGGAAACATCAAGTTTGTCTAGGTGCTTATCAGGGGAGAATTTCAGAATATTTTCCTAGAAACCATTAATTATGGAAAAGAGCAGAGTTATAGGGGCCACATTGCATTAGATCAAGTAAAAATAAAAGACAAGGTTGTAATTTATAGAGCCCTGCACTGGATGCTGTACAGAGCTCCCCCACTGCAAGGCCCCTCTGAGCCCATCCCTCCCAGCATGCACACAGATCTGCACAGTTTAATGCTGCCCTCCTCCTTCTCCTCCTCCTCCTCTTCCTCCTCTACTCACACTTATTTCAACCAGGCTGCTGAGTACCCAGAAGTTACCACATCAGCTGGAACAAATGAGGAGGGACTATGGGAGTTCAATACAGGAATCATTTCAAACAGAATTATGATTTTAATTGATTATTCTGGATACCTACTGCTGAAATTACCACATTTGGTGAAAAAAGTGCAACTCTTAGACACACTAAGTCATAAGCTACGCTTGTTACATGTCATCTCAAGCAAAGTATTTCACTCAGCCCCTGTCTGTGCACTGAGCACTTACTTGCCCCATTTTAATCTTGAAAATAAGAAAATTCCTTGTTCCTAAAGGAATCCTTCAGCTGAGCTCTGTGCAATGTTGCTGGAATAAGGAAAATTTTGTTAGTGACCCTCTCTTGCATGGTTACTGCCAAGTAAGGGAGGTAAATAACAGAGAAGAGAGGCAAGGTGTGATTTCAGTCTTTGTGTTAATACTTCCCTGCTCAGCCTCATGGATGACTAATTTTCTTGCTTTCTGTTTTCATCATCTTTGGTAGAAACTCTGGGATTTGTATTTGTTTTGGTTCTTAGGGGACTGCATACCACAGCCAGTAGCTTTAATCCTTTAATCCTCACATGTCCGGCTGATGCCTCCACCCATTGATTGCCTCCTTTCTCAGCAAATGATTCTACTCTCCTCACACTTTATGGCCACTGCTGGATCAGGCTGCTGTCTCTGGGAATGTGTTTCATCCATTTGGTAACAAATCCACAATAAATTTCATCCTGAACATCCTCTGGGCTGATGGTTACACTTTGAGTCATCATCATCATCATGACTTGAATTCCAGGGTAACTCACCACTTTTGGACTTCCCAATATCCACTGACATCCTTCTAGACTGAAATAATAGCAGATATCATGCCAATAGTATCTCATATCCGAGATTTTTTTTCTAATGTTCTCTTATAAATATGGGGCACTTCATGTATTGTTATGACAAGGAAATTCTTTGACAGAAAAGTTTGCAAATTCCAAAGTAGTATTTGTTTTATAAACAAAGGTGCTGTTTTCCTTATGCCAGCCTCTTTCTGCTTTTGCTTGTCCAGCAGTCTGTTCTGAAAGGCATGAAGCAGCTGTTGGCCCCCAGTCAAAACTTGCAGTGCAGGGAGGGTTATGTAAAAGTCCTTTGTGTGAGAGATGTACATGGCAGCAAATGGTGAAACTGGAGTGCAGATTCTTTGAGGGGAGAAAGCTATTCTCTCCACAGCAAGGTTTTATTTTTCACTTGATCTTTGCATAGAACAAAAAGTAGAGGATACTGTAATTTTTAATTCTTTAGTTTTTGTACTTTCAGAAATCTCTCTTCTTGTTGCAGTGCTGTGGGTAATTTCACAGCACTTTGCATCCAGTAGCTCCTGCTGGATGGAAGGGATGTGAGAGGTTGTCTATTTCTTTTTCTCAAGGGAAAATCTCTGTACCTGGGTCTTTTCTGAGGGATGCTGCTCTAGTCCTTGGAAGAGATTTGCAGCTCTCCTAGTCCATTTATTTCTGTGCTTCACTGTTCTTACCATATAACACTTTCCAAATATTTATTTGACATCTTTTGCTGTCTGCAAAGACGCTTACACAAGTGATTTCTTTTGAACTCATCAGTCCCAATTTATCTTACCTGTTCCCTTCAGGTAATATTTTACAGAGCCCTGAACCATCTTCAATGGCTTCCTGTGAACACTCTCAAAATGTTTCTTAAATTGCTGGTGGTGTGATAACCAGCACTGGATGCACAATTCTTGTACTGATTTCATAACAGCAAGATATTATTGACTCATGCTCTGTTTATATTGCACTGTGGACACAGCTCCTTTTCTGCTGAACTGCTTCTTAAGTGGCCATTCTCACACTCTATGTTTATAAATTATTTTTTCCTGCCTAAGGCACCCCATGGTGGGATTCTTGGGGTGTCCAGTACAGGGCCAGGAGTTGGACTTGATGATCTTTGCAGGTCCCTTCCAGCTCAGGAGAATCTGTGAAGTCAAATGCTTTCTCTTCATAATGAATTCATCTAGATTTGGAACCTGTTTCTCTAGGTCATTGTGAACTCTGGTGCTGTCATCTAACTTGTTCATATTCTCTTCCAGTTTCTTCTCATCTGCATGTGTAATAAACACAGGCTATAACCCTCCACCCTGAGCATTAAGACTTTAATAAGCACATTATAAACCACAGCCCATGTGAAAGTCCCCTTGATCCAGTTCTCCAGTTTGCCAGTGAGCCATTGACAGCTTTTCTATGCAATGAGCATCCAACCAGTAACTGCAGGGGAAGCACACCTGCATTAATCAAAATGTCACTTGAGATTGTGTCAGAAAGCTTTACTGAAGTCTGAAATGTGTGCTATCTGTGTTAATACTCATAAGATCTGAATCCCTGCTCCAAAAGGAGATTGAATTGATTTGCCATTATTCGTTACCAACCTAAGAACTGTCAGATGAAAGTAAATCCAGATTTCTTGGAGCTCTGCTGATACATCATTCCTCTCGGTCTCACAGTTCCAAATCAGCTTCTTTATGGAATAAGGCAGAAAGCCTGACAGATTCTGCATGTTTGGGATGGTTAAAGCCATGCAGGTACCTGGGGAGCAGTGGAGGATTTAGTTAATGGTCTGTACTGGGCAATGTCTGTAACCACAGAAAAGAATCACAGTAAATGCTGGTTTAGGCTCATCCAGAGAGTGAAATACTTGTGAACCAGATTGCACTAGGGTGTATTCTTCTGGGGGTTATGAAGTGAGGGAGATGGTGTGTGTGAGGGAAAGGCAGATCATAACCTCTGCTTGCAGCAGTTCAAGGCTGCTGCTGAAGGCAGAGCAGCTGAAAGGGACAGCCTGTGGGTGGCTCAGTAAAGGGAACAGCAGTACAAAGTCAGGACATGCTGAAAGCGTGGAAGAGAGTGGCAAAGTCACCCTCTGTGAGGGAAAAGGACAGCTTCCAAGCTACCCGGGAAGTGTTCTTTTTCTGCTGCTTGCTTTGTTGTAAATACACAAAAGTAATGTATTGTCATTTACTTGTGGTTCCTTCCAGTAAGAAAACCTCGCTGTGTGAAGCCATCATGTGGTTTCAGCAGTCCTCTGGCAAAAGGCACGCTATGTACAGCTGAGAGGATCTTAGCTAAATTATATATCCAGCATCAAACTGCAGTGAAGAGAAAATCAATTGTAAAGATTTAGGGAAAAGCAGGGGGGTAAGGACAACTGCAGTGTGCTGAGTGTTGGTGCATTAAAGAAAAAACTTACTTGGACAGGGATACATAAAATAGATTTTATGCGTATTTTCAGCAGCTGTGAATTAAAACATAAATACAATCTGGCTGGCATAATTAATTCTCAGGTGGTCGTTGTTGTTATGAACTTGGAACTGTAAATGAAAGAGCTGAAAGCAGCTTTTAAATGAGCAATTTCTTACTGCAGCCATGGGCATATTTCTCACTGTACAGAGCATTGCTTTGCTGCTGCTCTGATTTTTACCCTTGAGTCAGTCACCTTCCAGTCTGCTTCCTCTTGGTCACTGTTAATAGAATGCCTTTTTGATTAGAGAAAATTGGTTGATACACTTCTCTAATGAAAATGTTAGACAAATGCTCCTTCTTGGAACTGACATCAGGAATGTTATACAAGACATTCTTAAATATGTTGGCAGCTGCCCTGAATGTAGTGAAATCATGGAAATTAGAAGTATTGCTCTCTCTGTGTGGCCAGCTCAGGACTGTTTTCAGTGTGTTACCCAGTTTTCCTGTGAATTTCAAAAGGAATCACTTTTCATTAAGTTTCCTTGGGACATTCTTGAACTTGCTTATAATTTCTACAATCAGAAAAATTACCCTGATATCCTAAGGTATTACCCCTTTGTTTTGGATTGCACACAGTTCCTCATGCCTGCATCCCCAGCACCACACTAAATCATTGCTCTTGTAGCAGAGAGTTTACAATCTTCAGAAGATCAATAACTTTTCTGGTAGAAATGATGAAATTCTATTCCCACTGCAGCCAGCAGTAAAATTCCCACAAACTTAAGTGGCTTGGATTTCACAGGCAATTTTTAGTCTGCTCTTGTATGACACATTAGTTAATCCTTAACACATTCTTAGTACAGACGGTGTCTAAATGCAGAGAAGTTCAGAGTAGCAGTGGTGCACCTTGGGTTTCAGTGGCACCTTTTTATGCAGAGATCACAGAGCAACTTCTGAAAGACAGGTGAGACCCACAGCAGAGTGCAAGGGATTGGTATTTTTAGTCTCCTAAAGTGCAGGGAGCAGAAGGGAAGGATGTGTGTGGGTGTGTGGAAGTGCATATGGAAGCACGACCCTGGCTCCCACCTTACCTTCTCTTTATCTGTGGTTTTTTCACCTGTTGCTTCTTTGTAGCCTTGGTGTATTTTCATCACATATTCTGATTTAGGGTTTTCTTAGATAAATTAATTTCCTTTACCTGTTTTTTAGCACTCTAGTTTCTTCCTTAGCTTCTTTGCTGGAGGTTTACAGAACTCCCTGAAGTAATTACATTTGCGTTCCTTTGAAGTAGTAATATTCCATTCCTGTCAACAATTAATAGCAGTATTAAGCAAGAGTCAAGTGACTAAAAATTTAGTCCAGATTCATGTGCTGTCACTTAACACTTGCTGTTGGAACGAGTGAGTTCTGGGGATGAGGAGCTGAAAGGACTGGGGTTGCCTTGAAAAGGAGGCATGGAAACCTGTTTGCACCTTCTTTGTTCTCCTTTCCTGCTCAGCTTGGCCCTTCTGTTCACAGAGAGCTGAGAGGGTTTGCTCCCGTGTTCTGCTTTGGGTTTATTCATTTATTTCATTGCAGGAGCCTTCTGTAAGAAAGAGTGGCAGGGGCTGGGGCTGAGGGATGGCTTGCACTGAAGGTGAAGTCACTGTGAGGCTCAGAGACAAGAGCTGTTGTGAAACAATGGCCTGGAGGTGGAATAGGGCATCTCTGCCACTTGTGATGGCCAGCCTTACCAGGCAACCTCATTTCTGGCTGCTGCTGTTGGCACAGAGCAAAGAAAGCTTTCTAATGCTTGGAGGTGTCCTGGAGGGCACAGAAACCTGCTGGAAGCACATTTCCATCTGCATGATGCGATGCAAACAAGATGGTTTCTGGCATGAAAAGCCTTCAGTTGAGACATCAAATCATTAGGAATGCTATGGCCAGAAGCTTTCATAATAAATTACTGTAAAGTCATGAAAGATTGATCTTTTTTGATTTCAGAGAAAATAAATCAACAGTATGAAGTCAGCTCTGTTACAGTTTCAAACAAGAGACTATTACCCTTTGCCTTAAAGATCAGAGACAAATTACTATTTTTACTTTACATTCACTTGATGAGGATAATGATAAACATCTGTCACTTTGCTGCTTAGCCAGTTAGGAATCTTATTGCAATCTGTAATTTAAAGAGTGAAAAAAAATAAAAAAGGAAAAAAAAATACATGAACAAACTGCACTTTATATAGACAGCAAAGAAGAAAAGAAAGAGAATAGATGTCAAATACAGGGGAACTGGGAAGGGGGCATTTTTGGTCTGCAGTTACTTGGCTAAAATCTGCAGATACATGATAGATGTACGGTTTTTATTTTTTTTTATATTTATTTGGTATTTCACAGGGAAAATTACCACTACTTTTTCTTTAGACATAGAGGCTAAGGAAAATAGTCTTTGCACTTTTGGCTATATGCAGTTTATTAACAAAAAAATTAAGGTTTATAAGATAGTGTCTACCAATGTTACAGCATTGAGAACCCTGTTTTCATCAAGAGCTCTTCCAGTGTCCTCCACAGTCACAAGATTTTTAGAAAGCACTGCTAATTATTTTTAAAGATCAGCTGCTTTTCCAGTAATCCACCCATACTTTTGAAAGTTCTTTTACAAACATTCAGTTTTGTTTCTAAATGGTACATTGTGTCTTATTTCTTAACAAAACTATAACTTAACACATCACAAACACAGCATTTCATTTAGACTGGACTGACCAAGCTGAAGTTGAAAAGGTTACAAGTGGTCATCCTGCCCATGAGCAGAAGCACACCCTGCACTAGGACATGGACCCAGCAATCCCTTCTTGGCCCAGTTTCATGCAGGGACAAGCCTCTTTGGTGACATGTTTGCATATTTAGCACTAATGGCCTTTCTCTGGTGGGTTTGATACTGATCTCAGCTGCTCCAGAAATCTTTAAAGCACCAACCATGTGCCAGTTTTAGCTAAAAGCTCTGTTGTAAGTGGAGCTGTGCTGGCAGGGATCTGGCTGATACATAACTCGTTCTCCTTATTGACTTCTTCAGTTTTTGCACGTGCTTTCTGTTTCTTTGTGTTCTTCATGTCCGAGGCCAGGTTGGATGGGGCACTGAGCACCCTGGTGTGCTGGGAGTGTCCATGGTGTCCCTGCCTGGAAGGGGGGTTGGAACAAGATGAGCTGCAAGGCCCCTTCCAACCCAAAGCACTTTGTGATTCTGTGATTTTATGCTTCTAGGTACCCACAGAACAGATTTAGATTTTATAGTTCGTGCTAATAATGCTCTGGCAGTCAGTTTCAGGGAGAAGTATTATAGCAGAGTTTGGGGAACATTGTTCTTTGTACACGCTGGGTAGAAATTCTGTTCTTTTGGCATCTTCAGGCCTCAGAGAGCTTGATTTTCTCCAAAAGGTTACTTTTTTTTTTTTTTTTTTAGATTTTCCTATATTTATACAGGCCAGACTGAGGCAAAGTAGAGGCCTTTTAGCTTCCAGTTAAAGTTCCTGATATTTAATTAGGTCAGTTGTTAGCATACAAAGAAGATTTTTTCTGTCCAATGAAAAAGAGGCCTCAAATATATAATTCAGCCTTGAGCATTGGAAGCAATGATGCTTTTGCTGTTATCTTTTACAAACCCTTTGTTTATGTAGGTGCTGTTCACATCTAACAAGTCTGAGACTGAACTGCAAAATTTGTCACAAATGAGTCAGCCTCAAATAACAGGGGTGGGTTTAACCCACAGAAGGGTAAAATTCAAAATCCAGACTTGTGGTGCTGCTTTCTTGCAAGGGTCCAGCTGGCTGAATGTGAATGGTGAAAGGTTTGATACTGAGTATTGCAGTAAGTGATCTGAGATCATTTCTTGGTGAGACATTTACCGCCGTGCATCTTTGTCTGAAAACTTTCTTTAATAAAAAGTTACAAAGTTGTGTGGAAGTACAAACATGTACATTGTGCAAAAGGTCTCATTTGGCATTAAACTATAAAGGTCCAAATTTCATGATGCTGAACAAGAATGTTAAACAGGCCAAGACATCATATTTTAACCTGTGGATAGTCTTTGTATGAGTTATGTTGCTGGATAACTACAGTTTAAGTCCAGAGGTTTTCCCCCCAGCATATTTCAGGTTTACTGCAATCTGAAAGGCTTTTTTTTTCTTCTTTGTAGACTGAGACTGAAGAGAATGGCCAAGCAGATAATTTTTCAATGGACCCCCAGCTGGAAAGACAGGTGGAGACAATTCGAAATCTTGTGGACTCCTACATGTCTATTATTAACAAATGTATCCGAGATTTGATACCGAAAACAATCATGCACCTCATGATCAATAATGTAAGTAGCAGCTACAGTTCTAAATTAATTCAACATGTCTGTCAGGTCTCTCACTCTCAAACACACCTCTGCAATACAGCAGCAACAGCAGGTACTAAAGAGAAGAATAAATATCACACTCATAGACAAAATATTCCAATATTCCATAGTGCTTGGAAGTTCTGCAGCCTTCTCAAAGGCTGGCACACTGCCTTGAGTGCTTATCACAAAATCCTACAGACTGAATTAATTTACATCTTAATCAAAACATAAATTATTATTTAAAGGTAAATCAAGGTGGGGTGGTTTTGTTTGGGTTTCTATTTGATGTGCTGCTTTTGATATAACAGGAGAAGGAGTTGGGAGCTCCACGTGGGCAGCCTGTGAGAGCAGCAGAGCAGAGTTGTGCTTCCTTAATTTTCAATCTGCACCCTTTGTCCCGGGTTCATAAAGCAGTTCTTATTTTGTTTGGGTTTCTTTTTATTTTCAGGTTGCTATTTTCAAGGGATAAATCTGGAAGCTTTGGACACTGTTGTTTAGATAAGCAGATGTGGTTGGTTGATTTACTGTGTGTGTCTTTCTTAGATCTGAAGATTATTTGGTTAAAAAAATGGCTTTGAGATAGTGTTGTTTTTCCACTGCAGTGGGATCTCAGCCTTCACATCCTGGCTGAGTTCTGAATGGACCTTGTTGAAAACTAAGTTTAATATTGGTGCCACTGCTGCCATATAAATTACTAATGGGAAGCACAGCCCCTGCTAGTTGTGAGCAGCACCATTTCTGAGAGGTCATCAAACCAATCAGCCTTTACAAGTGCAATATGCTGTGAGGCAAATGTGATTAGAAGGTAGCATTTACTTTTGACTCAGAGCCACCTCTAGCCTTCATCTCATGGATTTCATTAGCCCTGTGGAATTTGTGTTGCACTTAAGAGTTAGGTGGTTGGACAGGAAATTTCAGTGGGATTTCCCGGTACGTTTAATATGAGCAGAATTTTTGCACAAGAGCAAGAGATTTTTCATTAACTTCTTTGGCTTTAGAGGAGTCAAGATCTAAGTAATGCTCTAATAATGGGTGAGTTTTTACAAAAAACCATGGGAGCAATGGAACTGCCCTTTTTTTCTGGAAATCAGCCATGCTCTAGACTTGTTGAGTGTATGTCCTCACTGTTCTTTCCAGATCATTGCTTTGACTTAGCCTATCTCCAGTGCCTTTGGAAAGGCTGGGGTTTAGCTTTCATTTCATAAACAGCAGAGCTCAGTGAGCAGTTGCTTTTGAAAGCTTACATTAAATTTTCTGCCACTCACCTCCTCATCTGGGATTGTTTAGGGGTCTCTGAAGTGTGTGCATCCCTCAGAAGTTGATCACTGGACGATTTTGTGCTTTCAGTCTCATCAGCTGTTGGTGACATTGATAAAGCCTGCCAGGCTGGCACACAGAAATCACACACTTAAAATATCAGCTACCTTTCAGCTGACCTCATAGTCCCAAGCTGCATTTGGGCTTCCTGGTGAGCTGAGGCCTACACCTCCATCCTAGAATTTAAATTTGTGGCAAAGCATCTAAACATTTGAAAGAACTCTGAAGAGTGACACTACGAGCATTACAGAATTTGTTTCTGTACAGCATAGGCAGTAAAGCACCATATTGAAAACAATAGGTAAAATAGCAAGTTTTAAAAATCAGGGCTCTTGAAAAGAGAAGGAAATGGTTGAATCAAGAGTGCTGAGCCCTGCCAAAAGGTTGTGCAAAGATCTGGAAAGGAGTGGAGCTGTGATGGAAGGTGGGTCCTGTTAAGTTGTGTGTGTGTGTTCCTTGGAGTATTGAGAAGTCCAACCCATCCACCAGGAGTTAAATGAAAACACTCTCCCTCCCCCTTAATGAACATATTCTGTATTTTCTGCTGCCCCATCATGTTGCCTCTCAAACTCTGGAAACAAATCGATCCCGAGGAATTTGTTTCCGTGACGGTTGCAACCTCCCGAGTTTTCCTAGAACTTCCTTTCCGCTTTGTGGGCCCATAAACAAGTACTTACAATTTGAGGAAAGTATCAGATTCAAACTCAGTGTACAGAAAATAATTAGATGCTGTCCCTGAGCATATTTTGGACCCTAAACCTAGGTTATTGTATTCCAAGTGCATCCCTTGTTCTTCCCCTAGGGTGGATGTTGATTACCTTAAAAGAAAATACATTTACCACACAGAACTGCATTGAGTTACCATTACCAATTCAAACATGCCCAAACAAAACACACACACACAAATTTGTATTTCATGGTGCCTTGGTATCCTGGATTATACAAGAGGGGTGGTCTCAAGAGTAGTCAGTGTATGCTCCAGAAACAGTGCTGATAGTGATCTCAGCTGAGGAGAAAAACTCCAGAGGACTTGTTACTGCCAAGCTGCAGGTCAAGGAATGGGTTGTGTTTGCATTTGAGGCAGTGCCATGTGTTCTCTTCCCACTGCTGAGGTTCTAATCCCACCTTACCCCATATCAGAGTGCCAGGGCAGATTTGGGGCACTGGCATTTGATTTGGATGCTTGCTATGGTTCAGCTTTGACTGCAGGCCTGATGTCTGTGAAGGAAAATGTTTTAAACCATTCCTGTGAGTCTGCTTTCCAGAAAGGAGCAAACATGAGTTAGCATCACTTTCCCTTCCATTTCCAAGCTGGAGACAGTGGCTCTGGTGGAAGATCTTCTTCTGTCTAGTGCAGCACATGAGGGCAGGAGGCTGATCCAAGAACCATCCTTAACACAGCAGTCTTCTCTTCACAGATGAGTTCAGGGATTTACTCAAATCCTCTGCCAGTGACAGACAGGGACCTCTCATGATAATTGTCACAGGCTGATTTTTTTCAAACAGATATTTGTGGTTTAACAATGCGTTTACAATCAGCTCTGGCCTTAATCTAATTTTAGGACTTCTTTTTTTGAAGTGATGCCATTAAAATGCTCATTTCGTTGAGCAGAATGTGATGCTGTTTAACTATGATATCTGTTTTTAATGTGGAGTTTTTGGCAATCACAAGGAAAGTAGTGTACTCTGGCTCTTGATCAGTACCATCTACTGGAAAACAGCATGAAACTCATGGAAAAGTTTTGCAGGCTTTGCTAAGAATTTGTGCATCTCCTGTCATACGTGAATGGGGAATGACAGCCAAGGCCAGGCAGGATGGTTTTGTTTCCCTGGGAGGTCTGTCCTGGCTGCCTGCTCATTGCTGGTGACCAGAAAGGGTCCCTGCTCTGGCTGACTGCTCTCCCTGACCTTGTCTAAACACAAACAGTGCCTTAGTCTACTGACAGGGTTTAAATCCCCAAACTAGAACAAACCCATGTGCAAACAGAGCTCAGGTTTATGTAACCAGAATCCTGGGAATGTATTATCGTCAGTATCTCCAGCTCAAAAAAGCTTTATGGAGCAAAGCACCAGATGAGAAATAGATCAGAACAGCAACAAAAAGTCTCCAATGCAAGGATTTAGTAGGTCAGCAGTTGGTCTATTTACCACAGTCTTATTTAATCAGAGTACCTTTAGCTTTTTATGTCTCTTAATGTGGCCCAGGTTTCCATAACCAGGGCAGGCATAGCAGGAAATCAATATAGTAAATTAGATTACTTGGAGACTTCTCCCTTCAGTTTGATTGTGTGTGGATGGGTTATCAAGAATCTGACAGATTTGCTGGAAATGAAAGACACTGTCTACAGTAGGGTAGATTGTTGCTAAGAAAGTAATTGACAGGTATGTGATAAAGCCTGAAAATTCCCATTCCCTGGGGAATTTATATCTGATGCCATTTACTTCCCAGTCAGCCCTTTAGAAATGGCCCAGAATGCCAGCTGGCTCCTGGGAGCTGTTGGGAAACCTGTTTGAAATGAACTGTAGGCAGAGGTGTCACCTCAGAGAGCAGAATTGCAGTAGAACTGGTGTAAGGTGGTAATTAATCTGTGATTAAATCTCCTGCTTCCATCAATCTCCCCCTGTATTTGTTCAGCGTTGCATTTTCCGTCGAGATTTTTGTTTATTTCTTTGGGGGTTTGGATTTTATTTTTTTTATTTTGTCTGATGAAATAGGTGAAAGAATTTATCAATGCAGAGCTACTGGCTCACCTGTATTCCTCTGAGGACCAGAACACTCTGATGGAGGAGTCGGCGGAGCAGGCGCAGCGGCGCGACGAGACCCTGCGCATGTACCAGGCACTGAAGGAGGCCCTGGCCATCATCGGGGACATCAGCACCAGCACGGTGTCCACCCCTGCTCCCCCTCCTGTGGATGACTCCTGGCTGCAGCAGGCACGCAGGTGAGGAGCCTCCAATCTGCATTGCCACGAAATTCAGGACAGGTAGATGTAGTTGGCATCAGGAGCTCCCTCACTGCCTGTCTTTTTGGGAAGATGCTCCTCCAGGTCTTAGTGACACCTGTGAGGAAAATCAAAACATTTTCCCATATATACCTATTCTGTGGGTACGTTTATGTGAGCACCAGGCAGGATATTTACCTTGCAAAAGACCATGCAGTGGACTTAGCATCTGTGATGCTTCAAATGATACCTTAAGTTTAGCTTTCATATTTTCCAGATTCTGCACTGCATTGGGGTGTGACTCTGACCTTCATAGAAAGTGTTACAAGTTCTCCTCACAGCTCAGTCACACAAAACAATCCTTTTCCAGCCCCACAGCCAAGGACACCGCTGCACCTTCAGCCCCAAAAAGTGCAAACAACAGGGAATAGAGGAGAGAATCTGGGAGGATGGGACTGCAGAACCTGGAGCTGGAATTGGACAATGAACCCCAATATGGAAATGGACCAAAACTTATAAATCTGTGAAAACTCAGGACTTGACGTCCATCTTTGATCTTGGGTCCATTTTGAGTCCATCTTGGGTGTAGCCACAGCCAGGCTCTTGTACTGCCCAAGGTGAATCCTTGAAAGGCCTTTTAATAAATCCTTACTTTATTCCTTTAACTCTGTCTAGCCTCTGTTCTAGGTAGCCTGTCTAGGCATCACAAATAGCAGTTGCTTCTGTCACCCCAGTTGTATATCCACTTGGCCTCCTTTTGCAAGCTGTTATAATAATTCAGCATCTTGGGCTTCATGTCCTAGAAATTCCACTTAACAAAACATTATTAGGACTTGAATAATAAAATCCATTATATTTACCTCTTTGCTTGTATGTTGTCAGTGGGAAACACCTGAGACTTAATTGTACGTGATCCTCTGACACTGACAGCAAAGGAAAATGCCAATAAAAACCATCTGTCACAGGTGTCGAAAGTAAAATAAAATACATCAAAGAAACCCCAAAACTCGAACCCCCACCTTACTGAACTTTTAAAATCTCTGCTATTTCACCAGATCACCTCCTCCAAGTCCTTCAACTCCGAGGAGGCCTACACTGAACAACCCCCCAACCCGACCTTTATCTGGCCGAGGACCCGCTCCTGCCATCCCGTCTCCAGGCCCGCAGTCGGGGGCTCCCCCGGTCCCGTTCCGCCCGGGAGCGCTGCCTCCGTTCCCCAGTGCTGAAGCCCATGGAGCCCCTCCCCAGGTCCCCTCTCGGCCCAGCCGGGCTCCTCCCAGCGTGCCAAGGTAAGGAGCTGGGTGTTCTGCTGCTGCCATGGTTCTCTCCCTCTGGCATGACACGCTCTGCACCCTATGAGCGCTCTTGTGCAGAAAGTCTTGCAGCAAAGCAAAACTGGGCATTCCCTGCACAGTCAGAGGTGTTTGATGGAACCAGTTTTTGGCATGTACCTTGTTTGAAGAGATAGGAAGATTTTTTTCATTGAAAAATATTCTAGTCAGTCAGTTGGAAGTCCCTGATTTGCTTACATTAAAACCCCAGTTTTGGTTGTGTTGTACCCTCATGAGGGCTCAGAGAAAGGGAGAGGTCACGTACCCCCACCAGGAGAGGGGCAGGGGTGCAGCTCCCCACTTCTGCCCTTCTGAAGCTTCACCAGAGGAAGCAAGGGCTCTTCTGGGACAGAACAAGAGCAATTCTTGTAGACCCAGTGGAAGAAAGTGGTAGGAGTTTGATTCTTGTCCTGCAAAGCCAGATTTCCAGCCAGTTGCAAACAGTCCCTAGTTCTCCGGCAGAGTACATCATATGGTACCAAGCAATTAGTTAAGGAACAAGGTTATCTTCAGTGCATTATTTCCTTTCCTTCCCAGGGCTTTGCGTTTATCAGTGGCTTTGCACATTGTATAATTTTCTATGGCATTAACTGCTTTTTTATATAAGTTATATGAAGAGAATGTCCTTAATGTTTATTTTCACAATGACGTAATCACTTATATATATATATATTAAAACCTCTGATTCTGAGGGATTCATTAACGTTCTAAATTACGAGAGGCGTGGGCAGATAAGGCAATGTTGGAACAAAGGGGTTTCTCCATTTTTGATAAATTAACTGTTACATTGAAAGTACTCACAGTTTGGGGAAAAAAAAGAGTCAGCTAAATAGCAACAAAATAAAATGTGCACATTTTCAATTTTAAAAATGGTAATTGAGAAGAGAACCTTTGGAGGAGAATTTTCTTTTAAATAGGTGAGATCTGTCATAGTTGTCAGTAACTTAAATTTGAGGCTCGGTGTTTCTAATATAATTACCCTTTATAATAGAAATCATAAATAAATAAGGTATATCAAAGGAATGAAGTATTTTAATATATTTGCTATGAAAAGGGCGTTGTTGCATCAATGCCCAGCCACTAAACACTTTCACTTTAGTGGATAGCCTGTAGCTTGAAGTAGGGGAGAAACCTGGAGTTACCTTTCCAAACTTTGTGCTGCAAGGGAAGAAGCCCAAGGCTCATCCAAGGCTGGGAGAGCTTGGGGCTGAGCCCAAGGGTGCTGGCCCTGCTGTTTCCTCTGTGCCATCAGAGCCAAATGAATGAGCTGAAGGGCTGAGGTGCAGTTTTGCCAGCTGTGCTGCCAGAGAGAGCCATGGCTCCTGTCCCCTCACCCTGCGAACCTGCGCGTCTCCTTCCCCTGCCTGCTGTGGTTGTGCATGGACTCTGCTTTCCTGGGGTGGCTTGCCAAGAGCATGTCTGATGATCATCTTTTTCATGCCTAAGTGATAGGTGGGATGGAGACCAGAAAGGAATTTTCTAGCACTCAAAAGACACATGGGTAAGCAGCCTGGGAACGACTCAGTGCGGGAGCGCCACTGGTGGCATGAACAGCAGTGGTGGATAAAGGAGGTCAGTGATTTTAAAATACTGTAGCTGGATACAGAATTGAATGTGAGACTGCCTGACATTTTTGTGGAAAAAAAATAATCTGCAATACACATCTTCTGGACTGGATCCTAGTTCTCTCTTTTAGAGCTATGAAAACCTCAGACAAAAACTGCTAAAGAATGAAGGAAGGGTTTGCCATTCTGCTGAAACTTCAGGTTTCTCCTGCTGACTAAACTGCGAGGGAGGAAATCCCAGGGAAGGGGCTGCAGGGGAAATCACCTGAGGGGGACAGTGTGGCCAGAGCTCAGTGTGGCCAGCTCCTGGCCTATTAAATGTTTCTTTTGAGCCCTGGAATTTCAGCTACGCTTGGTCTGGTTTTAATAACAGCCTTTGCAGGATCATAGGAAATTGACTCAGAAAATGGGTCTGAGATATTAAAAGGGGAAAAAAAGAGTTTTGAGGAAGAGTTCTTGTGGAAACTTGAGCATTTTCTGTGACTTATTTTTTAACTGGGACTCTGTGCTCTGACTGTTCCACCACTATTTTCTGCAGTGATTCCTTGAAGTGTTGGGATCTCTCTTATCTAGGGAAATAGTTCAGCTTTCTGAGAAGAAAGTAGTTTTTTTAAAGTTTATCTCACTTTCCAAAGAAGATTTCTGTTGCAGCCCCTGTCACATGGAGCTGAAAATCCTGACATGCTGAAGAAATACAAAGTTTCCATTTTCTCCTGTTCCGCCTTAAGATAAAAAGATGATTTTCAGGGGTAAGACTTGCACCGTCCCTGTCCAATGAGCAGATTAGCACAGATTTGGTGTAGAAAATTTGGCACCTTTCCATGAGATACAGCCCCTGTCTTTGCAAACACAATTTTTTTTCTTCTGTTTTATTAGCATTTAATCAAAGGAATTATATAGAAATGGTGAGCTCTTGGCATTTTCTCACTGTTCCTCCCTTGATGTACAGGGAAAGGAAAAGAGTTAGGAGAGCAGGAAATAATTTTCTTCCCTGCTTCTCTCTGATTCTAAAGCTGGTTTGGGTTATGTGCTCTGAATATTTCTGTAAGGAAACAGAAACTATTTGCATGATACATGCCTCTTTTAATTAATCCCACTTGAGGTGGGTGGATCTCTCCCAGCAAAGCCTGTGAGTAAAGGCCCCTGGCTTTAAGGGCTTGATGCCAAAGCATATATGATTTGTGAAATATTCCCCACTGCCAGAATCGGGATTATTCCCCCTCTCTCTTAAAAGGCTTCAGTAGTATTTTGAAAGAAAATGCAGCTGTGTGCTTGCTTTGGTAAGACAGCTTTAGGCAGGCACTAGAAGCACTTCAGCTTACCCTGATGTGTGTTTGCCTGCCTGTGTGGAAAGCTTGATCATGACTAGTTTAAGTTCTACTGTGGATGCTTGATTTTTAGCTTTTAAACATCCTGAATGGTAATCTCAGCTTTGCCACAGGGAAAACAATTGAATTGGAAATGTTTTTTCTCCTGGCAGCAGAGCCCGTGGCGTTTGTGGGGGTGGAAGGGGGCTGTCCTTTTCTCCCTGGGTCCTGCCCTGCAGTGCTACTGTGGACCCACCAAGGCTTTGGGGAGAGAATTCACACTGTGCTGCTCACATACTGTCCCTACAATTTCTTTCCACCCACAGCCAGCCAGCAGGGGAGGGCTGGTGGCAGCTCTGCAGCTCCCCTTCATTATGCCACCAAGGCTAATTCCATCACCTGCTGTGTTGGTAGCTAATCTACCTTGTAAGCCACCATTACATATTTCTGGCACAAAAGGTACTTTTACCTGACAGTAATTGCAGTTAGAAATTCTCAGACAAAGTCAGTTTTAGTGCAGAAAGCATTACTGCCTGAACGTCTCCCAGCCCACAGGCTCCCACTCAACTCTTTGATTGCCCAGATCAACCATTCACCAAGTTTTCTCTGATGGATTTTTATGGATTAGAGGTCTTTGAAAAGATTTAATTAAATGTCTAACCCTGTGCATTGAATGATAAGGGGATTCTGTGCAAAAATTGCACATGATCCTCTGAATAAAATCTGTCATAGTGCATAGGCATATAAGGCCAGAAGGGTTATCCTGCCTGAGCCTGGCAATCTTCCTTCTCCTGAAAGTTTGACCTTGCAGCCTTAAAAGCTTACCTACTGTATTTTTTAATGGAATATAAATTGTAATCAAATAGCCATTGCACCAGATTCTTCTGGCAGGATGAGTGAGAGCCCACCTTAGAGTGTTTGCATGCTGACTTGGATGATCTTAATCTGAACACCCAAGTAGGAGAGCACAGCTCTCTGTCCTCTTTGAATGGATCTTTGGCAGAAGTTCTATTCCAAAAGTATAGTCTGCAATTAGGATTGTTTCATGCAAGCAAAGAGACAAAAGTGTTACATGGACGGAATTCAAAATCCTGCTGAACCTCAGGAGAAAAGAAAGCCAAAGGATAATTTAATTTAATTCTGCATCTCATGTCTGTGATCAAAAGAATATACAGACCCCTCCCAGGGGGGATCCTGCCCTTCTGTAGTCAGTATGTTTCCAACTCTGCCTGTCCAAGGACCCCAAAATCACAAGACTTATGAGAATATCAGTTATTATTTCTGTGATTTCTGCCCAGAGAAAAGACAGCCGTTTGTAGAAAAGATAGTGTAATTTGTTACCAGTCTAATGTACATTTCTTGTTGAAATGCACACCCAGTAATATGTTACTTCTGCTGCTGGCTGCTTGGAGCAGCAGACTCCATTTATTTTCTCTTATCTCTTAGAAAGAAGCTCTGCATTTTCCCCTCCTCCACTGGGTCCTTTTTCACTGTTTTCCCTTTTTTTTCTCAGTCTTTCCGTCTCTGTCCCTTTCTTGGCCATCCTGTTTGCTTCCTCTTTCACCTCCTCCTTTCACTTGTTTTCCTGCCTGGTACATTTGTCTCCCTTCCCCATGTATTCCTTCCTTTCCTTCTCACCATCTTGGTTTCTTTCCAACTTATCCCTTCCCTGCCACCTTTGTAAATCTGTCACCTTGCATTTCTGTCTTTTAGAGTTTTTCAAACAGTTTTCAAGCCATAGAATGCAATATTTGGCAATCTTTCTTAACAGCAGCCTGGTGGCAGTGGCTGTGACACCCATCAGAAACACGAGCTCCACTGCTTGGGGCAGTCACACTGCCAGGTGCAAACCTAGGCTCTTCTTGCAACTTTGGTCATGGAATAGAATCAAAGAATAGAATCACAGAATCGTTTGGTTTGAAAGGGACCTTGAAAGGTCATCTAGTCCAAACCCCCTGCAATGAATAGGGACAACAGAAGCACTGAAAGAAGGAGCGTTCTGCATGAGGATAAGTATTGGAGGGCTTGGCCAGAAAGGAGGTCACAGCAGGTTGTAAAAACATGTAAAATGTCACAGTACAGCAAGTCTGGTGGTTTCATTGTAATTCTGCAGTACTGATCTTATGAGAAATTTGGAATGGCATTTGCACAGAACTGATTCTTCAGCTGCCTGAGCTGTAATGCCATGAGAGATACAGGAGACTCTTTACTTCTGCTCCAGGAGCCTCAGTGACTGCTGCCCCTGAAAGGATGGCTCTCTTTTAGACTGGCAGTAGGATTTTGTTACTGCCTTCCCTTATATTCCTCTCCCCCAGATGACTATCCTGAAGATAGAGGAAAACAAAGTTCATGGGATATTACAGCCTGGGTACCGTGTCTGGTGCCATTGACTCTTAACTTCTCTCAGCATCTCCCTTCATCAGCCAGAGGCAGGCTGTTCATATCTTCAGTGGCCCAGGAATTTTCTGATGGGCAGTTCACTATGGCAGATGAACAAAAATATCTGAAGAATCACTTGTTCTGCACAGGGTTGAGGTTTGATCTGTCTACTGCATCTCAGGTAGCTGTTACCTTCTAGAGTATTGTTCCTGAGCTACTTGCTCCTGCCTTATTCAACAAAAAATGTTTTAAAAAAAAGTGACATTCCATTGAGACTGTAGCAAGTCACTTTAAAAATTCAGCAGAGAGGATCTGGCAGTGAAATGGCTTTTCATTACTCTTAGTGTAGACCAGATCTATGTGATGGGGAAGGGTAAGTAAGAGATGCAAGAGGGGAAAAGACAGAAAAACAAGGAACCTGAAAAGCATCACTGAACACTGAAAGAAGTGATTCTGGAATAAAGATGATGTTGCAAGTGCAGACCTCAAACATAGCAGGAGTGGCAGCTGATGCACTGAATGAATTTCAGCAAAAATTCGAGTTTGGTTTGGTTTAGGTTCTTTTCTTACTTCGTTAGCATTTTCTTTCTCAAGATACTGTTAGTAGAAGGAAGTGGTTTTATTTTTAACATCTCCCTACTGGAAGAAAGAGAGCCAAACAATAGCAGTTGTTTGACAGAAACACAGGAACCTGAAGATGCGTTTTGTCCCAAGAAATTATTTTGTTTTGTAAGTAGTTTAGTAGTAGTTGCCATGAAGGCATTGCAGGATGAGAGTTACAGTGTTGAGCAGGGAATTCCTGCCTTGTTGAAAGAGTGGGCGAACAGCAGTGCATTTCTAGGCTGCCAAATGCTAGAAGAGAAAACATCTGAGAGTAAACAGAGAGTAACAGTGATGATTTGAACTTCCTGCACCTGCAGGCATCTTGAAAGGCTGTCTTGAAACTCTCCTGTCCCCCATGAGCTGTACTGGATCAGTAGTGAATGAGGGCACTCCATGGCTCCATTAACAACAGTGCTGACCCCATTATTTTTGACATCATGGACAAGAGGTGCAACTCCAGCTGGAGGTGACAACCAGGACATTTGCTCCCCTTCTTGCACCAAGGTAAGTAAAGAAGAGAGAGGCACCAAGGCAGAGGAAGGTCAAAGCTGAGCAGGAAGGCAGAACAGAGATGTGTACAAAAGTGGGGTCCATGATTCACACTGATGGCAAACAGTGCAGCTGCACACAGACCAGCACACAGCTCCTGTGAGAAGATCAGATGTTCTTCCTGCTGATTTTGTGGCCCCTCTGTTGCCATCTTCCGTGCACAGAGCAGCATTCTGACCATTCCCACTCAACACTCCTAAATTCCTCTTCTTCGTGGCCAGTTGTGACCCTCTGGACCACCCTAACCTAGGGTTTCTGAAAGGCTGGGACAGTATTCCACAGATGCACTGCACACTTGCTTGCTTGACATGTTCCCTGCTGAAGGCAAACAAGAACACTCAGTTTTTTAAGAATAATAGTCTGTCTCGGTTGCTCTGTTGAATTAATTTTGTGTTTATTCAAGCTGAGCTTTTCATATGACATATTAATTCCCTGAAATGACTAATTTGAAAATGCAGTGTTCACATAAACATACAATCTATTTGTATGTGTGTGTGATGGACATGAATTTATTATGGTCATATAGAAAACGTAGCTTGAGTTGTAGATAATAAATTATTCTGCTGGAACATCGTATTTTGGACCACTTTGCCTCTGAAAGGAGTATATGTATTCAATTAAATCACACACAGTGGAACCTCACTAACCCTAGTGCTTTCAAACAGTGTAAGCCTTTGAATTTATAGAGATTTATACTGCTGCAGTGTAGTGGTGGCCAGTGGAAGGACACATTCTTCCCATTCACTCTTTTTTTTTGTTGTTGTTTCTTTCACTTAAAAGAAATAGATATCTGATAAAACAGCATAATTAATAACCTTAACTTGCTTATACTGAACAAAAAATTCTTCTACTGAGAGAGCACGGTGCAGCTGGGTCATTTTGGGGCAGTTTTGGGGTTCAGCTGTAGGGACAGCCCAGTCAGTCCCTGGCAGTACAGTCTGAGCACGCCCTCTGTGCATTTGTAGAGCCTGAGTTCAGCTGGAGAAGTGCTTCAGAACTGCCAGCCACCCCCAAAAGCTGTGCTCTGTGCCTGAGGCTTCCCTTCCTGACCTGCCTGACCATAGTGATCCCATGGGCAACGCTTAAAGCAGACATTTTGTGTTTAACAAAATGACATTTTCCAGTACAGAAACAAATCCGAGCAATTTTCACTCTCTTGGACCATTACTCTGGGATAAGGAACCATCTCAGGCAGATATTCCCCAGCTTCTTTTTCCTTTCATCACCACTCAGCGTGGTTTCTCATTTCCCCTGCAAGCACCATCTCCTCCTGATCCCTGTCTGTGATTCCTGCTGTACTCCTCCCAATGTCATCATCCTTTTCCTGCTTTTCCTGCTTTGTTATGACCTGTGTCACTAGGATCAAGTGTCTTTCCTCCCCTTGGCTTTCCCACTTCCACTCCATTGGAATTGGTATTTGGGAGACTCTGCAGTAGCTGCTCTGCTCTGCTGCAGGACAGAGTTTAATTTAAGCATGCACAGACTGAAGACTAATTAGGTCTACAAGTTGTGCCTTTCCTCTGTTTTTCAAGCATTATGGGTACAGGAGTTTCACTTCTGGTTTGGATTGTCCTCCAGATCCTGAGGCTGATGGAGGTTAAGAGATGCCATATAAAGGTTAGGTTGATACAAGTAAGAATAGAGGGTGTGGGTCTCTCAGGATCTTGTTGAAACAGAGAAAACCAGAGAAAAGTACAAAAATAAAATCAGTCAAAGCATTATAACTTTCTCAAGACCAAGCTACTTAGTTCTCTAAATAATCCCCCAAACAGGAAAGCAGATTTATTCCTCACCTGCAGTAAGTCACTGTTTACCAAACTCTTACCGTATGCCTCACATCCAGGTTTGTTCTGTCACTTAAAATAAATTTGCCTGCAGTCAGTCCTAAAGCTGCCTAGAGATTTGAAGTATTTTCTTGTTAAATTCTACAAAGACGATGTCACGTATCAGGGTACTCCAAGAGGGCTGGGTTATAGGGAAACCAAGATGCTGGGAAAGGGAGAGAATAATGGGCTTCTGTTCACAGCTTCAGATCTATAGGATGTGTAATAAAATCGAGTTCTGTGCATGCCTTCCACAAGTGTTCTCTGGTGGTCACAAGCAAGCAAGAATGTCAAGTATAAGTGGAAATGAAAGCCTTTTATTTCGAAGTCCTCTGGCTGTGCTGTGAGAAGCCATCTTCGAGCGGGGCCTCCCCTGGTAATTACAGCCATGCTTTACTGAAAGCACATTTTGTGCACTCTGGTTGGGGAGCGATAGGGCGTCTCAAAAGGCACGGGCTCGAAGAACTCCCATATGTTTCTGATCGAATTTTAAGTCTAGACTTGCTTTATTTAGTTTCTTTTGCTCTGCATTTGCCTAGCTAAAGCTTTTAGGAGTTCTTTTAAAACTGGAAACATGGCGCGGGGGGATGCTGCTTAGGTTAAAAATAAATGTAAAAACTTTTCCTTTCTTAAAAAGTTTTTGCACAGGGGTAAGAGCTCCCCTCAGTTCAAAACCCCACTGAGCTCTTCAAAGGAGTTTCTGCAGCAACATCAGGGAGTTATTAAATACATACTTAGTCCACAATTTTCATTGGTAAATTCTTTGTGTCTGCTTAATGTGTGCTAGTTAGAAGAACTGATTCTTTTTGCAGACTCGTTTACTCAACCCCGGGGGGACCTATGATCTCCTGCCCCTTTAGCACTAACTTTTACAAACAGTTTCCTTTTTTTAAAAAAAGAAAAGGCAGAAAAACAAATAACAACAACCCCGAAGCCACGGCCCCAAAAGGCGAGAAGGATGCTGGCGACAATAAGCAGGCGGCTTTCCCGCAGCAGTGCCGTGTTCAGAGCAGCTTTATCCGAAGCTTTGGGGTTGCTGCGCTGCCCGGGCTGCGGGAGCCCCCGCCGGCCTCAGACTAAACATTGAGCTGGGCTTAGTCACGGATTAACTCACCACAGAGTAAATGGCAGCTATTGCGGAGCAGGGCTCGGGGGAGGCGGCTCCTGCCCGGTTTCCCCCCGGTTTCCCCCCGGCAGGGCTGCGGGCAGGCTGCAGCTCCCCCTGCCGCTCCCGGCCCCGGTTCCTCGGTGATCCCAGGGTTTGGGAACCTCCCAGCCTTGTGGAGCCTCCCTTGGCTCGGGGTGCCGCGCTCGGCATCCTCAGAGCTGGGCTTGGTGCTGCTGCTGCCCCGGAGCCGGTTCTGGCTGTGTTATCTCACGCTGGCTCAGGCTCCTGCACAGCTCCCAGCCACTGCTCCGGTGGAAAAGGAGCCAGGGAGAGGCAAGGGACACGGGGCTTAGCCTCGCGTCTTGTTTTTGGGGTTGGAATTTCTGTTAGGGGTTGAAAAAAGTAGCAGTGGTAGAATAGTAGAAATGGTCACAGAATGACTTGTCACCTTGACAGGGAAATCTAAGACAGGCAGCTTCAGGGCTTGTTGTTTCCTTCACTTGGACTTGTCTTTGGGGTTGGGATTCCTGTTAGAGGGTGAAAAAAAGATCTGAATGCTACTACTCCCAGTAGTAATGGTAGAATAGTAGAAATGGTCACAGAATGACTTGTCAACCTGACTGGGAAATCTAGGACAGACAACTTCAGGGCTTGTTGTTTCCTTCACTTGGACTTGTTTTTGGGGTTGGGATTCCTGTTAGGGGATGAAGAAGGGTCTGAAGGTTACTCCCAGTGTAGAAATGGTCACAAAGTGACTTGTCAACCTGACTGGGAAATCTAGGACAGACAACTTCAGGGCTTGTTGTTTCCTTCACCTGGACTTGAGCTCCAGCTCATGCCAGTTGATCTGTGTGCCAGTGGCAAAGGAAGGTGAGGTCTGTTCCCCAAGCTGAGCCCCTTTTCTCTGTCCAGGGCCTTGGGAGCATGGTCCCCCTTCCTCCACTGCAAATACCCCAGGAGAGTGTCAGCAGCAGGGCTGGAGGGAAATGGTGCTGCTGCAGCTCTTTTCCCAAGTGCTGCCTTTCCCGAACACTGCCACTGCTCCAGAAGGTATCTTGTGTCAGAGCATCCCAGACACACTTGGGAGTGTCCCCAGATGGGACAGAGCACGGCTGGAGGGTCCCCTCCTGAGCACTCCTGTCTGTAGGTGTGGCACAGGGACAGAAGGATGCTGTGGCTCAGCAGCAGCTCCTCATCACAGGGTCCCCTTGGGGGTATCAGCTTCTCCTGAAGTGCTTGGTACCCTGCAGTGGAAAGAGCTAATGGGGAGTTTTTCTGTTCAGGTCTGCACTGGGCTTGAAAGGAAATTCAAAATAGCAGCCAGTGTGCAGTAACAGCTCTGCTTCAAGGAGGAAATGGGGATTGGGCCTGATTTTGGTTCAGGTTTGGTTTGACTGATTATATCCAGGAAATCCTCCCACTGCGCTCTCCAGTTTCTGATCCTGCTGTATTAAATAGCAATTTGGCTAAATTGCATTATTTGAATCCAGTGGGCTGCATTTAACCTGGTATTAAAATGCATGTTTGGGTTTGTATCTTTTGAATTTGATATGAAGACAGCTGTATGCATTTTCCCTTGTTTGTCAATTGTATACATATGATACAATGTTTTCAGTAAGCACTAAACAATGCAATGTGAGGCATTTCAACAAAGGAATAATTTAATGCAACCCAGCAGAAATGTAGAGCCTTAGAAGTGGTTCTTTATGAAACTACAAATTTTGGAAATGGGTCCAGAAGACCTACACTGGAGCAACACAAGAAACAATAGTTAACACAGTAACATTTTTCCTGTAAGAAAAATACACCATGAAGAAATTATATTTTGCCTATTTTTTTAAGCTTGTTGATTTAGTTGAATGCTTTAGTTGGCATATTTTGTATTTGTTGCATGGTAGGGATTAAAATTCTCATTTCTTCACCAAAAGAGAATATTGTCACACAAGATGCCCTTTGAGCCAAACGAGATTTTTTTTTGTCAAGTGTAAATTTGTCTCACATATTTTGTTCCAGTTCAAAGAAGATTAACACATTGTTACATTCTTTTCATCTTCAGTTTAGCTTTAGCAGAATGAGACACAATTCCATGGTAATCTTCTTCAGAGCCACAACTGTCCCTACTTGCACAGGTGGAGGATGGGTTAGGAAGGGCTGCACAGTTTGTTGGGGCAAATGATTCATTTATTATTATTATTATTAACAATTATTAATGAGCTCTGCTGGAGCTGATGGGAACCAGCCTCAGCTCCCACCTTGCTCAGAGCCTGGGTGCAGCCATGAGCTCTCCTGATGATCTGAGCTGCCTTAAGGAATACAGAGAGACAACCTGGTACTTCCTGCTAAAGAAAGGGAGCAAAAGCACCCTGGAAGACATGGATTGGGATAAATGCAGCAGCAGAGCACTGCTGGAGGGTGCTGGACAGCTGGTTAAGCAGGAGCAGTCTCAGGCTGATTATCCATCACACAGCAGTGCCAGGCAGGACTGTGCCAGCTGGTGCAGGCAATTGTCAGCTCAGACTCTGCGTGGGCAGGCCCAGGTGGAATGGAGCATCAACAAAATCTCTTTGTAACTAAGCTGATGGAATTACCTCCACACACCCTGAGGTGGATCTTACTGCACACAGAAAGGTAAAGTGTGGCACAGCTAGCAGAGGGACTCTATAGCTCCGGCAGAGTTGGGTGTTATCCTTGGATGAAGGGAGGGAGGGATAAGTGCCAGCCTGGACTGCAGGTAAAATGTGCTTGGAGATCACACTACTGCTAACTCTTGCTCTGGGGTCTCTTACCAGAGGATGACACAGTCCAAATTAAAATGCAGGGGTTTGCAGTACACAGGAAAATTGAATGAAAGCACCTAAGTCTTCCCAAAAAATCTGTGACTCCATAGCACTTCATGAAATGCATTAGTGGTAAATTAATGAGTCCAGCAGCTCTGGTCATAACTGGCATTTTCAAACCTGGCCATTGATATAAAGCCTCAAAATGTGCCTCAGATGCAGGCACATTGATAGAGCTACAGTTTGCCCAGCTGTGCAAGAAGCTGCAGATTTTCCTGCTTCTGCAAACAGACCTGAAGTTGCTGCAGGCTGTTTTGCCCTGCTCTGAAATGTGCCTCCAAGTCTGCTCTGGGACTGAGCCCTAAAAACAGGGAATAACAATCCTCTCCTGCTGGTTTGCATGGCTCCAGAAGGCAATGGTATGTGGAGAAGCCCCAGACTGCACACAGTGATGGGTGAGAGGGTAAAGCATTGCAGAAATGGCAAACCCATTTCCTCCTTCCTTCCTGTGCATGTTCAGGGGTGTCTTGCTTCAGCATATGTGGAAATAGCATTGTTGTATGTATGAGCACGTGCATGCCCATGTAATACCAGCCAGTTTGTGCTCAGTGTTTTACTCAGCTTTGTGCTCAGTGTTGTGCTCAGTGTTTTACTCAGTGTTTGTGCTCATTGTTTCCTCTCTCTCTCTCTCCAGTCGAAGACCTCCCCCTTCACCTACTCGGCCCACTGTAATCCGCCCGTTAGATTCATCCCTGTTAGACTAAAAGGAGTTTCTGGCATGGTTTTCTTGTTAACCAAATCTGTGGAAACAAATTGCTTGGTAACTGTCTCAATAACCAATGTATAGTCGCATGTATGGACATCTCTAGGCAAGTAACCAGTTTTACTGCTATATTCTGTCCATTCTTCTGAGGTCTTCAATGTTTGGGGAAGGTCTGTGCTGCCTTGACTTTTCCTTCTGCAATAACTGATGTTAGCTAACTTACTGACACATATCTCCACCCAGACAACTGTGCTCGCAGTCCTCTACAGCAAACAGAGTTCTTGACTCTGTGTGTGTGTTTGTGCATGTGTCAATTCAATCTGCTGCTTTTTTTCCCTCTTACCTGAAAGGAATCATGCTTTTATTTGTACCTTCCAGGTTTTCTGTTTTCTCTTGTAATGGCTAAACTGGGCAAAGAAAAGCCATGTGGTTTCTTAGCAAGCTCTTCTGAAGGCCCCACTCTTCCAGGTCTCTCTTGCAAGAGGCTTGCTTCTCCTATAAATTCTCCTTATCCGAAATTTAGTTTTAAGGAATGTTGTTAAATGAGCAGGGTGTGTGTGGGACAAGGCATGTTTTGCTTTATTTCCATCCTGGCAGCTGCAATGCCAGGTTGGTTGGGTTGGTGAGGAGCAGGCTGGGGTGCCCCAGCTCCCAGGATGGGACAGGGTGGTTTGGAGGGCTGGGGTGTCAGCTGGGAGCAGCGTGTGCCAGTCCCCCTGTCCTGTGCCAGTGCCTGCTCACACTCCTGGGAAGCACTGGAGGGGAGTGAGTGCATGGAAATGTTCTGTGTGCAGGATCCAGGGAGCTGAGCACTGCTTCTGGTCCTTTTGTGACACAGGAGGACACAGAAATACAGATACATGCACAGCTGGGCATGAATGCCCCTCCTCTGGCCACTCACAGAGCTCCAGCCTAGACTGGCAGCTGAGCTTCCCAAGGGCTGGGTTTGGATGTGAGATATTTATGATATTTTCACATGCCAGTCAATAAAGTTTCTCTGTGCCCCCTGTGGAAAGATTTTCTTTTTGCATTAGTCCTTGCACACACCTTGGTTTACTGTTGCTTTATCCAGCCAAGTTCTGGGAAGTGCTCAGCTGTGCATCCTGGATTATTTTAGCAGCTGCTCACTTGCAGAGCTCCTCTCTGCGTCTTGTTTTGCACGTTATAAATTAATGCATTAGAAAAACCTTTTGTCTTAACTGCATTACTTCACTTTAAACACTTAGGGTCAGTGTCACCCTTAAAGCTTAGAACTTACTGAGTCAATGAAACTAGAGAGGAATTTGGCCTTGTTCCTTCAGAAAATATGAATTGCTGCTATTACAATTATGGTTACAGATCCCTAGGCAAAGCAGTTGGTGGTTTCAAAGGCCCCCAGTACAATCAGTCTAATAAATGTATTTATTAAGACTGCTTGTAGGGCTCCAGTATGCTGTAGCCCCTTGGTTAGGAAGAATCCAATCAAAGATCCACAACAAATGGGGAATTAGCCTGTTGATTCCCAGGCTGCTGATTAGCTGTGCTCACCAGTGCACCAAATCATGTTTCAGCTTGCAGGAGAGAGACGAGCTTGGGAAAGCATCATGATTTGTATGTTAGTTTAACTTTAATTTCCTGTCAACCCCACACTTGTGACACACTCCTGAGGAGTTTGGAGGTCACATCTGATGCACACTGAAGATGGAGTTGGTCAGAGCATTGGCATCTTGGTGATCTCAGCAGACTGCTGAAGTGGCTGCTGTTTGTTTGGGGAACAGGTCCATATCTCCAATGCCAAGTGCACAGAATCAGCTTTCAAGGAAAAGAAAAGGTTGCAAACACAACCACAGTCATACTAATTTTTACTGCAAAAAAATAAAACATTTTTTGATGATTCTTCTTGTCTTCTACAGAGCTTTCCACTGCTTAGTGCTCTCTGCTGTAACCTGTGCTGCATCTGTTGGATATAATTTTGTAAATAGCCACAGCAGCCCATACTGTTTCCTCTCCAGCACTCCTGTATATCCAGACAGAGTTTATCAGAACTCTGTTACTGACTGGCAGCTGCCTGCTGATGGAAAGTCAGGTTTAATGCCACAGAGCTCACTGATACTTCTGATATCATAATACCAAATTCTGATACTCACTTGGTGATAAAAGGCCAGGTTGGACGGGTCTTTCAGCAGACTGGTCTAATGCAAGGTGTCCCTGCTCATGGCAGGGGCTTGGAACAAGATGAGCTCCAAGGTCCCTTCCAATGCAACCCATTCTAGGATACTGCAAGGCCACAGTCTGGGTTTATCCCACCATAGCCCAAGGACTCAGCTTAGCTGTCCTTTGTTCAGTGGGAAGAGCATCACCTCCAGGAGGTGATTCAGGCCAGTGTGGCTGCACGGGACACGAGGGCAGTGCTGGTAAGTCAGGAGCCTCAATTACATGACACAGACCCTGGCCTAAAAACATGCTTTTAAATGTTCTCTGCTTGAGACTCCCCAATTTAATGACTGCTTCTGCCAAGCATAAGGAAGCAGGTGGCACAACTGAGCACTGTCCTTTACTCTGCCCCCAAGAAACTATTTTTCAGCAGTAATCCTGAAGTGTAAATAAAGCTCTCAAGGGTGGATTTACCCGAAAGAGGAGGAGGAGACAGGGAGGCATCAGCACCATCTGATTCTGTGCTTGATGCTGAGGGTGCACAGCCCTCCTTCCTCTGCATCCTCGTTCAGATCTCATCTAAATCTGGCCCTGTGCCCTAAATGCAACACTTTTAGGTGTGCAGGTTAATAAATAACAGTGAGCACAAATCCAGGGCTTGATGATTTCACCTCTTCTTGCGTATGCGGTGTGAGAATAAACCATGTAAAATAATTGTTTCTAGGAAAAACACTTAAACGCTTCCCAAGAAATTGCCACATCCAATTGAGTAAGCACTGTCCTCCAGCCTTGGCCCACTTCCTTCTGCTGTAGAGTGTCTGGAATGGGTTTGTTTGGCTCACTTAGTCCTGATGGTGTCCCGTCCATCCTGTCCCTTGTTCTCGGAGGAGCAGCCTTGGCAGCAACTCACTCCATGGCTGAAGGAAAGCAGGACAAGCACCTGTGGATCTGCCAGAGGGCCTGAGCACCTCTGCAGACCCACTCAGGTGGGATGAGCCAAGTCTGAACTCAGTGTCTGAGCAGGTTGCTCTGCCTTTCTCTGATTGCCTCTGGCACAGCTCCCATTGCCAGGGCATGGTGGAGCAAGAGTGAAGCAACACCGGTGTTTCTGATCTTACCTGAGGTACACAAAGATCTGGGTGGTGCAGTTGCTAAGTTTCAGGAGGGTGCTCATCTAATACTGAATTTAGGCTGAGCCTGGATCTCTGCCTAGAGAACATTTCCGCCTCACCCCTCTGTGGCTGACCAACAGCTGAAGAGCTTGTGTGTGCTGTGAACAGCTCTGGGCCTTGGATCTCAAGGGATCTTGTGCTAGGGTTAAAAAGATTGTATGTTCAACAAAAAGGCTTATGTACATAGTTAATGTGTGTTTATTTTATTGCTGATCTTGTTGCACTTTCAGAGTAAGCCTCCTAAAAGTAGATTATTTATTATATTAAAGAAGATACATTATAGGTGATGGCATTTTGTGTTCCAGTATAACATAGAAAATATTATCCTCTGTGTTCCACACAGCTCCACTAGCCATGGTGTGTACAGCATACTGATATTCCTGACTAGTTCTGTCCTTCTGTCTTAAAATAGTCCAAACCTGAATTGAGAGCAGACCTGCTTTGTTCCCGTGCCACCAGGGACCCTCCTGATGCGCTCCTGGCACAGCTCCTCCTGCTGTGGCACTGCCCCTGCTGCCAGGCTGGTGCAGAGCAGCTCCCTTGTGTCAATGAATGTCACTCTGCCTGTCTTTCCTCTCGCTTTGTCTGCAGGCGAGCTGATGCCGACGGCTCCTCCCGTCCCGACAGTCCTCCACTCTTGCTTGATCTATGATTTGTCCCTCCTTGCCGGCCGTTTGCTTTACTGCTGTCTCTTTACTTTTCCAGGACGGGCTAAACGATGACTTCTTTCTTGTAACAAGCAAATGCTTAATTTCTTTCTGTTGGTTTTTTGGGGTTTTTTTGGGGTGGTTTTTTTTTTTTTTTTTTGCTGTGTATGTTAATGCCCTACTTCATGTGAGCCAAAACATCTGCCTTTGGTTTCGTAATCTGTAAATGGTTCCTGGTGTTGACCTTTGAGCACAGCGAGTGGATTCCCGAAACCGTGGTCATTACTGAGCATCACATACACCTGCTGTAAAATGTTATGCTGCATTTCTGAACCTAAAATAAACTGTAATTCTTGATGGGCTTTTATTATTACTTTCTGGATGTGTATATGAGTGGTGTCTTCTGTCTCTTGCACCATCATCTCAGCATTCCACAGTGCCTCGGTGGGGACTGCGGGGAGGATTTAGTGGAGGTGCTGTTGTGCTGACATCACTGGAGATGTCATTAAAGGGGAGATGCAGCCCTTTGGGAAGCATTCAGCCTGTTCCCCTGCAAGGGGCTTGGAGTGCTACAGAGATATTTTGCTGGGAAATGGATGAATGTTTTACAAACAGTACCTGGAATTCACTTCATTGTTGAGGAAAGCAGGTTCAGAGGAGTTTCAGAGCTGAGCAGAAGGCCAGACTGAGTCCCCCAAAGCAGGAGCTGGAGTTAAAACGTGCCCAAAAGGGATTTCCCCCTAAAGGCTGTGTAGGAATGTGCGGATGTCCTGATTACTCAATTCCTCCTGCAGATCAGGATGAGCCAAGTAGCTGCAATCAGTGCTTGGAGATGGTCTGTGGGGCACAAAGAGCACAACAGCTTCCTGTGGGAACACCACAGTGCCTAGGTGGGTCCTTAGGTTTTGGGAAAAGAGGGAGCAGAAGGTGGGATGAGCACAGCAGGAACATCCCCACTGTGTATCCTGTATCATTGGGACATTTCTTTATTGGTCCTTAATGGTTAACAAACTGCACTGCCCCGAGGGAACAGCAGTGTCCCACGTGTCCCCTCTGCCCAGGGCATCTCAGTACCCCTGGCTGAGCCTGGTTCCAGGGATGCTGGGCAGGTGGAGCTGAGTGCTGTGAGCTGGGTACCAGGAGGAGCAGCTGCTCTTTGCACTAAGCCCTCACTGCCAGGGGCTCTCAGCTTGTTTTCTAACCCTTCCCAGCAATGTCCCCTCCACACACCCCAATCCAGACACCCCACAGGCCACCTTGTTTGATCATTCCTCATTTCATCAGCACCTCACAAAAGCTCTACTCCAAGAGCAGTGCTTGAAACAGACAGTGGTGAGAATTTTAAAAGCTCTTCCAGAGGCTATAATTTGCTGCAGGAAAATGAGAAAGCCTGTGACCAGTGACCTCCACACCTGGGGTGGGCCTGTTCTGGTTCTCTGGCACTGGCAAGGCAGAAGGGAGGCGGTGAGGATGAAAGGCAGGCTGTGCTGAGAGCCAGCTGATTCTAATCTTGCTTTTGCTCTTTTCCTTAATATGCATGTTCTGTGCCTTTTTCTCTTAACCCATTTTATTAAGATAATTTTGTATATGAGTAATTTTATTGTATCTTGGCCTTTTGTTTTAAATCTCCCCCTATCCTCTCCCTGTGATTTTTGGGTTATTTTTTGGTTTTTTCCTAGGCGACCTCCACCAGCTGTTCCAGGAAGATCACCCTAACACACACATTTCTTTTCTGTTACGTGCAATGTTGTTTTGTTTTTTTTTTTTAATCCAAAATTACCTTTAATTTGCACTCACCTATTTATAAATGAAAGATTTTATTTTCAGATGTCAATGATAAGCCTGGATGTAAAGAAAATAAAATTCTGACTACCAAAGGAGTGTGCCCTGTGTTTCTATTGAAGGGTCTACTCACTCTTTCTCACTTGGAGACATAGTTACCTTGTGGGAGAAATTACCTGGGCTCTGGGGAGGCTGCCACCCTCCACGGTTGTGGAGGGAGGGATGGACATTCTGCTGGAGTTCCAGCACTCCTGAATTCATTCACCACCAGGATTGCTCCATACAAATGGCTTTGGTTTAGCATTAGCAGGAAGAACAGCCAGCAGAATTCCTAAACATGTCCAGTGCACCAGCAGCAGCACCTGGCTGAGTGGAAACTCGAAGAAGATTGCAGCAATCTCTAGACGGTCTCTAGACTGATTAATCGGCACAATTATAAATAAATTGCAGCTGTTCTGACCATCTTCTTCAAGTTAAACCTCTGAATTCCTTGCAAACCGACCTCACTGGAGCATCTGAGCTCAAGCAGCTGTAGGTAGCTACCTCTGGGATTCCAAATGTGCCCGTCCCTGTGGGAAAGAGAAAATCTGGGATTTAGGTGATGTGCTTGTTTTGGGTGCCAGAGAAGTCTGTGGAGAGTCAGTCTGAAAAAAAAGAGGATGATGGATTTAACTGGCTGTTTGTCCTCACAGGAAAGCAAAGGGTAAAAGTTTTTATGTACAAACCATACAGGTAAGTCAGGAGGCAGCACTGGATGCTGGACTCCAGCTTGGTGTTCCAGGGGTCCAAATAAGATGTTTCTGGTAGTAGGGGGTGATGGTGAGAGGGAGCTGCAGTGCTGCTGCTCAGAATGAGAGCAGGGGAGGGGATGAGATCACTTGGTTTGTGGAGAAGGGGACAAATGACACCCAGCCTGAGCTTGTTTTCAAGCCTGGTCTGACGCAGCTCTTCTGAATTTGGGCAGTTCCTCTTATTGCAGCTGATTTAGGTCCTCCAAAACATCCAGGGAACTGCTGAACCACCTGCATGAGCTGGTAAATACCAGACACTGAGTTTGCTCTAAATAGAAGGGGATGTAAGCGCAGAAAGCTGTGGACTTAGAGATATTTTTCCTTCTTCTCACTTAGACTTGGTCTTTTGGTAGAGCAGAAGAGAGAAACAGCAAGAGTGTAGTAAAAAGTGGGGAAATGCCAAACCTTGCTGTACCTTTGAGCTGCGTCTGCTAAACTGGGAATTGCTGGGACTGGGTGAGGTGCTTCCCACACCCTGAGATATGGAGAAAGGGAGACCTGCAGTTCCAGGAAAACAACTGTCCAAGAATGGAGTAGCTGAGGTTGGCTGTAGCTTTCACCTGTGGAACCCATCAGGTGCTGAGGCAGAAGCATCTCAGCAGAGTTCAGGAATTGTGCACTTCAGGACTACTACAGAAGGAACAGTATACCTGGTGAGCTCTTGAGAAGGTTCTGCTCATGCCTGAGGTAAGAAGGAAGGGGGGGGATAGGTTCAACTTTACAAGCTGCTGTCTCTCCATGTTGTTCAAAAATCTGTTCTGGGCTGGGGGAAGCTCTCCCTGCAATCCCTCTGTGCTACAGCACAGTACCAACAACAGATGAAAGGTGGGTGATATTTTAGCTCAATGCCTGGCCCACAGCACCCAGCCAGGAGCTGTTGCTGACTCCCAGCTGCCCTCCATGCATTAATTAGGCTGGAAGGAACAAACTGGTTTCCTGGGGCATCTTGTGGTGGTAAATCCTCCACGCAAATCTTTACCTTCTTAGGAAATATTTGGTAAAAAATATTGTTGAAAATAGGACTCCAGATTCCATGGGTTTATGGCAGCTGTTCCTAAAATCTCTGAAGTAGAAAGGCACAGGAGCTGGTGTGCTGGGAAACCCTGGCACATTCTTTTGCATCAGCTCACAGGGTGAATTTTTGAAGAAGCAGTTTCACCTCATCTGTGCTGTTTGCAGCCTGCCCTGGTGTTCACTCTGCAGCCAGGGGAGAAGGACAAGGGTGCTGCACCAGTGACACTCCGAGGCATTGGATGGGTTAGGAACAAAATCCTGTTCTGGTTTCCTGATCAGAGTCGAGCTTTGTTCTTTGCAGGCTTCCCAGATGCAGTCCCCCACGTGGGGAGGGACGTGGCCCCTGAGAGCACGGTGTGGGTGGCTGACACTGGCCTTTCCAGCCCTGCAGCAAAGCTGGAGGTGGAGATTGCAGCTGGCACGTGTCAGCAGCTCCCCCAGGAGCAAGGCTGATCCCCAGCCACTTCACAGCTACTCACATTTGGCCAGCTTCAGATCAAAAGAGAATGTCCCATGGAAGGACTGACCTCAGTGGACTGAACCTTAAGGGAAAGAAACTTGGAATGCAAAAGAACATTTAATTCCTTAGGGTTGTTTGATGAAGTGCTTGTTGCATCAACAGCCAAGGAGTCGTTTCTTCGGTCTCAGTGGGGGTTTGCTCAGGTAGCAAATGCCCAAAGGACATCCAGCTTTACTGGATACATGTAGAGTTATGGCAAAATCCTGTTCTGCAGAGGATCTTCTGACCTCTGGCATGCAGACACACCAATAATGGCCATTTATGCAGCAGCTTAAATAGCAAGAGCACTGCAGAGCACATGTCCTCAGGAGAAGGTCAGGGAAGTCCTAGGGAAACCCAGCCTGCCCTTTGTGTCTCCTCCTCTCCTCTCCCTGGCTCCCTTTGGCATTCCTTCTTCTTTCAAGGTCCCTTTGTGTACCCAGGCTGTGGAATTTCGCTTTAATTTCCTAGGTTAGGGTGGGGAGGGTCTTTGTGGGCAGGTGAGGGAAGGGCTGAGCCTTTCCCCTGGGACTCTCTGGGAACTGAGAGGCTGTCCTAATTTAATCCTAGAATTCTGTTCTATTCTAACGAGTTGAAGGGAAGGATCTGGGGCAGAGCAGAAAAGTCAGAGGCTGTGGGCAGCAGGCAGGGCTGGGTGGGACAGTCTGCATCCCCCTGGAGCTGGTGGATGGAGCCTCCTGCATCAGAGTCCCCAGATCTACACAGCTGACCACAGGTGATCTGCACAGGTCCCTGCTCCAGCTGAGGGGAAGGTGGCAGCCTGTACCCATCTCTACCATCTGAAATATTTGAGTGGTCAGTGCTTGCAGTTTTCCTAACCCACCACTGCTTTTGACAGTGTGAATTTGGGAAAGGTACTTTGGGGGGAAAGTATTTCTCCACGGAGGAGTGGGTGCAACAGAAACTCTGCTTTCTTTGTAGCCTCTGCTGTGATAGCCAGGGCCAAGCAGACGAGACTGGATTTATTTTGGATTTACATTCCAGCCTGGCCCCTGTACCAATGGGCTCTGTGGATCTGTTTGGCATGGCAGCGTTACACTGGCAGCAGCCCAGTGTCAGATGGGACATCGGGGTCACTGAGCAGCTTTCTGGGAAACCTCCCTGTGAAAAAACAGTCTCCTTTCTGCAGAGCTAAAAAATGTCATCTTGACTCTTGAGCATCTGGCTACTCTGTGCTCCCTGCGAGACCCGAGCACAGGCTCCAAACTGCTACAGGTTTTAATTAAAAGCAAAATGAGATGTAGTCGTTACCACGACAACAACAGCAACATTTAACACTTGGCAAGAGCAGTAACAAAGCACTGGAGGTGTTGGGGACTCCGCTGGGGTTGCTCATTTCCGAGAAAGCCCAAGGAGCACATGAAAAGCGCCAGCTCGCTGGGATGGGGAAAATCGAGCAGAAAGCTGCACTCCTGCAGCTTTTCCAAAAGAGAAGTTCAATGAACACCGGGGCGACGCCAAGCGCAGCCCTGGGAGATGCGGCTGGGGCAGGTGTGGGCATCCCTTCCCTCCTGTGCTGCCGCCTCTGCCCCCCGGGCTGGCCGGAGCAGGGCTGCGCTTGCCGAGGGATGGGAACAGGGAGACAAGGAAAGCGCCGGGGAGGTCCCGGCCCGGGTACCCGTCCTGCCAGCCCAGCCCTCCAGCGGGACTTGTTTGCCGGGAGCGCCCTCTGTTGTGGTGGGAGCGCTGCCGGACAGACGGATACCGGGCACACGGGGGCGGTGGGACATCCACCGGCCCCGCCGCTGTCCCAGGAGCCTGGCATCTCCCCAGCACCCACGGGGGGCTGTGCTGAGCTCCCTCCCTCTGGCTCAGGGTCTGCCTCTAGGAAGGGGTTAGGGATGAGAGGGAGGTGTGATGCCCTCTCATGCCCCCCATCTCCTAAGGGATTTAGGGTGGTGTGGTGTTGGCAGTGGTGTGAGGCTGTTCTGGCACAGCCACCGCACCAAGGCCTGCCCTCCCCAGGAGTGCTGGCAGTCCCCAGCACACCCTGAGGGTCTCGGGGCTGAAGGACACATTCCCCTGGAGCCCGAGTCTGGGTCTGCATGGCCAGAGCCGACTCCTCCCCGCCTGCCTGCATCCCTGTACTGCAGGGCTCAACTCTTCCTTCACCAAAGCCACGCAAGCCAGGTCTGCAAACACATCCTGAGGGGAACACCAATGTGCTCCTTGTTGTGTGAGAGACTTTATTGGCTCAGCTGTCCTCCCCCAGCCAGGAGCTTTGCACTGCTCACAGCAGAGGATCCCCTTGGGCCAGGCCTACATGAGGAACCTGGAGAGATCCTCCTTGATCTCAGCCTCGTCCCACGGCCCGTGGATGTTGTCCTTGAGCAGCTGCAGGCGGATGAGGCAGTAGGGGCAGAGGCAGGAGATGGCGAGCAGCAGGGAGGCGAAGAGCACGGCGCCCACGCTGGACACCGTGGCCAGCCCGGCCAGCGCTGCCAGCGCAAAGAGCACCGTGACCCCCACGTAGCAGCGCGGCGTCCGCGCCTTCAGCTTCTTCTGCAGCATGGGCCACAGGGCGAAGATCTGCATGGCGAAGGTGACCATGACGAAGGCGTGCAGGGCGCGGGGCAGGCGCGAGGCCAGGCACACCGAGGCGAAGATGGCCATGTTGAGGGACAGCGTGCTGGACACGATGGCGGCGTTGGCGCCGTAGTCGAAGAAGATGAGGTGACCCAGGAGCATGAGGGCCGACATGGCGTAGATGGTGTCCGTGCTGATGGACTCGGTCAGCGTCTTCAGCACGGGCGAGAAGCCGTAGGTGAAGGCGGCGAACACCAGCGTGCTCTTGAGGTCGGCCCAGCGCGTCCTCCCGCTCGCCCAGCGCCCGGCCCCGCCGTCCACGGCGTCAAACAGGACATAGCCGAGCAGGGAGGACACCAGGGCCGCTCCGAAAAGCCCCTGCGGGCTCAGCATCCCGGCGTCCATGTACCACCAGGTGAGCACGAAGACGCAGACGCTGCACAGCTGCTGCACCACCGCTCCCGACTGGAAGACCACGGCCTGGTACCGGTACTGCCGGGCGTGCACGTTCTTTCGCAGCTCCTCCAGGAACCGCTGGTCCACGTAGTTGTCGGGGAAAGGCTGGCGTTCGTACAGCACCTTCTGCCACCGCCGCCCGGGTACCGGCTCCATGGCCCGGCACGGGCGGGGGAGCTCCGCAGCCCCGGCCCGGCCGCGCCGCCGCCGCTCCCGGAGCTGGCGCAAGGGACGCCGGGGCGCTCGCGGCCGCCACCTCCCGGCCGGAGCCCGGGGAGCACGGCCAGAGAACCGGGAACACGGGCCGGAACCGCGGGACACGGGCTAGAACCGCGGGAACACGGGCCGGAGCCCCGGGACACGGGCAGGAACTGCGGGAACACGGGGTTGGAACCGTGGGACACGGGCCGGGCACCGCCACGCCTGGCAGGGGTCACGTCCCTTCCCGAACCGCGCTCTCCGCTCCGTGTGAGCTTCAGCAGCTCCTGGCGGTGGGTTCAGGCCACACCGCAGCTCCACGCTGGGATCTGCTCATCCCGAGAGCCACAAGTGCTTGTCCCACACCATTGCGTGGTGGGGGCTGTCTTGCTTCTCGGAGGGATGCTCCTGCCATGGTCCCAACACCGTGGCGAAGGGCTGTCCCCCTCAGCCCAAACGCGGCTGCCGAGAAGGGCACAGCCGGTCGGTGGGATTTAGCCGGGGCCTCTCTGTGCTTGGATGTCCCGGTGCGAGCCCAGCCTTGCTGCTGGGAGCATGACCCCAGCCCGTGCTGCAAGCCCCACTCCCTGTCCCGGGCCAGCGAGGCACCTGCTTTTCTGGCTAAACCAGGCTCCAGCAGCCAGGTCAGGAATGTGGGTGTGATGCTACAGGGCGCCCTTGCCTTCCAGCTCCTGCCTGCTCACAGCTCAGCCCTGCCCTGCCGAGGAGGAAAGCAGGGCTGGAGAAGTGCAGCTTCCATCCCCACTGGACATCCATCCCCATGCCAAAGGGACTCAGCATGTGCAGCAAGGGGACAGGGGCATATCAAGGGAGGTTTCGCAGAGGCCAGAGGTGTTTTCCCTAAGTCTGTGTTTGCTTGTGCTCAGGTCAGAGCCTTCCCAGCCCCAGAGAGGTGCTTGCTGCTGAGCAGCTGCTTACTTTGGCCTCAGCCGAGAGGCCTCGGCCCGGGGCAGAGCAGCGCTGAACAGGGCCCTGTTTGTGCTGTGGGAAGGGGCACTCACGGCCCTGCTGTCACAGGCGAAAGAGTTCTTGGTTGTTTTCACCCCTGAGTCTGCCACAGGAGACTCTCCAAACAGATCCCACCTCATCAATACGTGCAGAGCAGCAGGTAATGCCCACACTGCTGGTGTGCCTTTGGGAGGGCCTCAGGCTGAGCTACACCACAGTGACATCTAAAAAGTGCCACCTCTCTACCCCTGTCACTGCACTTGCTCAGCAGGGCAGAAGCAGCTGTTCACCCTGTCCAGGTAGCCCATGCCAGCAGGCTCCAAGCCAGCATGGAGCTGGACTGTTTTAGCTGACCTCCCTAAAAGCCCCCAGCCCCAGACTTTACACAGAGCTGTGCATGTGTCTCCATGTGCACAAGGCAGTGCCCACAGGGACAGGGAGTGCTGCCAGCTCCTGTGATTGCTGCATTGCCTTGGTGCCCAGGGCCTGGGAACTTGAGATTTTGAACGAAATGTCCTTCTCACAAAGTCGTGGAGTAAAGCTGGGAGGGCAGAGTGCCATTCCTGCTGCTCTGAGAAGTGCCACGACCACCACAGAAGTGGAATGCCACCGCCCATGGGCATGGGCAGGGCAATGGCCATGGGTGGTGACAGAGGTTTGCTGTAACCTGGCCCTGGGCTCTTGAGCACATCTGTGATGCTTTGGGCACCAAGAAGAGCAGGCTGGGCTTTCATGTGGTCAGGTCCACGAAGAAACCCCAGTGGAGTGAACAGAGGTGAGGGGTACTTCGTGTGCCCTTTCAAATCTTTGCTGTGGGCTAGCAAAGTGCCCTTTGGAGGCAGGGAGAGGTGGGAGCCTGGGGCTGTCAGGGACTCAGAGCGCTCCTGAGGCATGCTGAGTGTACCAGCAAAGCAAAACCCCTCTGGGAGATGCCAGCGCAGCAGCTGGAGCCCCCACGGGTGCCCACCCACACAAGGGGATGTCTGTGGCGCTGGTTCTGCACACTGGGCAATGCTGGGACCACAGGGTCTGGCACCCACCCGGTGCTTGGGGGACCCCAGCAGGGTCCGGGACGAAACGGCTGCGGCTGCTGTGCTGGCACCATGTCCCTGGGAGGGGACAGCGTGTGACTGCCACGTGTGATGGCACCGCCCACGGTGCAAAGGGTGGCTTGGCCCTGCTGCCCAGGTGGCCCAGACTTTGCCGCAGGGCAGTGACTGTGCTGCCTGCACAACGGGATGTGCCACGTCACCGTCACCGGCCAGCCCTGCTGCTCGGAGGGGACCTTGTGCCATGGAGTCATCCCTCAGCCCTCCTGGGAGCTCTCCTGGCAGGGATGAGCAGTAGCTGAGGTCAAGAATACAAAAGTCCTTTGTGAGCATCGAAATGCCCACTCAGGATTCCATGTCACAAGACCTCCCTCACCTGACAGTTGGGTGTCCCCAAGTGCCACTGGCCTCTGGAAAGGCTGCAGGATGGGAGTGTTTTGAGCCCCTCTGCTGAAATGCAGGGATGAGGAGCAGGGTGCCATGGCACTACAAACTCTGCCCATGCTGAGGCTTGGCTCTGCCCTGCTCTTTGCAAAGGGACCCCACTGCAGATTTGTTCAGAGTCTGCTGGCTCTGAAGGTTGGAATACACTGCTAAAGTTGTTTGGAAGAAAGGCTGGAAAAGGTGACAGCCTGGGACTGAAATAGCTGGGATTGATCCGGACCTCCACTGGAGATATTTGAATATCAAAGTATGGCAGGCACTGCACCCCCACCACTGGCTCGGGACTGCCTCCAGGTGTGTCAGATTCCCCTCAGGATGGGACCATCACTTGTGCTGCAGAAATAAACTTCAAAATAACTGAACAGCACATTCTGATAAGGGTCCGAGCCGGCCTGAGGCTGCATGGATGTGGGTGGATCCTGCAGCTCTCCCTGTCCCTCAGACAGGACTCACCCCACAGGAATGACACGGCACAGCTATGGATCCTTGGGCCTCGTTTCTCTGCCAAACCATCCCCCAGCCTTCCCCTCTGACCCTGAAGCCAAGGCCTCCCTCCACAGGAATGTTTTTCAGGGCGGGGGGAGGCTGGCCCAGCTCCAGCTGCTGCATTTTTCCATGTCCAGAGATCATCTCCCGCCTTAAAAAGGCCCCATGACACAGGCTGGGCCTGCTCTCCTGCAATCACCTACTTAAGGATTGTTTGGATTCCATCCCCAGAACAGACTGGGATGACACCAGCCCATGCCTTGCAGCTGGGCTGAGCCCCGTGGGGAGATGCTGGGGCAGACAGGGCTGCTTGCCCTGGGAGCCCTGCAGGGCCTGGACGTGGAGGAGTCTGGTGTTGCTGCAGCTCTCCCAGACATCTCCCTTCCCTGTGTGCAGGTCAGGTTTCCTGAGCTGACATGAGGAAGTACCAAGGCTGCTGGAGAAACTCTGCTCAGAGCTGGACAGAACAGTCCAGGAAATTGGGATTTGTCTGAGAAGCCCACGCTGGACTGGCATCTGCCAGGGCAAAGTTTGGGATTTGCTGAGCCTGTTGCAGGGGGAGAAAGATGGGAAGGCTGAGGATCTGGCTGAGGATCTGGGGCAGGAGCGTTGTGATGTGGAAAGACACACGTCTGCAGGGATGTGACCTCTGGAACACACAGCACGTGGGGGGGCTGTGAAACTGAGCTCCCTCGCTCCTGGCATTCCCTGACGGTCAGCATGGATCCCTGCAGCCCTTTGGCAAAACAGCCTCCCCACCACCCACTCTGGGCTCTGGGAAAAGGGACAAGCCAGCCCAGCCCAGGGCCTGGCCAGCTCCAGGGCAGTGGGTCAGCAGGGATTGTTTTGTAGGGGAACTCCATCAGGGTCAAGCTGTCACCTAGTAAAGATGTTTTTGCTTTTTAATCTGCTTTAAAAAAAGAAAACCCCTAAGAAACTACAGCCAAAAATGACATCAGCAACATGCTCTTCCACTTGCAGAGTGCTCCAGGTGGGATGAGTCCAAACTTCAGCTGCTCAGGTAAGCTCAGCTCAACCTTCAGCTGTATGTGGCACATCTCTAACACAGACATACAGGGAGGAAACCAGACCTCGGGGATAAGATAATAAAACTTGCCTGTGAGACCTGAGTGAGGGTTGTCATGGAAGCTGGAAGGTGAAAACTGAGATTTGGGAAGAAGGAGAGTCTTAGGGTCCACACGATTGTCTCCAAGACCTGGCAGGGCAGGACTGGGGCTCCACGGCAAAGCTTTGCCAAGTGGTTTCTCACTCCGTTCCCCTTTGTTTAGCCCTAAATGTGTAATGTAGTGATGGGATATGAACTGCTGACCCAGCTCTTCCACAGTTGGTGGAATAGCATCAAGAGCTGCAGGTGGCAAAACACTGAAAAGCCCAACTCCCCAGACAGTAAAAGCAATGTCCCCCCAGGGCTGGTGGCTGGAGCCACGGGGCAGCTCCCCAGCACCAACTCTGCCCTGCCCTGAGTCTCCTTCAGCAGCCACTGCCCTCCCCTTGCAGCTCTGGGACACAGAGTGAGAAGTGTGAAGGGACCCAGAGTTCCTAAGGTTTTAAGTGTCTGCCATGGAGATATTTTTCTTCTATAAATGGGGAGGGGGATATTGGATGAAACCATGTATGCAAACACTGTTGGTTTTTCTAGGAAGTGTAGCTGGGGAAAAATTTGGTGTGCACAGGTCAAAAAGAGGTTGCAACTCCATTTCAGCCTGGTGTGCTATGAGAGGATCCTCCTCTGTGCCCACCTTCCCATTTGCCTAGTAAAGAAGCTTTTGTTCAAGCACAGCATGGCCTCAGTCTGGAAACACAGTGATTTCCCAGGAGATACTCACACCAGGAGCCCTCCCTGCCCTTTTCCTTTGAGCATCTACCTGGAGCTCCAAGCAGGAGTGCTTGGTAAGAGCAGTGATGTGGGGGCTGAGGGGTGTTTCACATACAGTGCTTCTCCCTGCAACACCAGCTCATCCTGCCCCAAACCACAGGGAGGGGGTTCCTGTTACCCTGGAGCATGAGAGTCCCTGAGGAGTGGCACTCCTGCTGCCAGCCACCTCCCTACCCCTCTCCCTGTTTTTAAATATCCAAAGTTCTGGGAGGCTGCACCAAGGAAGGGTCAGTCTGGTCCTGCCCATCTCATTTTTCAGAAAAGAAGAATTTTCATCATCTCTTTTTCTAAAAGAAGATTTTTCTGCTCCCCCTGCTCAGATACAAGTGGGGTAAATGCATCTGGCAGGTTGGGGATGGAGCCAGGTGGGAATTTGGTTTATTTCAGTAGTGAGCAGAAAGGGGAACTGACTGAGCCTGTGGCTGAGCCTGTGGCGTTCCCTGTGTGTGCCTGGTCAGCCCTTTGGGCCCCTCATCCCCACACTGGGATCCAGCAGAGGTGCTGATGCTCCTGTGTGGGCTGTGTCAGCCCCCCGTGTTCCTGGCACTGCTGCCCAGGGCTCTGAGCACCCTCCAGCCCCGGGGATGTGTGGGGGGTGGGTCTCAGAGTTGGGTTTGTGCTGAGGAAGCCATGGATGCACTGACCTGCTGGACCAGGCGCCTGTGACATCCCCCACTGTGGCCTTGCTTTGCACAGGGCCATGGAGGAAACCAGCCCTGGGCTGCCCCAGGTGCTTTCCCAGCCCTTCCTCTCACCCAGGGGAGAGGGTGAAGAGGGAAGGAGAAGCTTCAGCCCACGCTGTCCTCCCAGAAATAAAGCTAAAAAAAACTTTACACTTTCATAGCGAAGTTTTGCCATTTCTCCGTTTCTGCAGTGAAATTTGATTTTTCTTTTCCCAGGGGAGTTCAGACAGCAGCTGTTGGGAAGCACTAGGGGCACCACAGCACCCACCCCACTGCAAGCCCCCACTCCCACACATTTCCATCATGAGAGCAAGAATTAATTTGGATTCTCTGTGTCTCAGCTGTCAGCAGCTTTTGGACTTTCCCCATTCCATCAGCCCCATCACATGGCAAGAGAAGCTCCCCAGTGGCTGACCACGTTTGTTTTCTCCAGCAGCAGGGCTCTGCACTGCTGTCACAGCACTGCCAAGGTGCTGCTGAAGTTGTGCCTGGAACACTTGCCAGCCAGGCTAGGATAAGGTGGATCCCTTCCCCTAGAAGCTGTTTTCCATCTGTTCCCAAGCACTGGCTGTAGGAAGGAGTCTTTGCTGTCATGTCGTTCTGCAACAGGGCCAGGAGATGCTGCAGCTTCCTGCTGCACCCTGCCTGGGCATCCCCACTGGAGCAATCATTTTATCTCCTCTTTCTAGGCAAAGTTAAAATTTAGCCATGTGAAATGAGAAACCAAAATACAAATGTATTCAGAAGTGACAGTCCCACCTCAATTCATTTTCTTCATCTTACATAAAGTTTTGACTGGCAGGTTTTGAGCCATTGAAGAGGGGGCTCAGAGCCAGGTGGAGCAGAGCTGGACCTGGCTGTGCCCTGTGAGAGCTGCCCAAGGGGCTGTCACAGGTGGTCCTGGCTCCATCCTGCTTTTGGGAGCCACTGTGGCACTGTGCCACCTGTGCTGGAATACAGGGCTCTTTCGGGCAGGGCTGGGGCTGCTGGCTGCAGATCTGAGCAGTGGCTCTCTTGCACCAGGTCACGCAGCCCCAGCCGGGTGTCACCGTGTCCCTGCGTGGCGCCAGCCCACGGTGATTAACTCTAACCACGTTAATTAACCTGCACAGAGCGCTCAGGTGACCCTGCTTGCGGGAATGTGCCGTTGGATCAGCCGGGAACGTGCCCGCGGGAGGGACTCTGGGGGGTTTAAAGGAGTGTGGGGGTGGGACTCAGAGCCCGTGCAGGGGGATGTCCCCATTTGGGACCACAGAGGCATGGCCCATATGTCACAGGCAGTTTGCTGAGTGATGAAAGAGCCATTACCTGCTCAGCTGGAGGTGGAGTTGCTCCTGTTTGCTTTTCCAAGGAAAACGATTGCAATCTTTATTTTTTTGCACAGCTTTCCTTTCGCTGCGAATCGCAGAAGGTACAAAAGAAATTGAGGGTTTTTTTTACAAGTGTTGTGCTGGTTTGCTGGATTCTCTCCTGCAAGTGGTTAACGGTTCATCTCAAGTCAGAGGAAGGTCTCTGAAGCAATCTTGCAATTTACAGCTTTTTCTTTACCAAGTAAGAAACAGTCAGGAAATTAAACAGGAAATTGTGTCTGGAAGGAACAAAAGTTGTGTTGTCAGAACCTGCTTATGAAAGATTTACTTTAGTTTAACCAGTAAGGAGCCAAGATCAATAGCCAGAAGAGGAAGGAGTTTGTGTGAATTAAATCACACGTGAAAAGAAAAAAAAAAAAGGCAACTTTTGGGAAAACAAGCAGCCTTTGTAAAGAGCAGATAGGGATGAATGGGAGAGAAGGCTTTGCCACTGCAGCAAACAAATGCTGCAAAGTGCTGAAAGACAAAGGCCCAGGGTGTACCCCAGGATCAGGTGTCTCTCCAGAAGTCAGTCCTAAAAAGCCCAGATCTCTGGGGGACACTCTACAGCCAGGCCTGCTGGAATGTTGGAGTGAATGGACAAGCATTGCCCCATCACTGTGCAGGTAAAACAGCAGCACCTTCTCTTTCATGCTGCTTACAAGGTGTCCCTTGGGTGGCTTCCTCCAGCTTTTCCAACCCAAGCACCACAGCCCAGGTTTTATTCCTGGTCAGCAGAGTGATGTTCCCTGCCCAGGGGATGCAGGCTGAGCTCAAATTCAGCCCCAGGACTTGCTCGCCTTGTCCTGGGGTTTTCCATGAGAAATTTCGCCAAGAGCAAGCAAAAAAAAAAAAAAAAGCAAAACAAAAAACAAAAAAACAACAACCCTGCTACAAACATGCAGCACTTTTTGAGAGTCCCACACAAATATTTGCTCCCTGGTGACCCCACGGGCCACTGGGTTTTGGGTTAATTAGGGGCTGTAGTTGAGAGGCTGGGTAGTCTGTCATTTTTTGACTCTCATATTGCTCATCAGTGGTTGAGAAACAAGCTTATCAAGCACTGGTATGTGGGTATGGCAGAGGTGGGGACATCAAGACCCTGTCTGGCTGATCCAGGCTCTTTTGGGGGATGCTTGTACTTGGTGGGGACTGACTCAAATGGGCTTTTTTTCCATCATCCCAGCACTGTAAAGCTTCCCCTGAAATGATGTGTCCTCTGTGACAGCTCTTGGGCTGTGTTTGGTGGAGACTGTGCTTGCTCCCCACTGGTAATGGGATCACAGTGTGTGGGAACTGTGCCAAGATGGAGCAGCCCCATGGCTGAGCCAGTGTGGCTTCAGAGCCTTTTCCAGTGGAATTCCTGCCCTGGGAGCACAACAGAGGCTGAACATGGAGCCAGGCCCAGCCATACCCCATGGCAGGCTGAGGCCAAGAGCTCTGGCTGGCAGTACTCAGCAATGGGCTAATGAATGTTTACCAGCTCTTCCAGCAGCCAGATCAGCAGCTGTTGGAATTTCCAGTGCTTCACTCAGGGATGCTCTGGTCCTGGCCATCCCAGCAGGTACTTTGTGGCCAAGGCTTTGTCGTTTGAATGGGCAAACACCCGAAGGCACTCCCAGCCCCAGGACCTATGCTGCTGCTTCCACCCCTCTGGGAATTCCAGAAGGGCACGGAGAGCCAGGTGTTAATAAAGGCATAAAATTACAGAGTGAAAAAAATCAGGGAAAGAGCAGACACAAAGATTTTCCTGAGGTTTCCACTGCTGGCTGACTCCAGTCATGCAGCTCTGTAAGGGCTGGGTCATGAGGCTGGAGCTGCTCTGGGGCAAACAGCAGCTGTGAGCTGCTGCTGCTGCTGCTGGGATTGCCATGATTCACACCCTCAGTGGGCTGAGCTGTCCTTCCTCGTCCAGAGTCCTGACATGTGCACGTTTCCAGCGTGGCATCCTCCTGACTCACCCCCCTGCCCCTTGCAGGGCTCCCTGTGCCGCTGCTCCCTGGGCCGGGCCTTGCTGCTCACCCTCACTCCCCCGACCCTGAGGGTGTTTTTGGAAGGAGTGAGCCACAAGGAAGGTTTTTGCTGCCTCAGTGTGAAGACCAACGCTGCAGATGGGCAGGTTTGGGCCCGGTTATCCACAAAAACGCCTCGTGTTTTGGTAACGACTGGTGTGTTCTACCAGTCCAGTCCTCTCTTCTGCCCCAGATGCTACATGGCCTGTATTCCAAGGGTCGCCCAGGAGCAGTCCCTGCTCGGCCCCCGCTCCCACGATGGATATAAATGTGCGCTGACACACCTCAAGCACACGGCGTGAAGTCGGGCCCCGCTGCCCCTCACGGACCCCTCAGGGCGCCCGCAAAATGGCGGCGGGCGACCAGCGCTTTGGCCCCGTACGGCTCGGAACTACAACTCCCGGCAGCCCCCGCGCGGTTGTCCCTCTGCGGGCCTCAGCCCTCGGCAGCCTGCAGAGAAGCCTGATCAAAATTTAAAAAAAAAAAAAATTAACAAATGACACCTGGGAGCGCCGGTACTTGAAATGTCTCTGGAAACGGAGGCAGCGGCGCTCATCAGGCGCCTCGCGGCCGGTGGTTTGGCCGCCAGCCGTCGTTTATCACTATGGCGATTTCCCTTTAACAGTCTGTTTGCCGCAGACACCTCACAGAGCGGGGCCCTTGGGGGGGCGGGGAGAGGCGACCCCGCTGCCCAATCGGCGTGGCCGGGAGGCGGGGCCAGCCGGCGGAGCGCTCCGGCCATTGGCTGGCGGCGCGGAGCGGGTGACGCGCATCCTTCCAGCTCAGCGCGTGAGGCGGTGAAAGGGGCGGGGCGCGGGGCCCGGCCCGGCCCGGCAGGCAGTAACGGCCGCGCGCGCGCGCGTGCGGGGAGGGGCCGTGCGCACAACGGCCGAGCCCGCTCAGCGCCTCCCGCCGCGCGTCCCGGCGGCGCTGCCCTGCCCGGTGGAGGATGCGCCGCCTCGCCCCGGCCGCGCCAGCCAGACGAGGGAGACGATGAGGGAGCCGCCCCGCCGGCCGCTGGCGCTGGGCTCCTGCCTCCTGCTCTGCGTCCTGCTCTGGTGAGTGCCGGCCTCTCAGCCCCGCCGCTCCGGGCACCCCGGGCCGCGCTGGGCAGTCACGGAGTCAGTGGGGTTGTAAGGGCGCTGTGGGGATGAGCCGGTCCAGCCCGGGCAGGGTCACCTGGGGCAGGTGACACAGGTGGGTTTTGAGCGCTCCCAGCGAGGGAAACCCCGCGGCCTGCCTGGGCAGCCGGGAAGGTAAAGGCGCTTCCTTTTGGGCAGCCCGGGATGTGCTCCCGTGCGGTGTCCCCCCGGGAAGGTGACAGCTTTCGGGAGCCGAATCCCACTGTCACGAGTCAGGTGAGGGCTGAACCCACACACCGAGGCTCAAAGTTCCGTGTGTGTTATTGTCTCTCTCTGCTTTTACCGGAGGCATCCGTGCATTTCCAATTCCAGGCTGAGCTCTTGCACTATCCTCTGGAAGATCATGGTGCCTTATTCTTGAAACCCTTTTATCAGGTGTTAAGTTAAATCAAACGAACGCCCCCCCCTTTTTTTTTTTTTTTTTGCATTGATTATGCCTTTGAGTGTTTTTTTATAGTGATTACCTCAATGCTGTACTTTGTTCCAGCATCTCCTGTTTATTTTCTATTCAAACTTCCTTTAAGAGATGACATTTACTAGAATACAAATATTAGTAGAATGTATTTCTGCATGGTAAGTTCCAGCCTTCTTAAACTTTGGCCCTCTTTGAGCTCGGTGAGTCACTGTTTGAGAACTGATAGCCAGCTTGAACAGCAAACTGCAAATATTGCAAATGGAACAGCCACAGTCAGGTGTATTACTACAGTACAGTTCCTGTAGATTGTTCAGATAGTCTGCTTAGAAAAAGAAATCATCCTGAAGTTCTGGCTTGTCTCACAGCTGGGTGAAGAGTGGCAGCCCAGGTATCTCTATTTACACAATCAGTTGCAAATCTGGTGCTGACGTTTGTGTTTGGACAGTCCTGAAGCAGCTTTGGTTTCTGTCATCACATTTTTGGGGTTTGGAGACAAAAACGAATCTAAAAAGCGCTTGAAAACTCGGTTGCTGTTTTTACATTTAGCAGAATTTAAAACAAAAAAAAAGCCCTCTTGGCCATGGGGGTTTGATCAGGTGAACTGTGAGCCTCATGAAATGTCTCCAGACAGCTTTGCTTTTAATCCCTGGACAGTGAAGTTTGTTCTGGCAACAGGTTTTAGTTGTATAGCTAGGATTCTTGTAGGAAAACAGTTTTTGTTTCTTGGTTACAGTGCCTTGAGGGCTGATAATTTGTTCCTGCCTCCAGGTAATTTGTTAGTGGAAGGAGATTTTAGCTTAATGATCAATAGGTTGTCAGGTTAAATTTTTTTTTTTGGTTGCTGTGTTCTTAGTTTGCTGTTTCACCAGGACTTGATTTTGTGAAAAAACTCAGGCTTTTTTTTTTTCAGGATAATTGCATATTAACAGGGGACTATCATGTTCAGCTGTCTTGTTGGAATAATGTATTTGTTCTGTAAATCCCTGACAGCTTCTGGGTTCTTCTTTGGTGTGGTTAGGAGGAAAATGGAGCTGCTCTTTTTCTTAATTTTCAAAAGGGATTGCTCTTTCAAGCAGTGTCTTAACTGATCTCAGAGTTTGAATTTGAGTACCCCAAAGCTTTTAGAGTTTAAAAAAGAAAGGTTCATGTTGTATATTCACTCTGCTGCTTGTGGTTAGGAGCCAGTTGATTAATTTAAATGTTGAGGGATGCAACTCCAGTTTCCTAGTCTGCTGTCCAAATATGAATTCACTTTAGAGAGTTTGAAATCCTGTCTGCAGGATGGCATTGGGACCTGGTTTAATTTCAGTAGTCATGTCAGAGTTGTAATTAAAGTCTTGAAGTCTGTTGCTTCATACATTGTTGGTGGACTACAGAAGTTGGTAAGTTGTGATTTTTTTTTAACTTTTTACTATAAAGAAAATCAGCACCTTTGTTCACTTCAGCAGTTAAGAAACTTCAAGTAGCAAATGGAAGGATTTGTGTTATAAATGTTGGCTTTTTAAACTTAGTTGTTTTGTGATGTAATTTTCGAAGGACTTAATCCTAGTAGGAGAGAAATTTTTCCTTACAGGTGAAGCTGGTGGTCAGCAGATGATCAAATGGAACCCCAAAAGTCATGCAAAAACCCATAAGACAAAACAACTGCTGAAAGAACACTCGAGGCTGTTTGGACTTCTTGCCCCCTTTGTTTTGTATTTTTTTTAACCTGGGCTTTGTTTTCTTTCTGCGTAGCTGTTGCTTCTTTCTTTGAAGCTGAGCTTAAAATACGAATTTTTAAAATCTCTCATGCATTTTCAAGCTCACCTAAGAAGGTTGGTTCAGTGGGAAAGTACTGATTAATAAAAATTAAATGGGGGGGAAAATAATTGATTTGAACTGGAACATGTTATCCTGTGCATTAAAAATGTGACTGTGTTTTAGGAGATAGAAAAATGCAGAAGCTTGAGTAGGGCTTTGTTAGCCAGTGCCTTTTCAGTAAGGAGGATGTGATGCTGTTTGAGTCAGTTATCAGTACTTGAGGCTTTCTGAAGTTGGACCGAGCACAGCTCTGACAGACCTGAGCCAACAAGATTATTCCAAGTTTCAAAAGAGCACGATGGCTTTAGGGAAGTACTTCTGATGGAGGTATGGCTCAGGAATGTAGTGCTCCAAAAATAATAGGCATCTGTGCAGTTTGGGGTTCCACTGTGCATGACAAATGACTGCTGTTGTCCTGAATTCAGAGATCTTAATGCTCCAGTTAATCCGTTTGTGTGATGATCAGAATATAAAAAAATACATTTAAAACTTGCAGTGCTTTGTGGTTTGCCAATATCCAGAGCTGAGTAAGTGGAGTAGATTTAGAAGCTTGTAGGATATCAGGACTATCTGAAGTGAGACCAGCTGTGACAGCTGTTTGAAGAGTAACCTGTATAAATTATTCTGACATCAGCTTTTGCCTGCCATAAGCTGCACTTGCAAAGCGTTAATTGGGAGTTTAATAAAGAAATCACGCATCCAGTAATTTGTCTTTCTGTCTCAGAAAGTTCGTTGCCATATCCTGACCTACTTAGCTTTTATTAACTCTGCTGCTTGGGTTTACAGCTGTGAGTAAGAGGAGGATGGGGGTCAGTGCATGTACACTTCAGGGTCCTTCAGCTGTAATTCTTTGAGTATCCTGCATCAGGAAATGCCTTGTGGCAAAGTGATTTAGCAGTGAGATGTGCTGGTTTTGGTGGCAAAACCCCTGGCTTAGGAGCTCTGACTGAAATCCACTATGAGAGCGTGCACTGAAAATGGTAAAAGTCAGGTTGGGTCAGTGGCACAGCCAGGAGTGAAGCCTGGGTTACCAAGTACAGTGGGAAGGGATGCTGGATTTTGTTCACACTTGTTAATGTGTAGATGCACATGGATTTTAATGAGAGAAGAGATTTCTAGTTTGGGTTTGCATTTCCAGTCCTGTCTGGCTTTGAAGGTGTGCTTGTTGCAGGCTGTAACACACGAGGAGCTGTGAAAAACCCAGAACTGGAGCAGCACTGTGATACCACCACTGGTTCATTGTGTGCTGCTGCTGCACAGGTGAGAGCTCTGCAAGTCCCTAGGGATCACACCAGTGGAGCTTTTGCTGATGGAACATTTATTTGCCTCGTTATTGACTTGTGGCTCAAACCTAGAGCTCTGTTAACAGCCGAAAGGTGTGAGTTGTGTTATGGTGTGCCTCGTTAATGTGCCTCTTACCACTGAAATCCTCTTTTCAGCACAGTGCCCTCATGATCTGGATAGGACTACCAGAGTAACTTGCCTATAGTGGGTCTCAAATTTTTACNCTCATGATCTGGATAGGACTACCATAGTGGGTCTCAAATTTTTATCTGCTGATTTTCCTCTTGTGTACTTAAATCTCTTCAGAAGGCTGATACTAAAATAAACGCTACGTGTACATTTTATAGCAGGAAGAAATGAAATTATTAGAGCACTTATAGAATCAGAGCTGTTGTTCCAGGCATCTGATTTCAGAATGGAAGGTATGTTCCTAGGTATGGAGTATCTTGTTTGCAAGTGTCTTTGCTCTGTGGTTAAGGTTGGGACAAAAGCTGCACTGGAACTCTTGGACTCTTAAAAATGAAAATCGAATCTGCCCAGCTTACAGCCTGCTCAAGCCTGCAAGCAAAACAAGTGCTTGGCTCAATCAATTATTGAATATTTTACCTTCTAAAATTACTTGAAAATCAGTGACCTGCTTTCATGCAGTATCTTCTGAAAGATTTGTCCCAGAAACTTCAAGTTAGTTTGTTTGTTATGCAAATGGTATACTGAAGTGGCCTCTACCCCATCACGCTGTGTTGAAGACCTTGCCTGTTGCAGTGAAATGTGCCTCCCATGAGCACTTCATTTGAAGTCTTTCTGAAATGTCTTTCTCTAACCTGCTGTTAGTTTTTTTCACTTTGATGTTTTTACTGTGAGTCTTGTACAGAGCAGTTTTTGTCTTTAGCTTTCATTACTAATCCAGCTTTTGGGAAGTTCTGTGCCTCTTTCAAGGAGAGGACATGCAGTGTCTTTCAAAGTTCACTGTGGAGGTGCTACAGCCCTCTGCCTGGAGAGGTGTGCCAAGAACAGGTTAACCTAGAACTGTAAATGTAAAAACTTTCTTGTAATTCTTGGTTAAAATACTGAGCTGGTGTAACAGACTCATCCCAAAGCCTGTGTGAGTGAAAATGTTGATGTGGATGACCAACTGGATTGGAATATTAGTAAAAGGTTCCAACAGTTCAAAAATGAGCTCAGGTGCACAAAAGAATGGCAATGGCTTGGCTGGGTTTTGAAATGGCAATCAAGAGAATGCTGAAATCTCTTACAGATAAGAAGCCTATTAAAAATCCATGATACATGTCTGGGAGTCAGGTGATAGTAGCTTTACAGTGATCTGGGCTGAAATTCACGTTGCTGAACTTGCAGTAACATTCCCCTCCTTGGCACTGTGCTGAGCTGTGTTGCACTGAGGGTGAGTTTTTAGCGTGAGGAGCTGCTGCAGAGCAGCTGCTGGTTCTGTACAGCTCTGGCTGTGCCTGTGTGGACAAGCTTGTGAGTTTAAGCGATGAGGGAAGTCTTGATGTTACTACAGACTCCAGAAGCCTTTAGGTTTACTCACAGTGCCTGGCTGTTCTGTTTTCCTGTAGTCTTTGTGGTTGGTATCAAGTTTTGTGGTGTTTCTTTTCTGGAGTGGGTGCTCTTCCCCAGACTCTTACGTCAGAGAAAATAACTAGAGTTTGAGAATGCGGGGAGCTTCTCATGAGCTGCAATCTTCCTTCAGTATTGCAGAAGTCTGTTTCCAAGGAACACCAGGAACTGCCTGTTCCTTTGGGTGCTTCCAGTGTGACTTCTGCCCTGCTTTAAGTGCTTGAAATAGGGCACCTGGATACGCCTTTGGAGAAAGAAGAGCTTTGTGTTTGTGTTACACTGGAACCTGCATTTAATGTCACAGAGTCCTATGAAGGTGCTGTTACCTCAGCAGCCTTTTCCAGGCTGGAAAAGAATGGGAGTAACCCTGGGAGCACTGCAAGCCAGGAATGAAGTTGGTTTCTATTGTTTAGCTTGGGACAGCAGTGGGCAGTCATGAGCAAATAGTGTATTCTCCCTGGGTTTGGTATCTGAGCATACCTTGGCTCAGAGCTGACTTTGTTCCCTTCCCTCAGGACTTACTGGAATGTCTCCACAATCTCCAGATCAGAGCAGAGGGTGCAGATTCCTGTGTGGCTGAAGGAGGGATGCAGTGAATCAGTTCAATCTGATAAATTACCTGGTGCTCCTGGAACCTCCTTTTGCAAGCTTTGCATGCTAATGGTATTTAAAATGCTGAAAGCCCTATTTTAAACCAACCTCACTGTGTGCAGCAATAAAATTCAGTATTGTCAGAAGTATCTTTGTGTTTGGCTCCTCTGAATGAGTGAAATAACTGTTTGGAGAGCACATACTTTGCAAAGTGTGGGCAAGCTATTAAAAACATAATTGCAAAATACCGCAGATTGGTAAAGGATTTGCTAAAAAAGCTCCAATTTCAGATATTTTGGGTTTGGTTTTTTTAAGCATGTGAATCAAGTTAGTGGTAGGAAATGAGGTGAGACCAGTGGCTTGCTTAGTCTAGATCTGTAGTTTTAGTTTTCAGCATTTTTCTCCCTTAAAGATCCATCATAACTTTCAAAATTATCTTAGTAACACGTGCTGCTCTTCTGTGGTAATAAATGGCTTCCAAATGACTGGTGTTTTTTGCTTTGCCTTGTTTTTTTGTTTTTGTGGGTTTTTTTACTTGTATTGAAGATTAATGGTTCTTCTTTGCATTTATGAAGATGTATTTCCACTTCACACTCAGAAATGAGTGTTGTGTCTGGGGAGGTTGTGCTGCAGCAGTTCAGTGTCTTGCAAGTGGCTTTCCTCCTGTGGCTGGTTGAAATAATGTCCTGCTCTTCGTTTTCTGTGACATTTACTCTGTTCTGCAGGCCCTTTTAAATAAAGTCCCCCTGGCTGGACTGCTGGGAGGGAAGGATTGATTCCATGAAGTTGCTGGAGAGAGAGGGAGGATTCTCTGCCTTTGCTGTTTTTCCTGTGTTGCCGGTGGCTGCTGCTGACTGGAGAGTTTGGTTGTGGATCTGCTGAGCTCCTCATTCCTGCAGAACCTTTTTTTAATTTGTCAATTAGCTGGTGAAAGCAGTCACAGACCTGTAGGACTTGTTCACAGCAAAGTATTTTGCTGCCTTCTTTGCCCTTTCACAGCTTTTATTGTTCTAAGCTCATTAATCTAAAATCAATTAGTCTGCAATGGAGAAGGTGATGTTCATCAAACAGGTGACTCTTCCCCAGTCACAGGCCTACTCTGCTGGCTCTGTCCTGGCCCTAAACCCTCCTCTTGCACAGGCCAGTCTGAAGTGGTCTGGGAATGTTCTGAGTAGGGAATTGTCACGTGGCAGGGACAGTGACACCTTCATTCTCCCTCTTAGCACATCCGCACCTGTTGGTAACAAAACCCTCTGAAATGTGTGAGTGATGACCCTGGAGGGAGACTGTTCCCTAGGCTTGGAATTGTGCACTGGTGATAAATTCCTTCTGTTTTCCCTTTGCTTCAAATTCCTCTATCTTGCACGTGTCAAATGTAAGCTGTTCTCAGCTGCTTCACTCTTCAGTGTCCAGAAATAGGTCTTGTTTTGGGAGAATTTATGAAATTAATCATTTCAAGGACAGGTGGCTTTGAACTGAAGCTGTGTGTCAGTGTTATATGAAGTCTTTGGAAAGGAAAGCCTAAGTTGTTTCTCTCTGATCGTGTTGTATAAAAACTCCTCTTACCTTCATATTTTGAAATTTTTTTTTAGCTGTAAGTTGTATGATTCATTTTTCTTACCAGTTGTATTTTCTCCTTGATTTTTATGCCTGTCAGACCAGTTATCCATAGCTTTCCTATCTGATATTTTTCTGCAACCTTCTTTACAATTACTTGAGGCGTTTCAGCCAACTCAGAAGTGGATGGTCTTTCACATGAAACCTACACTGCAATTTCAGAACCACCTGCACTTTTGCATTTCGGTGTGTTCCTTTGCAAAAGCAGAACGTTCATCAGCAGACCGTGGCCAATTTGTGTAGCAATGAGTGTAGTGAACCATGCAGATAGGGGTGAGCAGCATTTCTGCTTCAGTGGGCAACCACAGTATGAGCCTGCCCTGAGAAAAGTAAAGATTCCCCCACCCACCCTTGCTGCTTTGTCTGAGCTTGTAGCCTTTGCACATTAAGCTGGAAAGTTCGTGGTGTATTAGAGAAAATGGCTTTTAAACTGCATTAATGATAGGACAAAGAGTCATGCTTAAGTTCCTTTGTTCTTGATGAGATTTAATAGTAGGTGGTGTTTTGAGTCATGCTTACAAAAATGGAACTGTTGGAAACTTCTGTATCCACGTAAGTCACTGTGGGCTATGTGTTTGGAACAATCTCTTAATTTAAAGATCTACCTCGTACCTGAGACTGTGTCTCTAGTGACTGATCTCATTTGGGCATTGTCTGCTCAGTTCTGAGTCAGCATTAACGTCCCACTCCACTTTCTTGGCCACAAGAAAGGAAAAGATAGATTAGTATGTGCAGCAACCGCTGTACTTCACTGTGTCTACACTGCAAGTTAAATAAACTCAAGGGGAATTTTGCTCTCTGTAAATTAACACTTGGATTCTCATCTTTGTTGTTTATTTTTTTAATGGTTAACAGAGGTGCTGTGCCGTTTGGCAATTGATTTTTTCTTATGGGCTCTATCCTTTCAGCTAAAGAATCCTGTTGAATTAATATGCAAAATGTTAAAAGTCAGAAGAAGAAAACTTGTGCTGGTGGTCTTGATCAGGTTATTAACGTGACTTCTCCCAGACTGGCTGGTCTCATGTGGGTTTGTGCTCTGTCAGAGTTTGCTGGCAGTAGCTGAGTGATACATCCTGTGAGCTGCATGCCCTGCTGCAGTAGGATCAGGTTTTCCTGTGGGTGCATGCACACACACAAAATGAGTTCTCAGTCCCCTCCCTAGCTTGGAGGGCTTTTGGGAGACTTGAGGCATCATGTTGAAGTTGGGGAGTAGACTAGGAAGAATTTTGGAAAATAAATAAATTAGACATTGGACACAGATCATGTCAGCGTAGCTTAAATCTGAGCTGCCAAACTGCATTCTTCTAAAAGCTGGGTTTGTGACCTGATAAAGCCTGATTTCTTGCATGACATTTCTCAATAGATTAAGGCAAGAAATACATGTATGCCCTCTGTGCTTTTTTAAGCTAAAGCAGTTATTTCTGCATTTGTGAGGATAGACCTTGTGTTTTAAAATGCTTGAAATGTTTCCTTTTCTGCACCCAAGGAGTTCCTGCTGTTCTGTGCAGCTCACCTGAGGTGCCCCCCAGAGTGGAAGCAGAATAAGAAACAAATGTGTGTGCTTGTGTAATGAAGGGGTGGGATGATGCTCTGTAATATTTGATGGTTCTGGTGTATTTTTATGAAGAACCAGGGAGTCCTTATATCTCTTAAGGAGAGCCCAGAGGTGCTGGAATTTAGAGCCTGAGAATTTCACCATGAAATGATTGAAACCCCTTTTCAGAAGTAGAAATGACTCGAAGTATTTGTGTAACTAATTTTCCAAGTGAAAGCTAGGTACTAAGGTCATAGAAGTCTAGTAACAGTTCATTCATGCTCTGAAATGAGCATCCTGTGCATAGAATAGGACAGAGGTTTGATGGAAAACTCAATACAGAAACTACATGATGAAATGGGAATTTAAGATGTGTGAGAAGCTAATGCCTAATTCTCAATTGAGATGTGAGACTTTGTACCTGCCACAATATTGTGGTTATTAATATTTTCATAGTTTACATTTAGTTCTTTATTTCCCAGTAGCTGCAGCTGTTTCTGCCTGACTTGAAGGCTTTAATTTAGTACAGAGGAAAGGTGCTACCTCAAAGAGAAGGGAAATTACTGAGGTGCTTTGGGGCTGAGACAGAGGTGGAGCACCTTATTTGATCATCTCCATAATAATATTTCAGATCCCACAAGTTCCTTGTGCACTGTCTCTTCAGTGGAGAGAGCCACAGAATATATATATATATACACACATCTATATTATATTCATACTCATATATACATTAAAATTTTTGTACTTGTCTGTGGTCTGTTGTTTCATGGGTTCCTTCTTAGTGGAGGAGTCTACACTGCATAGACTTCCCAATAAAGCAGATATTCAAGTTTTGAAGACAGCTGATAATTCAAATTCCAAGCAGTAGTGATCCTAGTTGTGCAAATGAATAATGACCTGCTAATAATCTTACTGTTATGATGAGTATTAAGGCTGTTTTATTTCTCAAAACTATTGTCAGAAGGTTGCTGTATCCAGGTTTTCCTGTGGTGTAGACCCATCTCTCCTCTGAGGGGAAGGTGGCTCTTTTTTTCAGGGTGCAGAGTGATGTTTGTGTGTGTTCACAGGAGGTCATTCTGATCACTTGATTGTTATGTAAACAGTATTTTCTGAATGGAAAATGCTTGTGTTTAAAGTGGTGGATAACTGGTGTTCCAGCATTGTTGAAGACTCCATAAAAGCTCAGTTTGCTTCATGTTCTGCTGCACTTGGTAGAAATCTGTGTGAAAACCTTTGGGCCTCCAAGCCTGATGGTTCACTGTGCAGATGCTCCCTAGTAGGATGTGAAGGGACCATGTATGATCAGAAAGGAAAGATGCTGTTCTGCTGCAAGTGTTTGTAGAGGCAGTGCATGCTTTTCTGCAGAAATAAATCCATTTCTACTGACAAGTGAAGCTGTTGGGAAAAAGTACAAAACAAATCTCATGGGAGGTTTGGCATGGGGCTTTTTTTAGTGTACTTATTTTCCCTAATTTTCTTAAATGTGCTTGGTGATGTTGACTGTGCAAAACCTTCTCAGGTAGGCTCTGTACAGAGGATTAAGGAGATTTCACTTTTTAGTCTGTGACTTAAGTTTTTGCTTAGTAATAATGATTGCTAAAAATATCCCCTTGCTTTGTGACAAAGGATGTTGATTCATATTGTTCCTAACTTGCAGTAACTTAGCTAATTTGTGTCAGTTTTGACTTTGTGATGTGGTGGCACTCCAGGAGCTGGTTTGTGATACTTTTTTCTTTTGGAAATAGTAAATTTGTGGTGTTTTCTGTTGCTGACTTCTGGTGAATCCTCAAAAGGATTTTATGAATGAGTATCCATGAACTGTACGTGTGTTTTTTTTAGATGCCTCAAGGGAACAGCTGAAGAAGATTGAGGGAGACTGCTGAGAGAATTCTAAAATTTCATTTTAAATAAAGCTTTTTGACTTTTCTTTTATAGGCTTCCTGTTTGGAATGTCTTTTGTAAAGACGGTCTCTCATCAGCAGTGCAGTATGCTTCAGGTGATGCTTGTGCCCTGGCCAGTGAGGATGAAAATGTCCAGGAAAAGGTATGCTGGATACATCCTGTTAATTACTCAGTCTGACTAAATGTTAAATTCTAAAATAAGTTTCTTCATAGATTTTTCTTGGCCAGAATGTTTAATGTACTCAGTTGTTCTTTGAGCTGTGGTGTCTTCCCAAGTTTTCGTTTTCCTTTACTTCATTTGTTGCAGTTATGCAACAGTTCAGGTGGATAGTTTGGGGCAAGAAAAGGAATAAATAGTAAACCCACTGGTGGCTTTTTTTTTTTTTAAATTTGGGGCAAGATGTTAGAAGTGAGCATCAGGGGAAATGTGTGGCTCTGTAGAGTCACAATAGGAGGTGATGGGCTGGGTAAGTCTAGGCCACATTATGCCAGTTCCATCTGTGTTGTATTAAAAACAGTCTACAGATTGTTGTTATCCTAAATAGAAGATTTAAAATTAATTGGTTAAGTCACATTTATCACTTGTATTCCTTCTGTTCAATAAAAATTAAGAAGGCTGAAATGTGTTTCTGAAAGGTATAATAAATAAGCTGTGGTCCCTTTCATTTTTACTTCACTCAGCATTTCAGGTTAATTGGGTGTGATTGTCCCACCCTGATTAACTCATGACAAGTTTCTGCATCTTGCATTGCACAGTGAATTCCCAGGCTGTTGAGTCAGAAAGTCATGGTAATTTCATTTATTTATTTGCTGAGCTGCAGAATCAGTCCTGCTCTAAACATGGGTAGTACTGATGTGTTGGTTTTCCTATTTCCTCCAGCAATCTGTAGTAGTGTTAATCACGGTCCTCATTCCAAGAAAGCTTTTATACGCCACAATAAACTTGGAAAATGTGTGTAGAGCATTCTAGCTGACTCCAGTGGAGAGCTGCCTGACCATAAAAAATCCCTTTAAATATTGTAGTTTTCTTAAGCATTTCACCAACTAAAGTAGCCCTGGTTTTTGCCAGCTTGTGCAGCCAAAGAGCACTCAGTCCTATTCTTCTGGCTGCCTAAGAAGAAATTCTGCTTGAATTCAATGTCTGATGCAATAATACTGAAAAGTTGAAGTAAGCTTTGAGACTGGAAGCCACTGGTGGATGATTTCCTACTCTACAACATTCTTGCTTTCATTCTGTTAATGTGGCTGCATTGTTAAGCAGATTTCTGAGCTTAAACCCACAGATGTGAAAACTAATGTTAGACTGTTGTTTTCACTCATTAAAGAAAATCTCTTGGGTGGATGAGAGATCTTAAGCAAGTGTCTATTACTCCTAATTAGACTGCTGGAGCTGTCCTGCTCCAGAGGATCAGCTCTGCAGCCCTTGATCAGTTGTCCCTTCCAGCCATTGATGCTGTTTCATCTTAGGGACTGGGATGTGAGCTAATAATATTTGTGGGAAAATATTGCTCAGTTATCTCCAAGGTTTATCAGCTCAGATTTGTAGCTCTTGCTCTTCAGTGGATGCCTTAATTCTCTCCAGTTAATACCATGTAGTGTTGTATAGCTCAGCTGCCCGTTTTGGGTCTCAACACTGGCACCTGCAGTATTTGGCCCTTAGAAAACAAAATGGGTGTAAATTTCTACCACATTTCTTCTTGTTTTTTAAGGTATTGCTCAAAAGCAGCTTGCATATTTTGTAGTCACAAAGCTTGAAGGGCAAGTGTAAATTCTTGCTAATTTTATTCTGGTGGGTTTAAAACTTTTTCCCTCAAATGTTGGTACGTTTTATTTTGTGAATTTTTAGGTGTGGAAGAGAAGGCTGCTTTAAAAGGTTCTGGTAGATTTATGTAATTACTGTAGTTCTGCTGATAAGGCTGCTACAACTGAAATGTGCCACGTGTTATTTTCTAAAGGTTGTCTGATGCAAGTCAGCTTAGAATTTTCTTTTTCTCCTCTTCTGAGCAGCAGAGAGATAGGGGAGGGTTTGTCAACATGGGAAGTCATAGCAGAATGAGGACCTTTCCTTAGCAAACAAATTGAATAGTTTAAGACTGCTAAAAATGAAGATTTAACTGAATTGTTTTAACTTGTTGTAGTCTTGTGCGGATGAGATTTTAAACACGGGTGGGCAGTGGTTCTGAAGATGAATGTAGCTCAGTTTCTTGCTGTTTTGCTGGTGGAAGAAGTGCTGTTATTCAGTGGTGCCTGCTCTGGCTGAGCATGGAAAGCCTGTGACTGCAGACTGACTGATTTTTATCTTTTTTTTTTAATTATTATTATTTTTTACTGTTTTACCTCCAACATCCCAGGGGGAAGAGGCTGCTCCCAGCCTGGAGCCTGAGCATGCAGACTCCAGTACACGGAGTTACTCCATGGAAGAGCTGCTCAACGACCTGACAAAATCTGACCAGGCAAGGCTTTTGTTTCATTCACTGTCTTCATACAGTCTGCAAATGCTTCTTGCATTTCAGTCTTTCATTTTGGTTATCTAAAGTTCATAGTAACCATCTCTCACATTTCACCTGTACACTGGGTTGCTGTCAGACTCATGTTTCCAGTAAAAGAGAAAATGTGTGAGCTAACAGACCTTGCATTTCCCATGTGCATAAATAATGAGTAATTTAGTGTTTGGAGATACTAAAAACTTCCCAAGATAAATTAAAATTGGATGTTGTATGTATGGATGTCTATTTATCAATAAAACATAAGTCTTTGAGGTCTTTTTTGTAGATCAGACTTGATGATTATAGCAATACATTTTAGCTTTGATCCTTCATGGCTTCTATCACTTTCATTTCCTTTGTTAAAATGGGAAAAGGGTTGTATTTCAGCTCTGTGCCATTGATGCTGTTAAGTCAGTGCTTGGTGTTAAATGTTATATTTCCACTGTTTAAAGATTATTTATTTGAGTGTATACTTGTGTTTTGTAGGTTTTGTTTTGTAGACATCATACATAGGACTTAGTTCAGAATATTTATTTAATGGATTGGGTGTTTAAATCTGTTAAACTTTCCTACCCTTTTCAGTGAGATGACGTGGAGTAATGTAGCTGTTGATAAGAGACTTTTGTACAATAATGTTTCCTTTTGCTGCAGGACTTAATCTGACCTGTTTCAGTGGTTGTATGCTCTTTCAGATTTACAAAGCCTTATTTTGAGTGTGCTTACGAAAATTGAAGACCTAGAATAAATAAGAGTCAAGACTGCTAAATACTCAAAAGTGAAAAGTGATTTATATCTTTGTTCACTTACAGCATGGAATAGGCTTTAAATAATTTGGAGTGATGAAATTAAAAGCTTTCTCTAAAATTTAGTTTAGGATGAAAACAGTACATTTGATTGTGATGGAGCATGCAAATAGAACTGTTTCTTTTGGTTGCTGCAATATTCAAGCTGCTTTTCTCATGGCAGTCTCTATAGGAATGCATCGTTGAGGAAACTTTTGCACAGGCCTGCTCCAGTTGATATTTTTACATGATTATTGCAGACTACAGAAGAGTACTGCAGCTATCCCAGAGTAGCACAAAATGCCACCTAGGTGTGAGAAGAAACAAAATTGATTTCTGACAGAAATCTGAACTGCTAGAACTCCATAGCAGATGTTACTGTGTGAATGCTTTTCTTACTCAGGTGTTGAAAAAATGTATATTCACCTGGAATATTTTTACAGACAGCAGAAGTAAGTGAAACAAGCCAGCCTGAAGTTGTGAGTCCACCTTCAGTAGATGTAAAGGAAGCTTCCTCCAGCATAGTCCCAAGCACTGAAAACACTTCCAGTTCACCTACCTCAGAGATTCCTCCAGTCTCACAGCCTGAGTAAGCTCCTGCAATTCTGTTGTTTTGGTCTCACTTACTCTGCTCTTGTTAAAATGTTTAGTAGGGATAAGGTGGGGTTGCTCCCCACAGTTGTTTTGCTGGTTTATGGTGTCAGTGCTCATGGAGTGTACCCCCATCTCCTCAGTGTGTGGATAAACAGTTGTGTACTTGCATGAGGTGCAATACTATTGCCTTGATCAGTTTCTAAGCTGCTGCTTTGAAAAAAAGCCAACGTGCTTAGATAATCTGTACTATAAAAGCCCTCAGGGCTTTACCATTAGGATTTCTGTCTTTCACAAATGTGCTTTCACATCTGTGTCAACAAGCATTGAGGCTGCTTCAGCAGTGGCCTCTCCTTTCAGTTAAGGAAGAACTCTGCAGAGTTTTATTTTGGGACTTAAAAACACGGAGTCTCAAGTTCTGACAATAGGAGACTTTTGACAAAATAGCAAGTTCTCATATTTGCAGTTTAGTTCTAGTGCTTAGTAGTGTATTGCAGAGCTGCCTCTGCTGCAGGCATGTTTCTGGAGTCCATGTACTTTTTGTTTCCTTTTGCTTGTGGGATGTTGTGCTATCAAATGTGAGCTGTAGTATGGAAATTCATGTGTGCATCTTCCAAGGATTTTCACAAGTCCTGTTGGACTTTTTGATGTGTGCTAAGGGAGGCAATCTTGTTCTGACTGCTGATAAAGATGAAGTATTTTGTTAAATAAAAATTGAACACATTGAAAATGAAATAGGCTTGTCTTTGGTGTTTTGGGTTTTTTAAGAGTTCCTTTTTTCTGCTTTACCAAATTTTGTTTCTTTACCATAGAAAAGGTATGGAAATTTTGTTTGCTGGCTGATATTGCCTAGTCTGCCAGGGCTAACACTTAAACACATTTTAGTACTTCATCAGTGTCTAATTGGAAGCCTTCCAAAATTTTTAGTTTTTATAAGGCAAAACTGGAATGTAACTTCAGCCTGTTCTTTTTATAGCTTTTTTTGACTACTCCACTGATTTATTTATGTAATGTGTTGTAAGTTCTACTTTTGTCAGGTCCTAGAAGGAGACAGGATGTTATTTTCTTTGAAACATTCAGCTTGGTGTCTGGTAATTGTTGGAAATTGTCTGGCTGCCGTAGCTGGGGAATACTGGAGTGGTGAACTCTGAAGACTTGAACTGTGAAACAAATGAAAATAGAAACTTGGTTTGGAGCACCTGATGGATGAGTTCATGCCAGGCAGTGGTGTTGTGACACCAGTGCCATTTACAGGAAGAAAGGGCAGACCTGGTGTAGCAGAGAAGCATCTTCATACATTATTTCAAGCTGCACTTCAGTTCTCAGTAATGAACAGATTAATATCCATACCAGCTGTGGTCCAGCTCCATCCTTAAACAAGATCTTTAAAAAGACACGCTTGCATTTGTTATCTTCAGACATTTTTTACATTTTGGCTGGTTTAGATGCTGATTCCTGACAGTGTCCAGCTCTCTCAGGTGTTACTGGTCTAACATTTCAACAGAACCCCTTAGTCAAAATATTTTGAAAGGAATTTTATCCCAAACAAGTTTCACTTTGTAGTGAATCCTTTTTTAGAGCAGCACTGAGTGTAACTTTGCTACCTAAGTCTAATCTGAGGAAAAATTACTGAAAAATAATCTGAGCTCTTTCTGTCTGGATGTAAGGAACCTGCTGTGCAAAGTAAGCTTAATAATGCATTTTAAAAATTAAGGCAAATCAAGGTATCCAAAGGAGAGGGAACATTACAGCTTTTAGACTCATCTTCTGCCAAAATTGGTTACTTTGAGGCCAGTCAGGTACACCCTGAGAGCAAGTAATTTTCAAGTCCCTTCTTGTCCCATATTTTATTCAGTTGATAATTACTCATACTGTCACCTACCCACTGAAATGGAGAATGTGTGGAGCTTTTCAGTTTTGTGTAGTGGTCAGCTTTATTTAGTCAGTAAAAAGATGCATGCAGAGCCAAACACTGTGCATCTCAGATGAAGGCATTTTGGGGCATGCAGGGTAAACAGTCCCTGTTCATAGCTAATAAATTCTTATATTCATATTTGTTAGATTTTGCTGCATAGCAAAAAGTCTTGGAATACCTAGGAGTTTTTCGTTTTATACCCCAGGAAATTTATCATGTGAAAGGTACTGAAATTGTCTCCCTGGGTTGGTTGCAGCTGCTTCTGTTGATAATTGTAGCAGTGAGAGAACCAAAAAGATCCCCTTTTAAGTTGCTGACGTGTTGTTTGTGTTTTGGCAGCTCTGTCATGATACTGGCTTAACCTAGTTTGCTGCTTCCATTAAAGAAAGCTTATGTGGAAATTTAGAAAGCAGAGTAAAGCTTTTCCTTAGATGTGTCTGTAGGCTGGATCAGCATCAAAGACGTCCTTGTGCTGGAGAGGAGAGGACAGGCAGAAGTTACCACTTGAGAGTTGCTCTTTGTCCATCTTCTTCTCCCCACTCATTCCATTATTCCTGAAGAGCAGATGGGAGGTTTTCTGTTTGGTTTGTGCCTTAGGATTTGTCAGAGCTGTGCTCAGCCTTCCTGGGACAGAGGAGATGAAGCAGTGGGCAGATGAGCTGGTTTGGGCTGTTGGTACAGCTTGGATGATGGTCTGCTGGGTTACCTGATTCTTATTACAGCAGCAAAAAAGAAGAAATAAATCAGTAGAATGGAAGTCTGGCTGGCTCTGCTTTTCCACCCTCTATTCTCTAGTTTTAGCCAAGTTCTGTTCTGACTGCTGCCTCCTGACTTGGGAACATGAGGAGCTTTTAGTGAGGGAACTCTGTCTCAGGTTTGTTTCCTTTGTTGAAAGGAAAAGGAAAATTGCTGGCAGGCAGGTGACTAGGAAGATGTTGTTAGTTTGTAGAGATGCTGGGAAGAATTATCCATTGCAGTGTTTGGTAAGATGTTAGATGAGAGTTCTGGGAGACGAGAAGCCTGTTTTGAGTTCCTTTCTGGGACAGACAGGCTGGAAAGGGAAATTATGTTCTTGCATGGGTACAGCTGAGAATTCAATTCCACAAGTACTGCATGCTTCATTCTTCTTAATTATTTCTGTGAGACTGTTGCTTTATTAAAACTTTCACATATCTTTGTGGTTGATTATCAGGGTTCCTTGTATGATCAGAAGGCTAAAAAAGCATGTTGTTTGTTTCCCTTCAGTGCAATAGAGAATTCCCGTGCTGATATCCCTGTAGTCAGCTCTAGTGAAGCTGAGCAGTCAGAACCTGACTGTGATATTGGTGGGACACTTGAGGCTGACCCTCAGAGTGAGCCTTCCTCTTTTGTCAGTCCACCAGAGAGGTGAGTATCCAAGCAGGTTGTGTGTGACTCTGAATTTTTGAAAGGGAGTTCTTTTCTGTGCTGGCTTTGCAACCAACATTTGCATGTGCTTGCTTATCTCCATACTTGTGTGTGTGCAGTATTGCATGTGGCTGACCATGTTCTAGATCCTAATACTCTTTAAACTTTCAGCCTTGCAGGCCAACATATAGAGAACATATCATCTTCACATGGCAAGGGAAAGAAGACAAAATCTGAGTTTGAGTCCAAAGTTTCAGCAGCTGAAAAGGAGGCAGACGAGCAAAAATCTGCTCTTAATGCTTCAGAGAACTTAAAAAGGGAGGTAAGCAGTGCTGGTATCCCCTCAGTACACACAGGAGTAATGCCCTCTGTTTGGTTATTACCACTGGTAAAATATATGATGTGTTTTTATTCTGTCCTAGAAGTATCACTTGGCATTCTGTGCTTAACTGTATGACTTTTTTCATGCTCTGGTTGTGAGATATTTCCTAAAACTTGTGTTTTCTTTAATAAGACTCTTTTTCAAATCAAAATTACCAAGGCCACGGCAATACCATTTTTTTCTGGTTTAGGATCATGTTTAAGCTGTGACTTGGTAGCTGCCTTTAAAATGTTGTCTACAGAATAACCTCCACACTTGATATGTCTACCAGAAAATGTTCACTCATCTGGTGGTGTGCTGAAAATGTTTGTACAAAGGAGAAGTGAAATGTACAAAGAAGACTTGAAATGGAACAATGTACAGTTTAGTTGACAGGGTTCTTGCTTTGTCAGGCAAGTCCAAAACCTGAGATTTCTGACATACTTTAAAATGCTTCCTTTAATGTTTAATAATTCTGCTGTTTTTGAGATGATCAGAAATTCCAGGGAACCTCTGGAATTCTGTCATGACAAGCATTGATGTTTAAAGATTTTTGCCACAGGGAAACCTTTCTTTATTAGGAAGAGGAAAAGCAAAAATTGGGAAGAAAATGCAGGTGTTGGAGAAGAAGGCTTACATTTTATTTAAAATGTATTGGCTTAGCCACAAAAATTGCCAGTATTTCAGTGAAATAATCTGTAATTGAAAGAAAATCATCACATGTTTTTTCTGGCTTATAATCTTGCTTACACTGGCTGTAAGTTGTTAACATGGGTGCAAATGATGTCTCTGCCCTTGGCTTGATCAGAGCATGCTTTGTTTTTTGAAGTTCGTCTTTGTTTTCATTGTTGGTCCTGAAAAATATTCACGATTGGTGGTTATTTCTTTTGCAGAAAGACTTTAAAAAGACAGGAGAAATTGACCCTACATCAGTAATAACTCCAAAGGACCCTGGAGACATTCCAACATTTGATGAATGGAAGAAAAAAGTCATGGAAGTGGAGAAAGAAAAGAGTAAGTTCAGGATTCATTAGTTTGGTCTAAATACAGACCACTGTCATCTCATACTAGAGCTGAATAGAGAGACTGTCTCCATTTGGAATGCAGCCTGGAACTTCATTTTTCTGCTAGAACTACGTAATTAATAGCCTTCATTATAGCAAAGCAGTGAGCAGAAGCTCCCTGACAGTGCAAATACTGCTTGTTTGTGTGGTTTGTTATAGTAGCAATATTTTCTTTTCCTAGGTCAGTCAATGCACCCTTCTGCTGTTGGTGGGCAGCATTCCACTAAAAAGGTCCAGAAAAACAGGAATAACTATGCCTCTGTAGAGTGTGGTGCCAAAATTTTGGCAGCAAATCCAGAGGCAAAGGTAAGCATTTATTAATTATAAGTGTGTGTTATTTTAGTGTACTGTTATGCAACAAGTAGCACAAAGTACGCTTAAAACTGAACACTGGTTTGTGAAGTTGTTATTTTGTGTTTGGATTTACTGGGATTTTGATTTATTAAAAATAGGACATAACCAGTGATCAGTGCTTTTTTTAAGAGGGATTGCTATAGAACTTGATGCCTTTTTAAGTGAATTCAGCAAATGGGAGCAGAGTCTACTTCCTACAGAAACTGAACAGAGTTATATTAAAGAGCTCACCACAGTAAATCATCCATGATTGCCCTAAAGTATGGCATACTGTGTCCTGGATAATTATCTTGCTCAGTGTTGTGAAACTTGATACTAGTCCACAAACCTGTTCTCAAATTATTGTTGGAAAGAGGGGGAAAATCCTTGATGCTGTTGGTATCTACCATGCAATTTAAAATGCTAATTTTTTTTCTTCCTACAGAGCACTTCAGCTATTTTGATGGAAAACATGGATCTTTATATGCTCAATCCTTGCAGCACTAAAATCTGGTAGGTTCCTGAGGTTCACATTTGTGGCAGGAGTGGTGACAATTTTCTGTTGCTGTGGGACTGCCGTGACCTTGGTGTGCTGCTCCTTGGAATGGGTGTGTGAGGTTTATTATGTCTTCCACAGAAATCTAGCTCTGGTATTGAGAAGTAATATTAAGGTGATATTTTTATTTATCTTAATATGTGTAAGTTTTACATAATTATCTTATGGTAGATAAAGCACTTGAGCATTCAAATCAAGATTCTTGGTTTCCTTCCCTGGCTGTCAAATAACTGTAGGACAGGTGAAGAGAATTTTCCATACATTAATTGGTACTTCAGGTGTGATTTAAATTATGTTTGCTGTCCTGTGACTTGATGCCTTTGAGTACAGGATAGATAAAGCTCTTGTAGCTGCAGGTGCTGCCTGGAGTTATTAAAGTAGATGTTCAGAAAAACACCACAAGTAATTCTTAGGCACAGCATTTTTGTAGTTCCTCCTTACACCCAGTGAAGGATGTGATAATGAGGTGAAGGGCTGGAGATGGTAACTGCAGAAGGAAAAGTCTTTTCTTAAAAAAAAAAAAACTTTTTGTCTTTAAGGTTTGTTGTTGAGCTCTGTGAACCAGTGCAAGTAAAGCAGTTTGACATTGCAAATCATGAATTATTCTCTTCCACTCCTAAAGACTTTCTGGTGTCAATTAGTGACAGGTATGTTACCTAAACTCATCCTTCTGAATGAAAAAATGAAATGATTATTCCATGCAAGGCTTTATGAAGCATGATCTGTGTATGCTTGTTACTATGCAAAGTGTAATGTCATGTGAAGTCACATGGTTTTTCTTTGTGTGTATTGTCAGTTGCTAGCGGATTTTTTCCTTTGCCACCTTAAAAGTTAAAAGGAAAGATTTGCTGAGGAGCATAATTTATATAGTAGCTGTGTAGTGGATGGCATATTATAAAATTCCTTAATACAATGCTACTGGGGTTGTGGGCTCTCCCCACCCTTGTCATTCAGACCATTTTCACATGGTTTGAGCTGTCTTCAATGCTGAACTTTGTTTAAAACACCACAAATTCTTCAAAAAGAAAAAAGTGTAGTGTACACTATTGATAAATTGGAAGGGGTGAGAGTGCTACAGGTTGGCCAGATGGCTGCTTAGAGGGTGGCTTCACAAAGATTTAGGCAGTGCTGTGCCCCCACTGCTTTCTGGAATGAGCAGATAATTCTGAAGGTCTGTGAGCAGACCTTCAAAGGGAATCAGAAAACCTCCTTTTCCTCTTGTATGCCTAAAGCAGGTATGGTTAGAACCTCAGAGCCTTTGAACACTTGTTCTGCTGTGCAGTTGTAGCTCTGCTTTGCTCAGTTTTCTGCTGCCTGCTTGCAGTAATGCAGCCTGTCAGGTGTTGTGCTCTTCACTGTGCATCTGGGGGGTTTCAGTGATTGGATAAGTCTGGGGTTTGTGCTTCAAGATCTTGCACATTGCTGTCCTTGTGTGAAGCTCCTGCTGAGGTTTTGGGTTGGTAACATTGCTTCTACCTTGCAGCTGGAAAGAACAAAATGTATTTCTGCTTTGGAAAGGCATTAGGAGAAACTTAGGGAAATACCTGTAAATAGTGAGTTCTGCATTTCATTACCTAACTCCATTGTTTCCCTTCTAGGTATCCAACAAACAAATGGATTAAATTAGGTACTTTCCATGCCAGAGATGAGAGGAATGTCCAGAGCTTTCCTCTGGATGAACAGATGTATGCAAAATACGTTAAGGTAACTTAGTACTGCAAAAGCATCCATGCCCCTCAGGGAAGGAAGAGTTTGCTGGGTTTCCTGTGTATAACAGCATCCCAAGAAATGTGTTATCAAAGCCTGCCTTACCATTAATTGACCTTGGTTAATTAGTGGCCCCAGCTGGGTTGTCTGGGTACTAAATCCTTGCACAGTTGTGACATTATTACCTTGCTCACTTTGGTAATTGAAGGATATTGGGAAGCCCCTTGGGTCGAAGTACTGAGCTGATGCCTGAATTAAGGAAAATCTAGACAATATTCTGTTCTATTTGGCTTAACCTTCCCCTGAATGTAAGATCAGAAGAATCTTGACCTGTTTTGTTTCTTGGCTGTACCTGCTCTACATATATATACACATATCTGTATCTATTTAGATATGTATGTATATATACACACACTGCACACTCAGTCTCTGGAGCACAGATCAGAACATGCTATTTCTTGAGATTTTAGTACCATGTTATGCTGTACACTTCAGTGAATCTGAAAGTGGAAGTGGTCGCATCTTGGTTCTCATTAATAGACTCCAAGTGCAGTGTTGCAGTTATTCAGTCATAATTCTGATTCAGGCAAATTATTTATGCTCACTGCTACTGCAGCATTGCCATGATACCTCCACCTTCAAAATAGTTTGCATTAAGCCATCTTTATTCAGGAGACTGAAAGGGAATAAAACTCCATAAATAATTAATGTGGTACTTGAATTTGGATTAAAGCTTCTGTGGAAATACTGGGTTGTAGTGAAGGTTTAAATTCAAATAAAATACAAACCTTTTAGGTCCTCTTCAGTAATGTGTTACCGTCCAATTATGGTGTTGCCAAAAAAAAAAATTAGTTTGTGCTTCTTAATTATGCTTTGTGCTTTTATGAAGAAGTAGCTATGAATGATAATTGTCTAACTTCTCTACCCAGAAATTCTGCATGAGTCACAGAACAGAGATTTCATTTATTTTTAATTCTGTTTTCTGGCCGAATTAATGCCTTAAGGTAGCTGCCATTGTCACTGAAGTTGCAGAATTCCTGTAGATGCTGCAGCACTTAATCCCTTGGTGGATGCAGTGCTCTGCCTTGTAAAATACAGCATGGTAAAATTTCCAAAGGTTTGTTCTCATAATGTTTTCACTTCACAGTGCAAAAAGTAAGCAAGTTCCAAGTATGTCTGGTCTACAGAATGAATCCAGAATATTTTCAAAAGTTAAATTTTTTGAAGTGGCTCATCGAACTTTTATAAAAAACAATGGGATTTTAGCTGTTGTGGGATTATTTGTCTTGGTCTCACTTGCAGATTATTCCAGTCCTTCAGTGATAGTGTCTACATAGAGGTTTAATAAAAACTTGGAAATTAATTCAAATTAAATAAATACCAGTGTGTAATCAAGGTTGCACTAGAAATGCACAGCTGTCTGAAGCTCCCAAGTTTGTCATCAGCTGCTCTATTTCTTGCAGTTGTGCTTCTATAAATTGAAGTATTTTATAATGAGTTGAAGCAGCAGCAGTACATATAGAGTGCATGCTATGTGGGTTTGTTTTTCCTTTTGAGTCACTTTCTGTAGTCTGTTCTTTAAGGGGAAAAATCCATTAGTACATTTAACACACTTCAATATTCTGTCTGCAGTCATGCTGCCCTGAAAAACTGAATAACTTCAATTGCTTAGTAAAACACTTGTTGCATGTTACCTTCAGTCTGCAAGGTACAAGGGCTAAATGGAATCTTGCTACCCAAGGCAGATGAAGTTGTGTTACCACTTAATCCTTCCCATCTTGTCATCTTAGGCATTTATAGAAGTGAATTAAACCCAGCAGAACTCTGTAGTTGCCTGTGGCATGTGTTCAGCCTTTGTACTGACATCTACTTTTTTTTTTCTCTCCTTTCCTCTTCTCTCGCTTCAGATGTTCATCAAGTACATAAAGGTTAGCAACCTCTTCTTGTGGAGTGATGGCTGCATGGGGCTGGGGGTGTTCTCTGCTCGACTCAGCTCTTTAATGCATGGCAAGAATAAATCTCTGGGCTTTTCTGCTGTGGGCAAGCTGCAACTCCCTGGAGTGAACAAAACTTGCAATTTCAAGATTGAATGTTTATGTCAAGTGAACTTTTGGCTCTGTGGGTCTTTGGAGTTTTATTTTAAGTACCTTTTATTCTTTAGGTGGAGTTGATATCACACTTTGGATCAGAGCATTTTTGTCCTTTAAGTCTTATAAGGTAATACTTTGTGTTTTGTTTAATCTTTCTACCTCCTTGCAATGAGGATTAGTCTGTTTTTTAGAATAGTTGGGCAACAGTTCCAATTTTCAGCTGCAGTTTACTTGTGAGTATTGTGGATTGAAATAGTTGCCTGACCTGCCTGCTGTGTAGTGTCTTTCATGTCTGTTTAAAAAAGCTTTGAATCTTTTTATTTGCTTCTCCAGTATGTAAGGAAGAGTTTATATTTGCAGGGGGAGGGAAGGAGGAAACAGGAGCCTTGAGCAGCTTTAGAGCAGGACATGAGCATTTCAAGGCTGACAAAGCAGGACAAGGAACAAGTAAACTAAAAAGAGCAGGTGTGGTGAGTGCTTTTTGGAAGCTGCTGTGTTGTTTGGCACCACAGGTGCATGCAGTCAGTAATGCTTGCAACAGCTGAGTAGAAAAACCTGTGAATTTGTAATTCAGAGGACCATCAGCCTCTGTACTGCTCATAAAAAACAGGTTTTGAACCTGGGAGGTCTCTAGTGTTAAGAAGTCAGACCATATTTTTAGTTCACAAGACTGCTTTAATTTAAATTGGTTGAATTTTGGCAGAAGAGATAAAAGAGAATGTGGTAAACAAAGTGAGGTAGTTCTGAATAGATATTCCTAATATTTAGATATTCCTAAAGCAAGTCAAAGGTGAAACTGAAGAGGAGGTGCAAGAGCTTATGGAAAGCCAAAGAGGTCTAGGTTTGACTTGGAAAGGAAGAAAAGACTCTTTGGAATCAGAATGAGAAACAGATCTTGTTTGGGTTCTTTGTGGATACAACTTAGAGAAAATAAATAAATATCCCTGCTGCTTGTTCTTAACTGACTGTTAACTACTGTATCTCATTTACTTGTTACATAAACGTTATACTGCTTATCAGTTATGTCATATCATTCCTAATACTAGGTTTTTATTTTAAAACTTTGATCATAGAGTATTTGGTACTAGCATGGTTGAAGAGTATGAAGAAATAGCTGATTCTCAGTATCAGTCTGAACGACAGGAACTGTTTGATGAAGATTATGGTAAGCAAATGTTTTTGTGCATTTTTAGCAATTCAGAGACAGCTCTTGTGCTGGTCTTGGTGGCTCATCACTTCCTGTATGTGATGAAAGATTTGGCTGTTAAATTTACTTGTTGACAGTGTTTCAGCATTTCTGGACTTTTCCAGCAGTCCTTTGAAGTTTTAAACAATGTGTTTAAATGTAGCTGTGCAGAGGGTTGCTTTAAAATGATAGTAATAAGTCTCTCGTTTTGCTTGACAGAATAGACAATTTCTTCATGTGCTGACAGTAGGAAAGGATTACTAAAATAAAGCAGCTCAGACAAAACAGTTCTATTCTTAGTGTCCATTTCAGTTTGTAATATCTGACCTCGAGCTTTCTGTAGTTTTATTTCCACACTATCAAATTGACATCATTGAGTGACATGTTAAATCTGAAGGTTTATATTCTTTGCCCATGACAGATTAAATTTTAATAGTCACGAGTTGTTTTTTTTTTTTTATACACAGATTATCTATTGGATTATAACACAGGGGAAGAAAAATCTTCAAAAAATCTTCTTGGTTCTGCTACAAGTGAGTATGATTTATTATTATTTAGAAAAAGTTATTCCTGTGCTTAAAACAAGATGTGCTAACTGAAAATGAAATGATATTTTGTTGTGTAACGTCTACAACTTTCATATTCTGCTGAAGAAATTTGTGATTCTTCTTTAGTTTCATATGAATAGTTAAAAATCTGTAGTTGGGGGATCATTCTTAGTGTTCTGAAAATGATTTTTCAATTTGTAAGGATATCTGTTTTGTGGAGACTTGTTTTCTGTACTGAAAGATTCTGAGTACTGAAAATCATGTAAAAGTTGCATAGGGGTGCAAATGGCCAGTACTAAAGTGATCTAGAACCTTAATTATTTGGAAGTTGGAAATCTATGTTTAATTAAAATGCTTAACTTATGGGAGGCAATATAAAGATTTGCTTTGTACAACTTCAGGGGGAGAGAAAGATGGAGAATACTATTTCTGAGAAGACTTCATGTAAATACTGTGATTTATGTTCTTCATGAGGGCTGTGTATTTTTTTGAGAGAACTAAAGGTTCTTGACTGTCTCCTCTCACTTTTCCTTGGAAAACCTCCATGTGTAAGGTTTGCTTGGCTGAGAATCCTTGAATATTCAGTTTCAATGGTATTCTTCCCTGCTGAATTATTCAGGATAGTATCACCTCCACACACCATTTCCTAAGGAGCTCTTGCACTGTACCACTCTGCCTTCTGTCCCAGCTGATGAAGATTTGTTATTCTAGTATAGATTTGCACTCAGTTAATGCTGTTTGGAGTCAGGCTTTGCTTTCATGCTGTAGTGGATCAGAGCTACAGAAATCTTTCATATTTTTTCCTAGAACATTGTTGTCTCCTGAGAATAAGGTCAAGGCTAGAAATATTCACAGCTTAGAACAGTTTTCAAAAGGGAAATAGATGGTGGAAAAGGCAGTTTATTTCTAAATGTGTGCTTCTCACAGATGAGATAAAGCAGTAAATTCTTCCCTGACACTGCTTATCTCTTATTTGTGACTTCTAAACTTCCTGTCTTCAAGCTGTCTTGGTGATGCGTATTCAGATGATCTGTCTGCAAGGGCAGTACTTCAAGTTTCTATTCACTGTCTGAGAAATGCAATGACTTTCCATTTAATTTTTCAGACTACTAAAGCTAGGATTAAAAGATTTGAAAACACCTGTTGCTGATGGTGCTCAGCTGTCTCTCTTATGCACTGAAACATTACAGTGACCAGTATTTAGTTCTGGCTGATGGGTTTTGTTATTGAGACCTTTCCTCTCTGTCAGGGTGGTCAGTGGTCCTCTTTTGGAAGGAGTGGAGTTTGTGGGTATTGTTTTTTGGTGGAGTTTTTTAATATGTATGTAGACAAATGTAACAGGTTTCCATTTTGAATCTTAGAAGTAGAGTGAGAAAGAGGGTCCTCTGAGGAGGAGATGGAGGTTTCTCAGACATTTAATCTCTTAAGGAACATACTGCAGTCTTTCAGGAGTCTGAACCTTTGAGAGTGGCACACTGTTCTCTCTCCTGCCATTCTCTCACATTGTGAAGCTTCTATACCAGCTCTGTATTCTCCCTCATTTTCTCATTTTTCATAAGAAACCATCCATAGCTCAAATTTAGCATCTTTTGACTGTTGTGACATTCTGCATTATACAAGCCCAGATAAATTAACATAAATCAGGAATGCAGCTTCTGACATGTTCTGGAGGAAAGCCAGAACCAAAGTTTTGAACACAACTTCAAAGGAATTTGTCATTACTACTAAAATGCCTCTCTAACAGGATGACCTTGGCCATGTGACATACACTGCCATATGGTGGTGGGTGGGGGAGAAATGGGCAAAATGAAGCTAGCTTCTGTGTGTTTACAATATAGTGCTTTGTACCAGTTCCTTATCTTCTAAATGAGCCTGGCAATTATGTTTGTTGTCATTCTCAAGACCAAAGAGTAGCTGTATTTCATATCTGTGCTGATGTAGAGCAGGCCCTCTTGGAATTCACTTCTGTGAATTCAGAGGGGAGAGGAGCTGTTCTACTTACACATATATTTATTTTAAGGACCTGTTAAGCCAGATCTGTGGATGTTATGGTACAGGTTTTCAAATGCAGGTTTTCTGTTCTTATATACTTACCTTTAAAAGAAGCAGCTGCCTCCAGTGTAATAGAATGACCAGATATTACATCCTTACACTGTGATTAATTTCAAGCAAGTGTTGCAAAATATGAAATTTCTCAGTGCTGCTGATCTCTGGGCCCTCTGAGAGTGCCCTTGCTGAGTAGTTGTTGTCTCTTTTAGATGCTATCCTGAGTATGGTGAACATTGCTGCTAATATGCTTGGAGCCAAAACTGAAGAGGCATCTGAAACTGAAGGTACTGTAGTTTAGATGAAAAGCATTCTGGAAAGTTTGCATTTCTTTAAGTCTCTTTTTGGTTTGGAGGAGTTGGATGGTCTGTGATGGTTTAAATGACTTTTTTCACCTTTTGTGGCACACCTGATTAGTGTCATAGAACCTAGTGACTGTGAAAAGTGGAACAAAGGTGCTGAATTTGCTCAGAAGAAAACCCATACAAAGATGACACATGTGCTTGTTCAGCTTTATTGGAGATCTTTGCTCTGTGTTACCCAGCTGAAATTGTTAAGTCCTAACTTGCTGCTTCTTTATCAAAATATTTTGAGACTGTCCACAACATCATACTCTTAAACTGTCAGTAGCATTTCATTCAGATAACTTTGGATAACTCTGCAATTAATTTGGTAGCACAGCTAATCATTAAAAAACCCACCAATAATAAACCCAGACCTTAGAATTTGTTGAAAGCAAAGGTAGTTCTTGAATTTCCACGTTCAGATTTTCCCCCTTCTTGCAGCTGGGAACAAAAGTGTGTCTGAAAATGTCACTGCCACCCCTGCAACTTCAACAGCTGCACCAAGACTGCCTGAACCAACACCTGTTCCTTCACCAGAGTAAGTGATTGCTTTTGGGCTTTTTGTAGTGTGCTCCATGCAGACCTAAACAAGGGAAAAAGCAGGTATTTGGTAAAATCTGTAGTATGGTAATGGCACGAACCAGAGGAATTTAGTGTTTTAGTTATGTCTATTATAGCTATTTCCATTGTGGTGTGTTTTGTTTTGACACAGAAACTGGCTTGATATTGGTCCAGGTTTTGTGGTCTCCTGCAAGGGAGAGTAATTAGGAATGTAGATTGTATTGCTGGAACTTCAGTAAAATTACAGTGACAAAATTCTGGTTTAGCAGCTTATTCTTTGGTAGACTTCCCTTAATGAAAACATGTATTCAAATGTACAGAGTGAGCTTGAGAAGTTCTATATAGATTCTGTTGCTTTTCAGTTGATTACAATTGCTGATAATTAGGCTGCTTAAGGCCAAGACTCTACCTCTTCAGTGTTAAGACATGACTTGTGCTGTATTTAGTGGCTTTATGGTTTTCTATCACTCTTGCTGTGAGGCTGAGGAAGGTCAGTGAGAATGTTGTGATTCTTGCATTTGTGGGTTGCATCAGCAGAGTGAGAGGGTTGCTGTGTAAAAAAGGGGATTTGAACTGGTGACTGTTTTCAGAGTTGAGGGGAGGGGCAATATCTAATTGAGAAAACTTACTGTTTAAGAGGCAGGGTTTGAAATAATTTGTTTGCCTGAAAATCACCAGAGAAAATGCTATCTTGCAGAATTTCTGTCTCAAAACCAGCCTTTGGTCACTGGACTAAGCTTTGCTAATTTTCTGAAAGACTATTTTCAGTCTTCAAGAGCAGGAATGTAAAACTGTTGAATTAACGCCTTGTCTTTTAACTCTGTTGTAGACTTGTTACTACAGATATTCCACAGATAGAGAAAGAGCAATTAATGGTGGATTTGACTAAAGAAAGCCCAATTGTTCAGCTAATGCAAGAGTATGAAGAGGATACAAGCCAGTCCACAGTAACTCTGCTGCCCAGTGATGAGCAGGAGGAGGAAGCAGCAGCGTGGTTTGAATTGGAGACAGAGCAGTACTGCTGTGACATGGCAGCAGTGTGCTGCATTTCCACCTTCTCTGAATACCTGTTCAAGTGGTGCTCAGTGGCAGCAGCCATGCATCGGCAGCACAGCAAAACTGGAGGTGAGGAGAGGCCACCTTACCCTGTGGATGTGCAGCAGCCACAGCCAGCTCTGCCTGAGTCTGCCCAGACGGCAGCAGAGGAGCCTCTGCCTGAGCAATTGGACAGCAAAGCTGAGAAACCCCCGGGGACTGTTGTTGCAGTTGACTTCAGTGCAGCCCACGAGGAGATCAGTAATGAGACCACAGAGTCCATTGAGCTGGAGCCAAGCCATCCTCAGACTGTCTCTCCGTCCCTCCTCCTAGAAGTGACTTCTGAAGTGAAGCCATCCCCCACAACAGACGTGGTGCTGGAGCCTCCAAAGGAAGACTCAGGCCAGGTAGCACCAAGGGCCACTCCCCAGGTGGATGTGCCAGAGCTCAGCACTGAAATGGAAAAGGCTGAGAGCTCAGTTGTAGAAGAAAGCCCTGAGACCAGTGTGGCCACTGAGGTAAAGGAGATGAGCACAAGAGAGACTGTTGCTACTCCAGTGATTGCAAAGCCTACAGAGACTGTTGTGCAGCCTGAAAGCACAGTGGACGTGGCAGCCAGCGAGGCTGTGGAGGGGAAGGAGAGCACTCCAGAAGTGCAGAAACCTGTGGTGCCTCCTGTGGAGTCTCCTGTGCCTGCAGACACAAAGGAGGAGGAGCAGGCAGCAGAGGAAGCTTTGCTGGCCATTCCTGTCTCGGGGGGGCCACAGAGAACAGCCACAGATTTCTATGCTGAGCTGCAGAACTCTACAGAGCTGGGCTATGCCAACGGGAACCTTGTGCATGGATCCAATCAGAAGGAATCCGTCTTCATGCGCCTCAACAACCGCATCAAGGCCCTGGAAGTGAACATGTCCCTCAGCAGCCGCTACCTGGAGGAGCTCAGTCAGAGGTGAGCCTGAGCAGGAATGCTCAGAGCCTGTCAACTACAGGGGAAGTTGGGCAGAGGGTTAATCACAGCTTAAAACTAAATGCAAAACTGAGGAAAGGAAGGACCCAAGCCTAGGTGGCTGTTGGAGTTACCCTGTGTGAGACAAGGCTTTTCCCTCTTTGTATTTCAGATAAAATCCCGTTTTGTTATGGGTTTTTTAAAAGGCTAAAGTGTTGTCAGGATGCGGGCACTCATCCTATCAATAATTCTTTCTACAAAAGGGCACATCCTTGTTACTGTTGAACTGGATGTCAGACCTACAATGCCTTTATTATTAAATTGTTTCCGCTTAAAGTACCCTGTTATCTGAAGTAACTCTTGTTGAATAAGTGACTGTGGAGAGGGAACCAATAGCTTCCTGTGAAGAATGTCTCTGTGTGTTAATATTTATCTCTGGTGTTCCTTAGCTACAGGAGAGTGGGGAAATGTACCCATTCCAAGGAACGGACTCACATTTACTGTGCAGAATGAATTCAGTAAATTGGCACTAAGCTTGAAGGTGTTGAAATAGATTTGACCCTAACCCTGAAGAAAGAAACCAAAACAAAAGGCACATCAGTTTTATTTGTGAAACTTAAAAGAAGGTACCACTTGATGTTTAAGTAAACCTCTTTGGGCAAAGAGAGAGTTTTTGTTGGCATGGTCATCTTTTCTGAAGACAAGTCTAAGCTGAGGAGTTTTGGGCACTAATATTTCAACCTTAAACACTTTTTGTTTTAGGTACCGAAAACAAATGGAAGAAATGCAGAAGGCTTTCAATAAAACAATAATAAAACTTCAGAACACTTCAAGAATAGCAGAAGAGCAGGTATGATTTGTTTGGAGTGTTGTTGTTTTCCTAGTTAGAAAGGCTTACTTTTAATGAAGAGTTGCACAGAGGTGAAGAAATTCTCTTTCAGCTGGGCTGTATGTCTGCCTTTTAAAAACATCCATTCCATGCTTCCCTATTTTTCTCAATAAGGAGGTTTTTAGACATGTTCTTAGTTGTTTCAGAATAAAGCCATTTTCAGCTCTGGTTTCTGATTTTGTGCTTGAAGAAAAGATCAGTTGTCAGCTGGTAATGGCTAAAACCCTTCAATGTCTTTGTCAATGAAAAAGTTATCTGGAGCAGTTCCAACCCTTGTTGCTTGGTTGTGACTGCAGTCAAAACATTTTTTTTAAACTTGCTTTGTTTTTCATATCTGATTTAAAGTATTGATAGACAATTTCCCTGATGCTGAAGAGATTGAACCTATGGGAAGGTAGAGGGGTACAGTAATGGCTTAGGCCAAATCTGCATTTAAAAATGCAGTGCATGTAACAAAGCCTTGACTTCATTCTTTAAAATGTAGATTTTCCCTGCTGTGCCATCTTGGCTTTCTTGAGCAGCTGTGAAATAGAGCAGCAACTGCTGTGTTAAACATTCACTAAAGCAGCTGTGGCATAGCAGACTTGATCCCAAACTGTCTGCAAGTTTCTGAAGTGCTGTCCCAGGCCTGCAGTTTCTTCATCTGTGAACAGTGAAGAAAATGGCAACTTTTATGTGTTGCCTTTTCTGGGTTGCATTTGGGTTTTTTTTTTGAAGAGTGTCAGTGCTGGTCAGTCTGAGGCTCGTCTCTCTGGTGTTCTGCTCACCTTCCTTAAATTCTTATAGGATTGAGTCCTGTCAGGGCTCTTCCCAGGGAGCAGTTGTTGGCTGGGAAGGAGCTGCTCCTGGCTGGTCTGGGCTCCTGTCCTTGACTGTGCATCAGCCTTAGGCTGGAGCTGTGCCTGGGCAGCTGTGTGTGTTCTGTGGCCTCCTGACAGTGACTGTGTGGAGCTGCCTGCTCACTCTGCCCATGCTGAGGACAGCAGAAGTCTCTCTAATGAAATGCACTTGGCATCAGGGTAGGAAATGTTAGCTGACAAATAAAAGTGTTATGTGAACGCTGTGTTGAAAACAACACGGGACAGGCTGTGTGGCTGCTGAGTGCCTTGCTGTGTCAGACAGATAGAACACAAATTCTGTAGCCATGAGTGCATGTGACAGTGAGAGCCTGAGCACTGACAGCATGCCCATGACTCTGTTCCCCACAGGATCAGCGTCAGACAGAGGCAATCCAGCTGCTACAAGCACAGCTCACCAACATGACCCAGCTGGCTTCCAATCTGTCAGCGACCGTGGCGGAGCTGAAACGTGAGGTAATCACAACTCAGAGGAAATAGATGCATAAACACATCTGTTTGAAGAGACCAGGGTCTTCAAATTAAGTTTTAAGTTGTCTATAGTGTTGCTTTCAGCCTACTTTATCCTAAACTTCTAGCTGCAGATTTGGGTAACAGGAGCTGTCTTGTGCACAGCAAAATTGGTCATGGTTACTGCAGCCTTGCTAGCCCCCATGATTGGAGTGTGAGCCAGGGCACCCTTCTCCTTCCCCCACTGGCTGTTGTCATCTTTAGCGATTAGGGAAATCTTGGCAACAACATTAGGAACGTTTTCTCTCAAATGTTTATGTTCTGCCTGGCTGGCATTTCGAGCAGTACCATAAACATGTTCTTTTATATTTTGTGTGTATTGCCTAAGACCTCCCTTGAGCTAACAGTTGGTGATACTCCTCCTTTGCTGCCTGACTGGCTAAGCTCCTGTTTGAGTGCTGTGGTCAGTGAAACCATTGAACCAAGTGATTATAATGGTATTTGGTGAAGTACTGCAGTGTCAGCTGATAAAAAGCACAGTTTAGATTTGCCATAGTATTGCATCCATGTCAGCTGTGAACCAGAGAAGTTGCTTTCTGAGCGTGGCTTTTTATGGGAAGTGTATTGCTTTCAGGGAGGTTTGGATGCTCTTTTCAGGGGGTGGCAGCTTTTGTAGTTATGCTAATATTGGAATTCTTAGGGGAATCTTGTCCTGTTAGCAGCTGGTGGGATTCAGCCTTCACTCCTCAAATGCTGCACAGCCAATAGACTGCATCAAACCTCTGAAAAATTACTCAAATATGAGCAGGTGTTTAGTGAAATTAAAGAAAAATGAGTTGAGAACATCGCATTTGTCTTTTAGAGCCTAAAACATAAGAATGGCAGTATCATGGAATTGTTCTGTCTTTAACAGCTGTCTCAAATCCCTGCAGGTTTCTGACCGCCAGACTTACCTGGTGATCTCTCTGCTTCTCTGCCTCATTCTGGGCTTGGTGCTTTTTGTGCAGCGGTGCAGGAGCCCTTCTCAGTTCTGTGAAGATTACCTCTCAAAAATTCCCAAAAGCAATCACTACCCTAGCCCCAAAAGGTAAAGGATTTATATTTGAAACTTAATTGTTCTTGCAGTTTTTATTAATATTTCCTGAGTCTGCTGGTACTGGCACATTTGCTTTAATTCTGAGTTTTCTTTCTGTGCACTCAAAATTGATAGCAAAGGGCTCTCCACTGTAACACTCCTAGGAGCATTTTGGGGCTACCTCACTTCAAAAATATGCCTTGATAACTTGTAGCAAACATAGTGCTGTGTCTGTTAGCCAGACTTTCTTGGGCACCTCAACAGTTCTGTCCTTCTGCCAAGAATGATTTTTAATGGGAAATGTACATGACAAAGTCCTGAGAAAAATGTGTTTAAAAAGCTTTCTGGAATTTCCTAGGTGTTTCTCTTCCTATGATGATATGAATTTGAAAAGAAGAACTTCCCTTCCACTGGTCAGATCCCAGTCTTTTCAGCTAGCTGGTAAAGAAGGTATTCTTCATATCATACATCTGGTCTGTGGTGCTGCTGTTAGTGCTGCACAATGCGTGTGTGGTTCATGTGTATGTTCTGTAAGATAAGGTGGTTTGTGAACAAGTTACCAGATACTCACAGAACTGTGCTGAATTATGCTAAAACCTTAAATGCAGTTTTTGCTGCAGATACATTCTGCTCTGCAGATGGTTTTTTGGGGTTAGGAGCAATCAGTGCCGGCCCTCAGGTCTGCAAAGCTGTGAAGCTTGCAGAAAGTAGCTTTTATTTTTTTTTTTTCTTTTTCCTCTTGGAAATGCTAGACGTGGGAAGTCTTGAGTGACCTACTTTTCTGAAGTCCTGATAGCCTATGTTTGAAACTTGGCAGGTATTTAGAATTCAAATTTAGCAACTTCAGTAAGAAATCTTAGACCGTTTATCTTGGCTTAGGTAAGAGGTATGATCTGATCTTTGCAGTATTCATGGTAGATTTGGGACAACTGAATTTTGATTTCCTAGGCCATGAGTGTCATGCAAAAGCAAGAGTTGCAGATCATAGTAACTACCAAGTATGTTGCTGACACAGCTTTTCTGGGTGCAGCAAACTTGCTTCACAGGTTTTTGTTCTGTGAATAAAACTCCATTAAAACTCTTAAGTTGGCATGAAAACTAGCTAAGGCCCAGACTACTTTTTTTTCAGAAGGACACTTTTCCCCAATTCTCCCTGCTGGTCTCAGGTCTGTTTGAACATCTGCCTTGTTGGTGGGTGCACATCTGAGCTGTCAGGGGCAGACTGCACATTAAATACTCTTACACTGGGAGCAGTTTGGTTTCCTAGACTTCAGCATTCAGACTCCTCCTTTTCCCTGTTCTTTGCACCTCTCCCTTGGCCATAACTGTGAGAAAGCCAGGGGTTTTCAAGTGTGTGTCACTGGCAGCTGCCATGACACACAGGGGAATTTGTGTGGTGACTTTACTTCCTGTGTTTGTGTTGTGCCCCCCTTAACTTCCAAAGGGAGAGGGAAAAATGTGCCTGCTCAGTGGAATATTTTGTCATGCTGCTGTTTAGTTGGGATTGTGTTGCTTTAGAGCTGGCAGTGTCAGCACTATTGAGTGTCTGTTCTCTCTCTTACAGTGGATGCAGAGGATCTGTACATTGTGGAGCCCCTGAAGTTTTCCCCCGAGAAGAAGGTACCATCTCACCCTGTGGGGAGGGAGCTGGTGGGGCTGAGGTGTTTGTGCTGGCAGGTGGGGCACAGAATCACAGGGTTGGAAGAGACCTTCAAGATCATCAAGTCCAACCCATGCCCTAACACCTCAACTAGACCATGGCACTGAGTCCCACATCCAGGCTTTTTTAAACACATCCAGGCATGGTGACTCCACCACCTCCCCAGGCAGAGCATCCCAGTACTTGATCACCCTTTCTGTAAAAAACTTTTTCCTAATATCCAGCCTATATTTCCCTTGGCATAGCTTAAGACTGTGTCCTCTGCTTCTGCCAGTCCTGCCTGGAGAAAGAGACCAACCCCACCTGACTACAACCACCTTTCAGGGAGTTGCAGAGAGTGATAAGGTCACTCTGAGTCTCCTTTTCTCCAGGCTGAACAACCCCAGCTCCCTCAGCCGTTCCTCACAGGGTTTGTGTTCCAAACCCCTCACCAGCCTTGTTGCCCTCCTCTGGATGCTGTCAAGCATCTCCATGTCCTTTCTCAGCTGCTCTCCCTGCTGGTTCCTAGGCTTGGCTTGGATGCTCTGCTTCCCTTCCAGAACCTCACCATTTCTTTTTTTTTCCATTTGTGGTTTCAGAAAAAGCGTTGCAAGTACAAAAGTGAAAAACCAGAGACTATTAAGCCGACAACAGAGCCCCTGCACCCGATAGCCAACGGGGAGATCAAAGGCAGGAAGCCCTTCACGAACCAGAGGGACTTCTCTAACATTGGGGAGGTTTATCACTCTTCCTACAAGGGCCCTCCATCCGAAGGGAGCTCCGAGACATCGTCACAGTCAGATGAATCCTACTTTTGTGGCATCTCGGCGTGCACGAGTCTGTGCAACGGGCAGAGCCAAAAGACAAAAACTGAGAAGAGAGCTCTCAAACGGAGACGGTCGAAAGTTTCAGACCAAGGGAAGCTCATAAAAACTCTGATACAGACTAAGTCGGGGTCCATGCCAAGCCTGCATGACATAATCAAAGGAAACAAAGATATAACAGTGGGAACACTCGGTGTCACGACAGTCTCTGGACACATCTAAAGCTAGCTGGACTTCTCAAACAGGAGAGTGTTTGTTCGTTTGAGAACAGTCTGTGGTATTCTGTGGGAGGATGGTGGGAGACGAAGAGCTTGACTCATTGGAAAGTATTCAGAAATTTGGTTTCTGCCTTTTTAAATAGATGGGATTGTGTCAATCTTGGCTATAAGCTGCAGCTTTACAAGGCTGATAATTTCCTATGAGAACAGCTTGGGGGAGGGAGGGCAGGGTTCATTTTATAAAGGTTTTTTTTCACAGTTCCTGGGGCAGAGATTTTTTGAAACCCAGTTTGTTGGGTGGAATAGGGATAAAAGCCTAATCCTCTTCCTTTAGCTTTGTTCCTATTTCTTGCACCTTCCCATATTTATGTGCCTTTTGTCTATTTATAATGCCACTGGAAGAGGGGAGATTCAATTGTTTGTCATTTGATTTATTTTGTAATTTCTCTAGCTTTTTTTGAAGATGCAACACTACAGTGCTGTAAAGGGACATGTGTTGGCCTTCAGCTGGACTCAGTAATGTGGACTGGATACTGTAAAAATACCAAGAGATGGACTTGCCTGACTAGATTCTTGTTTTGCAAACTCTGTTGAGGAAAATCTCTCACCAGGGATGGCAATTGTGTTTACTTGCACCTTCAGTCACAATCGGAGCTTACTCTGATGTGCAGAATCAGTGATGGTGGCTCTTCAGGATTTCCTGTTGGTGATGGAATCTGAGGCTGAGGAATGCATTTGTCACCTGAATGGCCTGCTGCAGCTCTCTGGAGGAAGTGCATGAGGATTGCTCCCTGCTGTTGTGCTGAAGAATGTGAGGCTGCATTCTCGGAGTTTGCCAAGCCTGGGAGTCTCAGCCGTGGGGCTGGCTCACAGCTGGTGTTTCCATAATGTTTGCTTTTGTATTGGCTAACAAATGTGCAGTGTTGGTATGGCTGGTATTTCATACTCAAGTGTTTTTTATTTTGACTGTGACTGTGTATTTGGATACTATAGGATGTGTGGTTGCTGAGCTGTTGAGTGTGGTTCTGAGTGAGTGGAACAAAAGGTTATTCCTTTTGGACAGGTGTTACAGGTTCACGTTGTACAAAATAAGTTAACTTATTGAGCACTTTTAGTGGTACCCTTTTTAACAGATCTAATGCCTTTCCTGGGTATTGTATGTAATGTGACTTATTTAAAGCCTTTGTTTTTTGCTGCTTTCTAGTTAGTTTATGAGTACTTTAAAGTGATGTACTTTCAGAGTTGATCTGCACAATTAGCCAGTCAGAGCACATGAACCAGACATGTTGAACATGAATTCAGAAGGATGTCAAACCTGGATGAAGAAAATTCATACCACCAGAGTGCAGCATCCAATGTTGTGGAGCAAGAGTATGTAACTACAGAGCTGTAGTGCCATTAGAAACTGTGAATTTCCAAATAAATCTGAACACTTTGTCTTTCATTTACTGGCATTTTTTTCCTTTGAAAATGAAACTCGTGGCTTACATTCTTTGTGAAGGACTGGTCTTAAAATTTCGGTCTAGGGCTAGGACTTGGGATCCTTTGGGCTGTAGTAAGGGGTTGATAAACTTGTCAGTCTAGATGTGTTTTTCTGTTTAAATAAAGAAGAGTGTGGGGGAGTGGATTCTGAGGGCTGAGTGGTGCTTTGTCCAAAAGGTCAGGAATTGTGGCCATGTGAAACTGCTGGAGAGGTTTCCAGCAGGTCAGTTCACACTTGCCCTAGGGGATCCCTGCATGTGGTGGCTTTCTGTGAGAAGAACTGCATGAAATGACTTCTTGATACTGTGAAGGATACAAAAGGCCCTGAAAGGAAAGTTTAGACAGTCATTGTCTCAAACCAGGGTTTTCAGCTTGAAGTTTGCCCCTTACTGGTTGCTCCCCCTTTGACTTAATTCTGTCAAGCCCAGCAGGACTGTGTGCAGCCAAATCCAAATTCACAGGCTGGCCAGCATCTGCTTGTCAGAGGAGACCTCCCCAGCACTGAGTTTTCACTTGAGTGTCTCAGGACTCTCTGCTTCATCATAGCACTATGGTTTTAAAATAAAACTGACTGTGGGGTTTGCTGAGGGAGGAGAGTGAGTGTTTTGGGGGGGGGGGGGGGGGGAAAGGG